>BPLQ01011256.1:300080-447279 GCA_021605075.1 Caerostris darwini | reverse complement strand
AAAAAAAAAAAAAAAAAAAAAAAAAAAAAAAAAAACAATAATAAAAATAAAATTAAGTAAATGTCAAAATATACATTTTATTCTGAAAGATCAATTTTTTCATCTCAAAAATCTATTATAATGTCTAAACTAAAAATATATTTTTTAATAACCATCCTCTGATTCTTGATATGCATCTAAATTTCGTCACATCCTCACTTGCATAATTTAATAAATTAAATCCTAACATGACATTTAATTTAAAAACCAAAAGTCATCAACCCTAAGGATTTCCGAGAAAGTAAATGAGAATTCCTCATTTCGTCGGAAACGAAACCTCCACCATCTCAGGTCAACTCCTCCTTTTCTCTTTTAGAAGCCAAAAGTGTAGAATGAATTCTTCGAAGTGAATGAACTGCGTTTGACTATTGCGTGATGGTTTTCGAGATTAAAAACGCATTCGGAGGAATGCTTGACTGCTTTGGAGGGAAATGAATGAACTCGTTAATTCGTGAATGATTTATCCTTTATTTAGAAAGATTCGCTTTGTGGAGGAGAGAAAAGCTATTCAAGTTTATTTTATTTAAGGAAAGGATCTGTATCACATACGTTTGGTATGAATCTCGTTTTTAATACTCTTTGAACTCTGAGGAAATAATGTGAATTGTTAAGATTTTATTTAAAAAAAAAATTATTTATGTTTTCTTAAAAAATTTTTTGTTTTTATTTTAAATATAATGTTTCTTAAGTGATTTTATTTTGTTAAGAGTGTTAATTGTTAAAATTTTACTTTTAAAAATGATTTAGGTTTTTTTTTTTTTTTTTAAATTATTTTTTTTTTTTTTTTTAAGTATAATATTTCTTAAAGTTGATTTAATAAAATTCGCTTATAAAATCATATATATGTAGTAGATCCAGCATTGAGGTGGAATAAACAGTGGTTTTTTTTTCTAAATATAAACAACTTACAATTTTTTTTTACACGTTAGATAAAACACATGTACAGTATATTTGATAATGGTAACAAATGATGACTTTATAGTAATATATTTTTTTCCATTGATAATAATTAGTTAAAAGGGGCATGATGGCGAAGTGACCGGCACTCACTGCCCCAGATTTAGGGTTGGAAAATCGCCTCTGCAGGATTGTATTGGTTCGGGATCCGCTTTAAACTGTAGGATCCGGTGTAATAGGGATGTAGAGCATTGGGTATAGTGCTGGGAACCTACCCCCCCCCCTAAAAAAAAACATCTCTTGTCTAGAAATCTGTTAGTAGACAGACAGCCTTCGCCCATCATGGGGCTGTTATGCATTGAAGAAAAATATATATATTTTACAGAACTAAACCTAATAAAAAAACTTTTAATTTCGAGTGCATTAACATAACAATATAAATTGCATAAATATTTCGAGAGCATTACAATATAAATTTAACTATTAATATTTTGTTTAATTCATTATAAAAACAATTTTATTTTATCAAATAGCAAAAAAATAAATTCATTAATGCATTAAAAATAAAATAAAAGGAAGAAATTACTTAAAAAAATATATTTTATACCGAAGATTAAATTTTACATCTCAAAACCCTATTACAATTCCAAAACAGAACACATTATTTTTAATAACCGTCTGATTCTTGATATGCATCTAAACTGGGACACATTTTCACTTGCATAATTTACTAAATTACTTTCCAACATGACATTTAATTTAAAAACCAAAAGTCATCAACCCTGAGGATTTCCGAGAAAGTAAATGAAAAGTTCGCATTTCATCGGATATGAAAACTTCTACTACCTTGTCAGGTCAACTCCTCCTTTTCTCTCTCAAAAGTCAAAAGCTTAGAATGAATCTTTCGAAGTGAATTCACTGCAGTTCACTGTTGCGTGATGGTTCTCGAGATTAGAAACATATTCAGAGGAATGCTTGACTGTTTTAGAGGGAAGTGAATGAATTCGTTAATTCACGAATGAATTATCATGTGTTTAGAAAGACTCGCTTTGTGGAGGAGAGAAAAGGTATTCAAATTTATTTAATTTAAAGAAAGGATCTGTGTCACTTAAGTTTGGTATTAATATGGTTTTTAATTCGATTTGAATTTGAATGAAATAAATTATTTGAATTTTTAAGATTGCTAAGATTTTATTTATTATATTTTAAAAAGTATTTATATTTTTTTAACGGAATTTTTGTTTTTATCTTAAATAGAAAATTTATTAATGTTGATTTAATTAAATTCGCTTATAAATCTGTCTACAGCAGATTCAGCATTGAGCAGAACTTTGAAAAGTGTTTTTTAAAAAAAAAAAGAAATATCTATTGTATACGTTGTTGTAAAAAATTGTTTTGCAGTTTAGAATAAACACGTGTATACTTAATAATGATCGAAAAATGTTGACAGTATAGTAATATATTGTTTTTCATTGATAATAGTTAGCTAAAAGGAGCGTGATTGCCGAATCATTAGCATTTTGGTGATCATTGCCCCAAGTTTTGGGTTCGAATAATTGTCATGACATGGATATTTGTAACTATTCAGAATCCTTTAAATGTTAGGTGTCTGTCTAATATGACTGTAGAGCTTTGGACGTATAACTGACAACCAAACCACGTATACAGGAAACATATCCTGTCTCGAAATCTGCCAGTATTCAGACAGGTTTTGACTCACCGTGGGTCTATTACGCCAATGAAGAAGATATATACTTTACAAAACTAAACCTAATACAAAAACATGCATTTTGTTTGTATTAACATAATAATTAAAATAAGAATGTAACTATTAAAATTTCCTTTAATTCATTATAAAAATATTATTATTATTTTTATGTGATAAAAGAAAAGTTAAACAAATATTAAAAGAATATATTTTATTCTGAAAGATTAAATTTTACATCTCAGAGATCTATTAGAATTCCTAAACTCAACAAATTATTTTTAATAAACACCGTCTGATTCTTGACATACAACTAAATTTGGATCACATTTTCACTTGCATAATTTAATAAATTAAATCCTAACATGACATTTAATTTAAAAACCAAAAGTCATCAACCCAGAGGATTTCCGAGAAAGTAAAATGAAAACTTCTCATTTCGTCGTATATGAAAACTTTTACCTTCTCAGGTAAACTCTAAAGTGTAGAATGAATTCTTCGAAGTGAATTAACTGCAGTTGACTGTTGCGTGATGATTCTTGAGATTAAAAATGCATTCGGAGAAATGCTTGACAGCTTTAGAGGGAAATGAATTAACTAGTTAATTCGTGAATGAATTATCATTTATTTAGAAAGACTCGTTTTGTGGAGGAGATAAAAGTTATTCAGGTTTATTCAATTTAAGGAAAGGATCTGGATCTTTTAAGTTTGGTATTAATCTTGTCTTTCATACTATTTGAATTGCTAAGATTTTATTTATTGTGCTTAAAACGCCATTTAGAGATTTTTAACCGAATTGTTGTTTTTATTTTAAATAGAATATTTTTTGATGCTGATTTAATGAAATTCGCATATAAAATCATAAACATCTAGCATATCCAGCATTGAGCAGAACTAAACTGTTATTTTTTAAATCACGCAGAATTCTTAGCTATCTTAGAAGAGAAATAGCGTTCAGTTTTTTAAAAAAAATCAGTTTATATTCTCTCTTCCTGGCATGAAATATATTTATCACATTCCGGCGCATTTTTGCATTACAGACTTGTTGCATTCATGTATTGTAAGAAAGTCTGACTTGTCATGTAAAAAACTGCATCGTTTTTTAAGTTTTGCACACCAAGATAGTTCAAAAATATTTTATAATAAATCTATGCTTTAATATTCTCTGCGGCAAGAAATTATTTTCCCCTGTAAAGTCTACCTATTACCTACCCCCTATTTCCCCTGTTGTCCCAAATAAAAATGTTCTACACTTGTATTACACATAATGAAGTTTTAGAAAACAACCACTCAGCCATGCAACCAATAGCGATTACTGGCTAAGTTATAAATTAAAAACTGACAATTTTCTTTAATAAAAAATACCTCCTACTGTTTGACATGAATTATAACTAGATCACACTTTTCTTTGAATACTTTAACAAAGTCAATCTAAGCCCCACATTTAATTTAAAAACCAGACGATAATTTCAACTTTAACATCTCATCCTCTATTTTACATCCTGTTATTGTAGGGAAGATTTGTTGCATTCAGTAACTGTAGAAAAGGCCTGTTGCATTTTGTAACTGTAGGAAAGGCTTGTTGCATTCAGTTACTATAGGAATCGCTTGTTGCATTCAGCTAATGTAGGATAGGCTTGTTGATAGCTAACAAATTAAAGCATTGCTTAAATCTTTTCCACCAATGTAGTTGAAGATAATTGCAAATAAATTATATTTTCCAATATTCTATTACGAAGAACTATTAAAATAAATAAATTAAGTGTTTTAATAATAATATTAAGTGTTTTAAATAAAAATGTTCTACTCTTCCATTATAAATGATGAAATCTTTAAAAACGGCTACGCCACCATGCAAATAATACGGATGACTGACTAAATTAAAAATTGATGGAATCTTTAATAAAAATTGCATCCTATTGTTTGACATGAATTATAACTAGATCATACTTTTTTGAATAATTTAACTAGCGCAGTCTCAACTCGACATTTAAATTAAAAACCACACGTCGAGAAATAATTTCAATTTTTGAGTCTATTCTTCAATTAAAAAGGCTACCTTCACATATAAACTGGCTCTTAAAAGTCAAAGTGTAAAATGAATTTCTCGAAGCAAATTAACTCCAGTTAACTATAGCGTGATAAGTCTAGAGACTGGAAACGCATTTGGAGGATTGCTTGACTGCTTTGAGGGAAATGAATTAGCTCGTTAATTTGTGAGTGAGTTAGTGGATGGTGAGAGAAAGAACTTTTTAAAATTTTTAATTAAAAAGAAGTTCTTTTAAAATTATCATTAATATTATTGTTAAAATTGTAAGAGAAGCTTGTTGTATTTAGTTACTGTAGGAAAGCCTTGTTGCATTCTGTTACTGCAGAAAATATTTGTTGCATTCAGTAATTGTAGGAAAGGCCTGTTGCATTCAGTAACTATAGGAAAGGCGTGTTGTATTCAGTAACTATAGGAAAGGCGTGTTGTATTCAGTAACTGTAGAAAAGGCGTCTTGTATTCAATTATTGTATTAAAGGCCTGTTGCATTCAGTAACTGCAGGATAGGCTTGTTGCATTTATTTACTGTAGTAAAAACTTTTTGTTTTAAGTAACTGCAGGAAAGGTGTCTTGCATTTAGTTAGTGTATTAAAGGAGTGTTGCATTCAGTAATTGTAGGAAAGACATGTTGCCTTTTGTTAATGTAGAAAAGTTTTAATTAAAACTATATTTTAATATTCTATTTGGTAAGAAATACAATAAAAATCTCTTATTTTACTCTGAAGTGTTTTAAATAAAACCGCTATGCATTACAAAAGTCGTTCTGCATTACAGAAAATGTTCTTGCATTACAAATTATAAAATCTTAGAAAACACCCTTGCCACCTTGCGAACACTAGGGTTTACTGATTATTAAATTAAAAAGTGACAAATATATTTTATAAAAATCGCATCCTATTGTTTGACATGCATTATAACTAAATCTCACCTGTCATCGAATAGTTTAACAAACTCTCAACTTGACATCTGATTTTAAAACCATGCGTCTAGAAATAATTTCAATTTTTACGTCTTTTCATGTATTAAAATCCTACCTTCACAGATAAACGGACTCGTAACAGTCAAAGTGTAAAAGGGATTTCTTGAAGCAAATTAATTGTAGTTAACTCTAGCGTGATGTGTCTTAAGATTGGAAACGCATTTGGAGGATTGCTTGACTGCTTTGAGAGAAATGAATTAGCTCATTAAGCTAATTCATTTCCCTCAGATTCGCTTAATGGGTGAGAGAAAGTTCTTATTTCATTTTTAATTAAAAGAAGAGTGTATATTACATTTAAATTTGCATTTAATGTTATTCTTAATATTTTAAAGATCGTAAGGATGGCTGTTCATTGGTATTATTTAATGAAAATAAATTTTGAGGATATATAATAATTTACTAATTCTTCAGTTTCATGCTTAATTACTTATATTAAAAATTAATTCATTTTCCCATGGAGTTTTATTTCTTTTTAAATATATTTTTCACGAACTAATGATTAGATTAATATAAAGACTAGTGACTACATTTAAATATTAAAATAAATGTAAATTTCTTAAAGAACATTGAACTAGATTTAAAATACACAATTCTTGATGACTATAAATAGATAAAACGCAATTATATTTGAATCATTTTATTTGCACATATTAGAAAGCATTAAAATAATCATTGTCTTCATTTTATATATTGCAATAATCATTGCCTACATTACACAAATAACCATTGTACTTTTTATATGGTAGTAATCATAACTTTTTGGTTGCCTTAAAAAAATAATAATTTATTTATTTATAATTAATAATTTATTAATAATCAGGATATTAATAATTAATAATTTATTAATATCCTTTAAAAATTAATATTTTTTCCTTTGAGTGTTTTCAACAATTTAAATATTTTATAACTATAATTAGTAATGATAATGATACAAAATTTGAATTAAATAATATAATATTTATGGCAAATAAATGTTTTTCTGGGTTAAGAAACCAACTCGTATCAAAACTAATTAATGTTAAAAACTCAACCTTAAAAAATTAACTTATACAATGCCTTAATTAGACTAATCGTTTTGTATGGCAGCTAGTGCTGGCCGTTAAATAAATCTGAAAAAAAGATAGGCTGTTGATTTTTGAAAGAAAAATACTTCGGAAAAGGTTCTATTAGGCAAAACAATGTCTACAGAATACAATATAGCCATAACATTTACAACAAATTCAATGAACTTGATAGGCTGGGGCACATTTTCAGATATAACGACTCACATCCAACATAAAAAGTTACTTTTTTAACAATTGATGGTTAACGAAGAAGTGGAAGGCCGCCCACCAGATGGGTTAATTCAGTCGAGAGAGATCTAAGGGGTCTGAAAATCAACACATGGCCATTTTTTGCCCTGGACAGAGTCATATGGAGGGAAACTCATGGAGACTGCTTTGGCCTGTAGCAGGCTGTAGTGCTGACGAAGAAGGATAATAAGTAACCATTCCATATAATATATAATAATTCATATTGCATTTAATTAACTTTTTTTTTCATATATTGACACCAATCTTACATTTTTCTACCATCATTATATATTAAGCATATAATGTTCAGTACAGTGATGTTAAAAGTATCTTCTATATTTCTGACAATGGCAGTAATTATTTATAAGGAAAAATCTACATAAGACCTCCATAAATCAGTTTTTTTTCGTTATTTAATCTTTATTGTGGACAATTTTATTAATTTGAACTGTTATTTATAGACTAATTTTAATGAAAAATTATAGGTTCTGTAAAGATATTTCGAAAAGATTAATATAATCTAACAATAAGTTCCAATGAAATTTGGATTGTGAAAATAAATGTTATCAATGACATCTAAGCATCACTTTTGTGAATTTTTCTTATCTTTTTGCAGTAAGTATGCAGGTTGGGTAGCCAGATTGTAACTAGGTGTAGTTTGGTGGACGTACTTGAGGTGCATGTCTGAGAACTGCCACCTTTATTGACACACGCCCAAACTTCACAAACATATAATTAGCGACATTCAATATTTAACACATCTAAAGGCAGATAATTAAGGAATAGTGGAATGATTTCACTTCTAAACCGAAAACCCGAAATTTGGATACGCGCAGGGTATGCGAAATATACTTCCTCTCTGGCTGAGGGTATATTTCCCACCTAATGTGCCGGGATGAGCTAAATATATCTCCTCTTAGAATGAGTGGCTATAAACTAAAAGTTTCTCAGCAAGGTGCGCAGGTTGCGCTGCACTTCCTCTTGGTGAGAATTTCTAGCCATTAAACGAACCATTTATTAACCATTTCCCCTAAACGCCACAGGAGGTGCTCTTGGTAGTGTGTAGAAAGAAGAATGGTTACAAATTATATTTTTTAAACATTGAAAACACTGCAAATATTTCTGTACAATCCCTAATACTTCATGTAAACTCACAACAAAACAATATATAAAATTGTTTAAACTTGTAATTTTTTTGAAATTTTTAATTAAGTTTTATTATAGTTGCTTTGAATCAAATTTTTCTTAATAAAATTACAAATTTTTTGAAATAAAAAAATATTTTAAAGAATATTACACAACTTAAAAAGTATTTATATATCGCTGATATTTATTTTTAGTTTTTATATAAATGCATTGAATTAACGAGTTACTTTTATTAATCTAAATAAAGAATAATGAGTGACATTTTTTAATGAATGCAGGTATAAATATCTGAATACATCAATTGAAATCTCAAGAATTATGGCGAATATTTTCTTAGAAAAAATAAACATAAGTAAAACTTGACTTTTATTTAATTTCTGCGATGCAAAAGTAATTCAAACCGGATGCAAAACTGAGGTTTTATTCAAAAACACGTATGCTTCGATTATGTGAGTTTAAATATTCGAAGGAATTTATGAATGGAATAAAGGCATTCGAATTTAGAGACTTCTAAACATCTCGTACTTCCTTAGTAGTAAATGAAAGGTATATTTACGTTATTTTTAAATGTCAGATGGTACTTAATTATGAAAGGAAAAGTTGAGGTTCAAAATAGCTTGTATTTAAAATGTAACATAATTAAAGAGTATAATTTAATGATACTTTTTTTTACAATTATGCATATTATTTCAAATTTTAAGCGAATATTGTCCTTATGTGCCACATTTTAAATAATTTTTAAGCGTATTATAATTTTTAGAATCCGTGAACGTTAATACTAAATAAATGATAAAACATTTTGTAGTTTTTTATTAATTTTTATGTAATGTGTTAATTCAATATTAATTAAAAAATTATTATTTATTTGCACCATGTTATACTTTTTAACCATATTTATAACAATATTAATTTTTAATTAAATTAAATTTTAAGTCAATTACATTTTTTATTAATTTTTAATATTGTTTGTTGTTGTTTCTTATCCCACTTGGCTGGCCAAGCCCACGAGCCCATATGGACTCATGATTGAAGGGGAAGGAAGCAGCTTCTGTTGTGATGGAGCACCCGTAGGTAGAAGCCTGACTTTTGCTCCGTGACGCTCTTACAGTCATAGAAGACAGGGACCTACGGCTTAAAGTGGATTCCCGAACCACTACAAAAATCCATGGCACCGCCGGGATATAAATTAATATAAAATTTATATAAAAAATTTAATATAAAAAAGATTTAATATAAAAAATATATATTTGTTAGCAAGAGGAAGCTCATTAATTCAGAATAAAATTTTAAATGCTTTAATTAGATGTATTAAAAACAACTAAAAAAGGAGTAATATGGACTAAAAGACATGATAATTTACTAAACATATGAAACAACAAAAAAATATATAAACTATAATGTATTTAAGCATTTTGGTTAAAAATATTGGAAACGGAAATGCTGATGTTATATATTTGACATTGAAAGGTTAAGAAAAATTAAATTATTTGTTATTTTTTATTGGTAATAATAAATACCATTAAAATATTATATTTCCTTGCACAAATTTATATGAGAAATGAGACAATAGTCATTTTGATTTATATTTTTAATTGATAATGAAAATAAGGAAAATGATTTTTTTCTCCCAGAATCATAATTTGTGAATCACGTGATAAAAGCTAATGGGTCCCTGATTAGGACTGATCGAATCAGAATATATTATTTGAGAGCATGCGTATCGTAAAATTATTTAAATTACCGATATGTATATTACAAATATGTACAGATATATATAAAAGTGGGCTGAAATGTTCGTAGGCTGACACATAGATGGTGCTACTAGTATTAAATCCATATTATTTTTAGTTAGCCCTAACCTTCAAAAGACACGTGTATAAATTTGACAGCTGTTGCACTATTAGTATGCGAATTGTAGCATTTTTAGTGTTCATCACGTGCAGTCCATTCGGCTGGCTGTCGATTGGACTCCGGTGTGAAATGATGGAGCCATGTTTCATCCATTGTCACATATCGACGCAAAAATTGGGGTTTATTACGATTGAACAGCACCAAACACAGCTTAGAATCATCAATTCGTTGTTGCTTTGGGTCGATTGTGAGCTCGCGCGGCACCCACTTTGAACAGAGCTTTCGCATTTTCAAATATTCATTCACGATATGTCCAACACATTCCTTTGATATCTTTAGGGTCTCGGATATCTCAATCAACTTCACTTTATGGTTATCAGAAATTATTTTGTGAACTTTTTTGATGTTTTCGTCGGTAACAGCCTCTTTGGGGCGTCCACTGCGGGCATCGTCCTCGGTGCTCAATTCGCCTCGTTCAAATTTTGCAAACCACTTCTCTAGGGATGATTTTCCTGGTGCAAAGTAATAATAATGTTTATCAAGCCAAGTCTTGTCTTCAGTAGTATTTTTTTCGCCAAAACGCAATGCTTTATTAACACAAGTAATTCCTTTTTATCCATTTTTTCAAACTAACAAAAGTTGCTTCACTCAAAATGCTATAAGTTGCATACTAATAGTGCAACAGCTGTCAAATTTATACACGTGTCTTTTGAAGGTTAGGGATAACTAAAAATCATACGGATTGTATACTAGTAGCGCCATCTATGTGCAGCCTACGAACGTTTCAGCCTACTTGTTACATGTTTGAAGTTAGACTGTTTCTACAGAATATGCGCAGAATACGAGTGTAAGGAATGACTCAATCTACAGAGGTGTATTGAGTACTAGAATGATGATTGACACAGTCTATAAAAGATGCACACAGTACAGTATACATTGAATCATCTACAGACAGTGTATCGATAAGTTTAACAATTTACTACCTATACGTATAGTGAGGAATGCCAAAATCTACAGAGGTGTATCGAATATGAGAATGAGGATAATCACACTTCATAAATGTTCTACGTATCTTTTAAGTACAGTGTGTAAAAGTTGAAAAGTCCCGTAGATGCGGTGTAGTACTCAGTGCATCTAAAGGAGGTGTATCGAACAACTATAAGTGGCCTAATTTATAGAAGAGACATATAGTATGAGTGCAAGGAATGACCAAATCGACAGAGGAGTACGAATAGGAGAATGGGGATTGGTATAGTTCTTAAAATAAATGTGTATATTTTATGTACAGCTCAACAAAGTTCAAAAGTTCTGTAAATGCATAAAAGTCCTGTTGATGGTGTGTGGGGAGATAGTGGATAGGGAATCTATAGAGGTGTATAGAGAATCTATAAAGGGCACAATTTAAGGAAAATGTATAGAACATCAGCAGGTGGCACAATCTACAGGGTATGTATCAACCCTAAATGTGACGATTAGCAAATTCTACAATAATGTTTCCATATATATCAAATGTAATCCTGTGAATTTGTTTTTAGTTTTGAAAAAAATACATATTGCTCTCGATTGTAATGTAGTCAGTTTCAGTTATTCGGTATAATTTATTATTTTGCAAAAATGAGCTTATTGCAGTTGCATAAGAAATTTGGAATTGACTGAAATCGATCATTTGCATTTAACCATTTGTTGTTCATTTACATAACACGTGTTGATGTGGGATAAGTACTGAAATAATTTAAAGCTCAAAAGTTTCTGATTAGGAGTGCAGTAATATCGAAATTATTAATAAAAATAATTTTAACATGAATATTCATGCGTCTTTGAATAAATAGTTTTTTTAAGTCCTGAAATTATATGGGAAATGCTTCATTTACCTGACTGATAAATTTCCAGAGCTTGCAAATAAAAAAAGTGAAAGAAATAAAAAAAAATCTTGAAATTCAAACAGTTTTGCGAAATTTGAAACAACAATAATGATTACTGAAATATAAGTATAAAATATAATTTCAGGTCATTAAAAATGTCATTAAATTTTAAGTGAATCTAAATGATGAAAAAATAAATAGAAGGACATTTTCAAGAATTTTAATGTTAACAACTGTCTTGAAGAGTTTTTAAATAATCTTTAAAAGAATATTACATTACACATTTTCAGTTGATTTTATTTCCATAAGTAACATTTTAATTTCTTCATAAAAATAATATTTAATGAAAACCGTGCTTAAAAATGTATCCAATCATTAAAGAACTGAAAGAAGATTGGAATGCAAACTGATCTTACATCATTAACGCAAAATGTCGAGGACGCTTTAAAAAAATAAATTTCAAAAGACTCTGATAAGGATAAAAAATGATTTTTGACAAAATAAATTAAATTTATGTGCCTTATTTTTATATCCTTTTAAGTATGTTAAAATATGTAGTATGTGTCATTTTGTTTCAATCTAATTTTTTTACAAATCTTAATATTTCCTGGGGAAAAAAGATAAAAACAACTTTACACCTAAAAAGCTACAAATAAAACTTCTATCAAATGAAAATGTATTAGACATTCATATTATTTGAGTTTTACATTTTTGGACAAATATAATATTTCAGTTTCTCAAATGTAGGCATTCATATTATTTAATTATTTACTTGTCTCAAATTTAGATACTTATATTATTTCATTATTACATTTTTTTTAAATTTAGTCATTTACATTATTTTATTTTTTTAATTTGCTCAAATGCTATAACAGGAATATCTGTTTTATTTAAAAACTCATTTCACCGAAAGTTAACATCTTTCGTTTATGTGAAATCAAAACTTCAATTAATTTTTTTTTAAATACTAAATCATCAATGTCAAAGGCTAAAAAAAGTTTTATTATTAAATAATATTTGTTATTATTTTTTATTATAAATATGTATTAAAAGGTATATTAATGGCATATGGCATTTATCTTTCGGATGTGGTAATCTTTGGTGTATGATAATACTGCACTAATATACGAATGGCTTAATTTTGTCCTGTATAGTTCTCCTAAAAGAGTCAAGAGGAATAGGACACTGTCCAGGAAATGTGCAGTATATTCAATTTAATGTTAGGATGACGCACAGTCATTTTTCTGTGGCCTAGTCACAACCTCTAGAAGTTATTCATTTAGCACCACCTAGGAGACAAGTGTGACTTAAGATTGTCCCTGACGCGAGTAAGATTACCTCCCAAGTAATATTTGTATCAAATCTGATATTATTAATATATTTGTATAAAATATTTTTTTTTGCTTTGCTTATTAAAATTAAATATAATCATTTCCTTTTTATTCGTTGCCTTTTCTCCATATATTCACATTGAAATGAATTTGACAAAATGTTTCGTATTCATTGAGATTTAATACTAATTCTTATACTTTTATAATGTTACGCGCTGTAGCTACTAACAGTATTTATTTTTCTATGAAATGAATTGTTTATTTTTCTTATGAAAATGAAATCTGAACATTTTCACTTTTTTGCCTTTTATTCTTTACCATTTCACCACATCATCACGTTGAACTGAATTTGACAGAATATTTCATATTCATTGAGATTCAATACTAACTCTTACATTTTTATTACGTTACTCGATGTAGCTACAAAGAGTACATTTGTGAGTACACTAGAAGAAGCACAAACGGTAACTGAAGTAAATCAAAGTGACAACAAAAGCTTCTCTTCTTTGCTTAGTATTTCATTGCGCTTGAAATAGAAACAGAAATAGAACGCATGCCAAGAGGAATGAAGTAAAAATCATTAACTTTGGAATCATAGACGTAACGTTGAGTGTTCGCTTCCACAGCAAAGCGATGCCAACATGTTTGGAGTAATAGTGTTTTGGGTTGGATGAAAAGAAAAGAATTAGGTTTCATTTTAGTTACTTTTATATCTTCCAACAAAGTTACATAACATATTTTTGCTACAATAACCAAAACTAAAGGTTTACTATTTCATTGAAATTGGCAAAATATTTCATAGTCATTGAAATTTAATACTAACTCTTCCACTTTTATCACGGTATACGTTATGGCTAATAACAGTATATATACATACATGGTGATTATAATTAAAGTCCCACTTTCAAAATACTGTTAAAAAGAACCACTCGTCACCTTTGAGTTCGTATTTCAACTGAAGAAACTTGAAGAAGGGGTAAATTATACGGCATAAAAAAAAAGGTTCCAAAGTGTATTGATAGATGGCACTATAAGCGTCATAAAGAAATTGAATTCGGCTGCCAGTGATATTTTGAATCGAAATGACTACGTATTTAGCATGAATTTCACATTAAACCAACTGTATTCAATGTGTTTAGTTGTTTTGGTTTTTTGAAGAAAAAATATGACTTCCAATTCATTGATTCAACAGTTGTGGCAGCCCATCCACCATGGTAAGGTCAAACCAAATTGGATGGGAAAAATTGGTGGAACATTTCTTTGATGCCTTACAGTTTCGCTCTTTTTCAAGTATCTTCAGTTCAAATTTGAACTCATTGTGACGAGTAATTCTTTTTTCACAACATTTTAACAGTGGGACTTTAACTATAATCCCCATGTATATATAGATATACATATTATCCTTTTTTCCTACATAATCACATTGAACAAAATAAGTCATAATCATTGAGATTTAATACTAACTTTTATCACGTTACGCGCTGTGGCTAACGACAGTACATTTGTGAAAAAGTAGCTTAAGCTGTAACTGAAGTAAATCAAAGTGACAACAAAAGCCTCTCTCCTTTGCTTAGTATTTCATTGCGCTTGAAATAGAAACAGAAATAGAACGCATGCCAAGAGTAATGAAGTAAAAATCATTAACTTTGGAAACATAGACGGAGCGTTGAGTGTTCGCTCCTACAGAAATGCGATGCCGACTTGTCTGGATTAATAGTGTTAGGGGTTGGAGGAAAAGTTAAGCATAAGATTACATTTTAGTTACTTTTGAATTAAAGTACATCTTCCAACAAAATTGCATAAAATTCTTTCGCTACAAAAATCGAAACTAAAGATTTGATACTTTACAACTTTTTGTTGAAATTAATGTCATTTTAACAAAGGGCAACACATTTATAAACAGATTCTACTTTTATCAAATAATTAACAATTATTATATTAGACATACTTTATCACTTCAGATAACACATATGCATTGCATATAACTCGTTTTTGCCAAAAAAAAAATTACTTCTTATTACTTCAAAATTACTTTTGAATTAAAAAATTACTTTCGTTTTTGACGAAAAATTCATTCAACAGTTGTGACACTACAAGTGAAAAACCCATCCTCAACAGTAAGGTAATATCCAATTGGATGGAAAAAATCGGTGGAACATTTCATTGATGCCGTAAAGTTTCCCTCTTCTTCAAGTATCTTCAGTTCAAATTTGAACTCATTATAACGAATGTCTCTTTTTTACAGCATTTTAAAAGTAGAACTTTAATTATATATATATATATATATAGATATAGATATAGATATATATACAGGTCGATAAATATTTCGACTAGCATGATTGTTTGCTTTTCTTATGAAAATGAAGTAGGAACCTTTTTTACCTTTTATTCGTTATCTATTTGACACATTTAACTGAATTTAACAAAATATTTCATATTCATTGAGATTTAATACCATTTTTTACATTTTTATCATGTTACACTACATGTTTTATCATGTTACCTCTAGAAGAAGCTTAATCTGTAGCTGAAGTAAATCAAAGTGACAACAAAAGCCGTTCTCCTTTGCTTAGTATTTCATTGCACTTGAAAAAGAAACAGAAATAGAACGCATGCCAAGAGGAATGAAGTAAAAATCATTAACTTCGGTATCATATACGGAACGTTGAGTGTTCGCTTCCTCAGAAATACGATGCCAACTTGTCTGGATTAATAGTGTTTGGGGTAGGAGGAAAAGTTAAGGATAAGATTACATTTTAGTTACTTTTGGTTTAAAGTACGGCTTCCAACAAAGTTACATAAAATTCTTTCGCTACAAAAATCGAAACTAAAGATTTGATATTTTGTTTAATTTTTTTGTTAGGAATTAATGGATTTTTAGCAAAATATTAAAAATGTATGAACAGGATTTTATCAAATAATTAACAAATTATTATTTTTTCTTTTTAGATATGTATATTAGATACACTTCGCCGTTTCAGTTAACACATATATTACATATATATTGCGTTTCAGATAAATATTAATTAAATTAAATTTAAAAGAATTGTCACCATATTTTATTTTTTGGTCAACTTCTAACCAACTTTTGACCAACTTGAAAGTCTTGTATTGTTTTATTCTTCCACTAAATGAATATTATTTCATGAATCTCAACAAAAGAAAAATTAGATTTAATGAAATTGTCACCCTTTTATTTTTTGAATGACATGTAATTCTCAGCATTTTTTTTTTCTTCTTCTTTACTGTTTTATTCTTCCACTAAATGAATATTATTTCATGGGTTTTGTCAAATGTAAAATTAGATTTTCAGCATATTATTTTTGATCAACGTGTTACAGACTAAGCATAGCCGCAATTAAATATAAAAATAGACGAAAAAAGCAATATATGAACTAAAAAATGAATGTTTGCTTCCAAATATATGTCCAAATGAAGTAAATCACTAGGACACTTCAGGATCATGTCACTCATGACCACAAGAATAAATAAACTTTAAATGGATTTCATTTTTTTTATCGCATCATTTTTTCTGTAATATTTGACTTAACTATTATGAGATATTTTTCAGAAATGTGTATAGATTTCGCCTACAATTATTTATAGTATTTTAAATGTGTTCCGACTTCAAATTTTTTGAAAATCACTGATCTAGTGGATACAGTTGATGTCCCTGGTTATATAACTTTGAGAGTGTAGTACCAACTGTAGAAAACATACTATCCACTGGAGTTAGTGTCTTCATACGATTCAAAAGTTTTATAATTAATTGACGTTATACCGTGTTGGAATTTTTTTTTTCTCTTGAAGTAAGTATCCAACACGTCTTCCGAAATAAAATATAGCCGGCGATGAATAGTTCATGGTTGATAGATCATCCTTTTAAAATTTATTGTGTGTTTGCACTTTTTTTTTGGTCCATTAGACTTTGGATCCAGTGATGGGACAGGGAGAAAGAGAAAAGGGAATGTGCGGTGTGGAGTGAAGAGTTCCAGGCAGTACGGAGGATACAAGGGTAGAGAGAAAAGTGTAATGAGGGTACAAAGACCCTTAAACGAATTGGCTTTTAAGATGATTTTGCAAATATTTGTAATATAATTGTGTCTTATGTGTTATATGCAGTGCTGTCTAATTAATTTTAATAAATATGGCAGCTAAGCATCGGATTTCTATTTTGAGAAGTAATTTGGTTCGTATCCATGAACGGTACTGAATCGCGACCACACGCCTGTTTGTCCCTAACTTTTGCTTGTGCTGTTTACTAACAATCTCCTGAGTTCGGTTCATAGTTAATGGGACATCCAGGTACGTTAAAAAAGTTTAAGAGCGGATTATTTATTATTTATACTTCTACATTCGACTATTATTTATACATTAGCAAATTACATAATTTTTAATACATATTTTTTTAAGTACACAATTTATTATTTACTGAATTTATAGACGCCGTTTAATATCTGTAACTCTAAATTATTTTCTGTTCAAAAAATTTCTTATTTTAAATTATTGTACAATGATACTTACATAAACTGTTGCACATAATTAAGTGCATATACTATTGTACATTAAATAATTATAAAAATGTTATTAATTATAGTGTTTCATTTCAATGTTTGCTCATTAATTTCTTCGCGCAATAATTCCATTATTTCACGCATTATTCTCATAAATATTTATTAAATCGCAGATCTTTCTAACATTATTACATGAAATAAAGGGAGATGAATTACAATTCTGCTTTGCATATATATTTTTTCCAAGTTAGTATCGATTTACTCATCTGTTATAAAGGATTAATTTCAATTATATATGGTTCTTCACTGGTTTTATCTTTATTAAGTCTAGACAGGCGATATAATTCATAAGGTTTATTGAAAAAAAAATCATGTTATTCGTTATGGAAGCTTAAAAGTGTATCTTTAAAAAGTGGTAAACATACTAGCACGTATAGGATATATGATTTAGACGGAGAAAAAATTGTGGCATTGTTCAAATGTTGTATAGGGTAGAGAAAAGTGTTTTCAAGGTATCTATTGTTGTGACAACTTTTGTCTCCATACTAAAGGTACTAAAGGTTATAGTTATTTCAATGATGAATACTGGTGCTGTTTGGCCACATTTTGTTGTTGTGTAATGTGTAATGCATACATTACCATGCATTTCATAAGCATCTTTCAAACAGCTGTAACTTTAAAAATGCTTTTAAATGCATTAAAAAACTCTTCATCGTATCATTCCAAACTAAAATAAATTAATCAAAAGTTATTCTGATTTTTTTATAATGTTTGAATTTTAATCATTCCATTTCAATAAACTTTTGAATTTTACTGAACAATAAGTAAATGTGAATCATATATGTCAGTTTCTGAATGGAAGATTAAATAATTTGCAAGTTACAAAGAAGATTAGACCATATATTATCGTGTACAATAGTTCAACATTTGTGGATTAATATTCAACTCCATGAAACTATATTGTACAAATTTACATATAATAATTGGGGCCTCAATGGCCGAGTGTCTAGCACTCTGGCGCTCGGTGACACAGGTTTCGGGTTCGAGTCCCGGCGGTGCCATGGATGTTTGTTGTGGTTCGGAATCCACTTTAAGCCGTAGGTCCCGGTCTCCTATGACTGTAAGAGTTTCACTGTGCAGAAGTCAGACTTCTACCTACGGGTGCTCCATCAGAACAGGAGCTGCGTCCCTCCTTCCATGAGGAACACGATAACAACAACACCATATAATAATATTTTATAGCCAAACAGTGTGTAAATAATTATATGTGTTACTGACTACAGGTTGTAAGGTACAACAAATATTGAATTTAATATGCCCTTATCACGTAATGTTACGATATATTTGATAAGATCGTCAATTATAATATATTACAATATGAAACAAAATAAAACTATGGTTGATTACATTGTTCCTTTTAATTGTAATTTTTTGATACTTTTTTTCTATGTATACCACACTAAAAGACTTTTACTAAATTATTGATATTAATAAAATTAATTTTATTAATTTAAAACTCAATTTGTAATCGTGTCTCCTACACACTGGCAAGAGCGCCTCCTTAGGTATTCAGGAGAAATGATTATTCGGCATCAAGACTCCCTCGTAAGGAAGTAGGATACAACCTTCGCTTCCTCTGATAAACATTTAGTTTAGAGACTCTCATCTCGAGGAAAATATATTTAGCGCAATTTTGCTATTATTTGCGTTAGCATACATACCGGTTGGCCTAATATAATGGAAGATGATGTATATTTGTGCACACTGCACGTAACCGAGTTTAGGGTTATCAGCTCAAAAATGGATTTCCACGAATCTATAATTATCTGTCTTTCAATGTTTTTAAATATTGTATTTGTGTGTGTAAATAAAGCTGTAAGTTCTCAAATCTGTACCTCAAGTATCTTATATATCTTGCCAGTGCATAGGAGGAAGCACTATTACAAATTAGAGAAACGGGATTAGCAAACTATAATGAAGGAATTTCACATTTTTAATATTCGACTATATCCTATATATTTAAATTCTTTTGACAAGCATTTGACATTCTTTTGACCTGCATGTAGCATTGTTTTATCACTTAAATTTAGATTGAAATAAGTTTATTAAACTTAATTATTTAAATTCAGTTTGGAATGTAATTCATTCACTACTAGGTAGTGAAAAAATTTAATGCTTTACGTATAGTAGTTTTCTAGAAAAGCATATTGAAGCATTTAATAAATATAAATATTATATGAAATATAATTCATTTATTACTAGTCGAAAACAATGTAATGCTTTATGCATAGTAGTTTTCTAGAAAAGCCTATTGAAGTATATGTTTATTAAAATGTTTTAATTACTTAAATTCAGTTTGAAATATAATTAATTTAATATTAGGTGGAAAAAATGTAATACTTTATGTATAGTAGTGTTCTAGAAAAGCATATTGAAGTTCAAAATTACATATTTTGAGGAAATTCCACTTTAATATAATGCAGATGACAGTTTACGCTACTTCACCTTTTCGTATATTGGAAAAAAAAAGCATCTCAATATACTTCCATAATATACTTTCTAAATGATTTAAAGAAATATAATAAATCAGGGAACAAAATGAAACCAAAATCCGAAAATCGAACAAACAATTTTCGATTTTTGAGCCCTAAAAATCCCTTTAATTCCCCTTACCATCCTGTAGAATTATTAAAAATCAAATCAATCTTGCTGAAAAACACGATGTTTCATAAGAAAAATTATTGAAATAGTACTTAATCTAAAAAACAATAATAATAATATGATATTTCTAATGTAGTAACAACCACCTGCTTCCAAAACAAATAAACATTCAACGGCGATGATCTTTATAGACATGTTTCTGCAGTTCAATTTCGTCACCTCTGCTGTTAAGACACACATCTGAGACTTCTAACCTTGAGGAAACACGCGGCTGGTTTCTGGTTCCTGACGGCTGCACATGCTTTAAATAAAAAAATAATAATGCGTATTAATTAGGTGTATTTGCTGATATTTTGCTTGAATATCCTTTTCATTCAAAATTTCAAACTTTAGATCAAACTTGAAATTTTCACTATTTAATTATACAGAACATAATAAGTCCGTTGTGTAAATAAAAATTTGTGAATATAATTTTAGCTATTTAAGTTAAAAAGTTGTTTCACGTTTTCAACTTTAAAACAATTATTATAAAAGCAAATAATAAATCTCAAAACCTTTTAAAATCACTGTTTAAATAAGTGGCATAAATCTGAAAATTATTCATTTAAAAATCAATGACGGTACTTTTCATCAGATTAGAATCAACTATGAAAACCCATTTTATTAGAATATTTCTGCTAAAAGCATTTAATTGCATGCGTTTTTAATTCAATTTACATTAGAGGGGATCAATATATTTTGCTTTTTTTTAAATTGTCTAAAAGATATGCCATAAGGCTTTTTAAAAGCACTTTAAAAATATTTATTATCAACTACCTTCAGTTAATGTAAGACTAAATAGAGGGTTCATTTAATAATTTAGTATCCCTAAATTTAGAATATTTATGCATGTCAATTAAATTATTGTCTTTAATGAAATCTAGAAAGAAAATTGAAATATTTGATTTTAATTTTCTCGTAGAATAGGTTTCAAAATGTAATATTTGAATAGAAGAAATATGTTAATTTATTTATATGTTCCAAAACAACATTTTGAAGAGAAATTGAATTAAAAAAATGATATAGACGTTATTTCAGTTATTTCTGCGAATTATTATTATTGTTTTTGTTGTTATACATTTATGGACTTCGTGTTTCATTTATGTATATTATACAAAAATGATATATATACAGCCCACTGACATATAAGTGACTTATATACAGCCCACAGAAAATACACTCAAGAGCCAAAACATTATGACCACCTGTCAATAACGTGTTGGCCCACCTTTGGCGCGCAACACAGTTTCAACCCGCCTTGGCATGGATTAATATCACCACTTAATACCAGTTAAATACCACTTCCACCTGATCACGTGCCTTCCATGTCATCCAGGCGAGTTCATTGCAAAATGTAGGGTGGTCGTAATGTTTTGGCTCTTGAGTGTAGATTGCAGCATCTTTCGAAAAATCTTTTCGATGTAGCTATTTCACTGTTCATGTCGTAATAATCATGAATTTCGAGACGAGGCGACTATTCGTGCTATCAGAAAAGCCATCAAGTCTTTGCTATTACTATTTTTTATATATATATACTTAAAGATACCACTAAAAGATCATAAGTGTTTGTTAAAGGAGATTGCCGAAAAGCCTCAAAAGCGTAACTTGCCGACATTTTGAAATCATAACTAGCCTTCATTTTGATAAAAAAAATTGGAAAACTTACCATCATGCAGTTTTATTTCCGATGCAAGACTCTTTACACTCACAATCACAAACGCCATCGAATTTTCTCGTTTCAAAATGGAGTTACTCTAATTAGATGATCTAATGAATGCTGCTTCAATTTAAATGATTTTTCAGCAATTGTTGTTGTTATTATTTTATTTTAAGATTGTGGGCTTCCTGTTTAACATAGAGATACCATGAACTATCGACAGACGGGTGATTATAGGAGGATATTGCCATCCATGAGAGGTTTTAGGGGTGAGTAACATTTTTAGAAAATATAGAAACTACTCCCAGCCGAGCTGAATATGAATGTAAGACGTTTTGTACAGTCCTCAAGTCACTGACGTCGCAAATAACAAACGTCATCATTGATAATTTCTGATTTTAGCATGATACAATCAAAATTGTCATTATTACTATATTTCGAATATCGTTAACTTCATGTCACAATTCGTATTGCTACGAATAACCCACTATTGTCCATTATAACTCATCATTGACGCTTCACTAATAACCCTGCGGCCTGATGGCCAATTAGCTAGAGCTCTGGCCTTTGGTACCCCAAGTTCGAATCCTGGCGACGGCATGGATGTTTGTTATTGGTTTGGAATCCACGTTAAACTGTAGGTTCCTTGTAATGTGTGCATAAAATGACCGTACAGAGATAAGCAAATCATTAATAACCCACTTACTGCCAAGAAAAACCCCCTATTGTCCACTATAAATCACTATAACCCACTATTGGTCATTAATAACCCACTTATTACCGAAAATCTGCTATTGTCCGCTATAATCCATTAACTATAACCCACTGCTATCCATGATAACCGACTATTGTCCACTATAATCCACTATTGCCCACTATAACGCACAATTGTCCACTACAATCCACCATTGCCTACTATAACCCACTTCTATCCATGATAACCCACTATTGTCCACTATTGCCCACTATAACGCACAATTGTCCACTATTGCCAACTATAACCCATTGCTATCCATGATAACCCACTATTGTACCTGCCCATATTTTAATTATCGATGCAAGACACTTTACACACGCTTGCCAAAAGGACGTCGAATTTACTCATTTATGAGCGGTGCGACTCCAAATAACGATTGGTTTATTCAACCACTAGTCTTCCTGCATATTAGTATAAGTAAAATAGTCTTCCTGAAAAATATGCTCACTTAACCATTCTTTCCTGACTTCAGTGTGCAAATTATTTGAAAGCCATATTTATTTACACATCATGTGTAATATTTTTTGAAAAACTAATATGCGACTACATGTACATGTATCATTATAATATTACTCATTCCATGTATCAGAAGAAATTTAATTTATCTACATTTATTTTTAATTCTCACTGTTATTAGCTAATTAAAATATTTTAATGCGTGCAAATTATTTTAATAAGATTTACATAATATAATTAAAAAGCAATTATTACTTAGTGAAAAAAATTATTTCATTAATACCTTTCGTTACAGATAATTCAGAAGAGATATTTTAAGAATTTATACTTTTTGAAATTATTGTTGACAGTAAAGATTCTACTTAATATAAAATAAATAATTAGAATTGCTGTTGTGGCAGCATAGTAATGAACAAAACACAGAAAAATCGAATTCAAGTTAATTCAATTTATTAGAATACTTTTTGGAAATGAATTAGCTAATTCTATCTAGAGGAATTCTAAAATTAATTAAAAATTCATTCTTTAATTGAATTTTCGGCAACTACTACATGAAACAAAGATGCAATTACAAAACCAGATGTTTTCAAAATAAATTAAACCAAAATGTGACATATTTATGAATTAAATTTGACATTTTCTGAGATAAAAAGATACATGTAATGAAATTCATTTATAGAAAGAGATCTGCGCTAAAGTCATCGTATAATTAATTTCATTGTTTTAATTTCATTTTCAATTTCGAGTTACTTTACAGAATGGAATTCAATTATTTTTTTGTGAGAAACAAATGAGAAATAAAGGAAAATAAATTTAATCTATATGAAAAGATGATTGAATATGATAGTTGAGGTAATTAACATCATCATCATTAGTGGCGCAACCACTCCGTGGTGGGCCAAAGCCGTCTGCGTACTGGCAGATTTCAAAACAGAAGATGTTTTCTTTTTACCGGATATGATTGCCAGTCCAACACCCAACAATCATATTAGACCAAGACCTACGGTTTAAAGTGGATTTCGAACAACTAAAAACATCAATGGCATCACTGGGACACGAACCCGAAACCTGTGGCACCAAACGGCTGTCAATCGATCATCAGGCCCCTTAGATAATTATATTTTTATGTGAAATATATTTCAACGTGTGACAAGTACAAAATTTCATCATTAATAAAATCTTACATATGATTACAATAGATAGTATATTTATATTTTCCACCCAACTCGTGACTCAGTGGCAATGTGTGACCCTGGTAAGCGTTGGGGTTGAGGTTCCCTCGGCTGACGTCATTGTTGTAGACACTGTTTCAGACATGATGTTGGAGACATGATGGCGTTTGTAATGTTCAGTCTCATGCCTCTTTATTCAGACTACCTAATTTCCGGGTTTTCTCCCATACGATGCGTAAATGCGGGGTAGTTCCCCCCTAAAAGTCCTCCCTTCTCTCCTTCAGTGAATCTAAACTAAATCAGTCAGATGCCAAGTAAATTTTCTATCAACGGGTGCTCTATGACAACGGATGCTGCCCTGTTTTCCCTACATCCGTGAATGGGATGCCCTTCCCGCGATGCCACAAGTAAGAATTAATTACAACAACTTAAATGTTTGTTTGATATAGAGGTTTAATTCCATAGAACATTATATAGCAGCAATTATTTTAGCTCTTGGCGGCTACACCAAATACAGTTTTCGAACACTTAATACATGTTATGTGTACACTTTTTTTGAGCTCGAAAAAAAATATAATATTTTATTTATATTAATACAAGTCGTTAAAATATTAAATTCAATTTGATTCTGAAGATGCTTTTATGGTGTTGCAATTTTTGGAAACACATGTATATATTCTAAAATAATTGTTTAGTTTTTATTTACACAATTTTTAAACATAATTAAATTTAAGATTTTACCGTATTTGTTGTTTTCAAACATGCTTTTCATTATAATAAAGCACAAATAGCAAAATGAAAAACAATGAAAAATAACAAGATTGTGATAATTGTGACATTATTTCGCAATTTAGAGGAAAATGTTTGAAAATTAGCGACGCATTTCATGACATTAGAGAGAGATTTCGCGATTACAGTCTAATTAACATATTAAAGTTATAATCTAGTGACTTTCCTCGTTAAATTGAACTCATTCAAACTAAAACATTTCTAATAACACAGTTTTGCTCTTTCTGAATACTCGGCATAAATTGAAGAAATTCAATTATTTATTAATCTCAATTAGCTTTGAGTTCCTCATACTCTTTTAATACACACTTTTAATTTCTATTAATTTATCGCTACTTTCAGCATCGTTGTTCTCTTCGTTTCTTTTTTCCTAGGACAAGAGCTGCACTGATGTTACACACTTAAGACTACCCTTGAAGAGTGTGTAGCTGGAAGATAAGCTAAGGACGCGAAGCAATACTACCCTGACAACGCTCTACGATCCTATTCGACTGGGACCTACGGTTTAAAGTGGATTCAGAACCACTACTAACATCCATGGCATCGCCGGGACTCGAACTCGAAGCCTGCGGTACAGAACGCTAGCCATTCGGCCATTCAGGCCCGTCTACAAGAAAGTACTCCTACTAACTTTAAGTTACCTGATGGCCAATTGGCTAGCAATCTGGCTTTGCTACCACAGGCTCCAGGTGGAATGGATGTGTGTTAGTGGTTCAGAATCCAGTTTAAACTCTAGTTCCAGGTCTATTTAGCCATCGTGTGCACATAATGACCGTAGAGCAACAAACCAAACAAACCTACTAACTTTAAAACCTTCATAACACTTGAATGTTGGCTTTGCGTTATGTCATTGCCTCTCAGAACTAATGTCAACCTCTCTAAATTCTTCAAAAATGTTATTAAAATGAAGTGCATAGACTCATGTGTCTATATTTGTAGGCACATTCATACAACTTTCTAGATATATTTAAATCACTCAAATTAATTGCCGGATCATTAAGTCTAATTTGCAAAAAGCAGATATGAACTATTAAAATACCAGAGACATAACAGATGACTACCAAACTCTAAGTTACGTTAATTTTACCGGTAAAATTGTACTTAGTACTTGTTCAATTTAAATATTAAAACTTCGTTGCTAAAAATGTTGTAACTTAATTTTGAGCTAATGGTTCGTTAATGAGTAACTGCTTGGCATGTTTTAGCATTTTAACTGCAGAGTATTAGCAGTTGCATATGAAAACTAAAACATATTTTTAAACTAAATGTTAATTTGTTGCTTATTTTTCACAGTAAAGTCACACTTTTATTAGTAAGATCTTTATAGTGTTCCTTTTTTTTTTGGATGGATGGATTTATTTACTTATTTATTTGAGCCTGCACGGTGCCACAGGGTTCGCTGCCCGGTGGAAAAAGTTGAATTGATAAATGATATATATATACAGGGTGATTATTATTAAAATCCCACTTACAAAATGCTGTAAAACAAGTTATATAAAAAAAAAATTCAAGTCAATTCCTACTTTTTATTCAATCGATTGCAGAAAGTCATATATAAATAATTTTCATTCATTTTTTTAAGATTATCTGGCGCCATCTATTGGTAGATAATGCAACTGAAATCTAAAAAAACTAAAATGAATTAATTACATTTAATTAATGAATTAATATTTTAAAAAACTGTATTAACATCCACTGTCATCCACTACAAGTTCAAAAAAAAATGAACGTGAGTGGATGAATAAAAGTATTTTATGAACGTTTGAAAATTTGAACAAGATATATATATATATGGAGAGTATGAGATGATAGAAGGAATTGAAAAAGAAATCATCGCAATGAGTTCAAATTTGAACTGGAGATACTTGAAGATGGGGGAAACGATTTGGCATCAAAAAGAAGTTTCACCGTTATTTCCCATCTAATTTGTTGTGTCTTTGTCTTTGTCTTGGTGGATGGACTTTCCACTAACAGTGTCCAACTCTTGAATGATTCAGATGTCAATTTTTTCTGTCAAAAAATCGAAACAACAACAATGCAACGAAAGAACATTGAACACTACAGTTTGTTTGCAACTGATGCCTAATAGTTATCATTTCGATTCAAAATATCACTGGCAAAAGAATTCACTTACTTTATGTAGCTTACAGCGCCATCTATTAATACACAATGGAACCTGTTTTGATGCTTTACCGTTGCGCCCTTTTTCAAGTATCTTCATTTAAAATTTGAACTCATTGTGACGAGTGGTTCTTTTTTTACAGCATTTTGAAATTTGAAAGTGGGATATATATATATAATATAAATATGTTGTTGCTGTTACATATGGCTCAATCTATTCAAATTTGGCCATTTACCATATAATTTTTTTTTCTTTCTAATGCAGCTGACACTTAGACAGCTTGGTATTGGATGCCTTAAGGCAAGCGCTGCACAGACGTTACTCACTTAGCATTACCCAGGGGGCGCATGCCACTTGAAGATAAGTCACGGATGCGGAATAACAATGCCCCCGCAACGCTCTACGATCCTATTAGACCGGGACCTACGGTTTAAAGTGGATTCCGATCCATTACAAACATCCATGGCACCCCCGGGACTCGAACTCTAAACCTATGGTACCGAGTGCCAGAGCGCTAGCCACTCGGCCATTCAGGCCCACTTACTATAGAACTAAAATAAAATATAAACAAATCAAAATTACAAAGGTAAAAAAAAAAGAGTCAGACATTATTAACAAAAACGATCAAAAATCCTTAAAACCAGTTAAAAACAAGTTAAATGAAATTAAAAAAGCTATAAACACTATAATAAATATCCATGTGATCAGGACATGTTTTCTCTGGCCCTCCAATAAAGAATACGCAAATCAACATTCTGTTGGATGTTAGAGTTGAGTACAAAATTTCCTAGCGGCATGATTACCGAGTCACTTGCGCTCTGGCCCTCGGTACCACAGGTTTGGTGCACATAATACTCCAGTCATGTTATATATTTTTTTTTATTAATGTTAAGAAATTAAACTGAAATAAGAAAATAACCCAAAGCCTTTTAATTGCAATGCTGTATGAATTACCTTTCTTTGCAAACACTAGGTTCTCTGAATATTTCTTTTGTTTGTGGTCCTCTGGTATTTCTTAATTTGAGCATTTCTGTAAAATATGTATGTATGCATATACTAGACCCTTTTTTGAATTTGATTTTTTTCCTCTAAAACTTTTTACAGATTTAGATATGGCACTTACTCCTATTAAAGTTCAGTTCCACATTTTATAATAACAATCTCCTTGCTATTAGCGATCTGACGTCCGAGTGACTAGCACTCTGATGCTCGGTACCACAGGTTTCAGGTTAGAGTCCCGGCGGTGCCATGGATGTTTGTAGTGGTTTGCAATCTGCTTTAAACCGTAGTTCCAGGTTTAATATGATCGTAGAGCGTTGTGGGGGGTAATGTTACTCTCGTCCGTAGCATATCTTCAAGCTGCGCGTGCCCCCTGGGTAGTGCTAAATGAGTAATGTTGGTGCAGCCCTTTCTTATGGTATAATGGTAATATTTTCTGTATTGGCAGCTGCATTAGGGAAAAAGTACAAAATTTCCAAGAAAACACGTAGATGGACCTTATTCCTTTTATTGTCTTCCATAAAACGCATATACCAGATTCACAATCCCTATTTTGGCCAGATGATTGGCCATAGTCGTTTCTAGTTGTTAATCTAAAATTGGCAACAGCCGCTTTGTGTGTTTGTCACACTAAATTTGTCCATTCATCCCTGATTGTCACCATATATATATATATATATATATATGACATGACATCGAAATATACCACATTTAAAAGAAAACAAATAAAAAAGTTTTTTTTTTAATTTAAATTTTTGTTTTTTTTTTAAAGAAAAATAAATTTATTTTGTTTCTTTAAAAATAAAAATAAAAATATGTATATTCAAATAACCCATTTATTACGAATATTTGAACATTTCAATAGAATATTTAAACACATTTAAATAAAATATATTTATATTAGAATACATAAAATAATTTAAATTATATTTATATTAGAATACATAAAATATATTTATATTAGAATATTACTATTGAAAATGCAATTGATGTATGTTTTAGACCAGCCTGAATTTTTATTTGCATTTTTTTTCCAGAATTTCTTTTACCTTTCGTTTCAATGATAGACGTTTCCAATCTCTAATTTTCTACTCCTCTGCCCTTTCAACGCACGGCTTGGAAGATTTCGATCTTTTTTTCCCCAGAAAAATAAAAGTACTTGAAATATTTTTTCCCCATCTGAGATATGTTTTTCCCCAACTATTGAAATTCTGTGGTTTTGCCCCCATTCCTTTTGCATTTCAAGCTTTTCGTTCAAAAACATGCATTCGTTAAATTGTATCTTTATTTTTTCTTTTATGAATGTTTCCGGTTTTTCTCCCATCAAAAGGGGAAAGTTTGCATTTAAAGGAAGATTTTGGTTCGATATTTGATATTTCCTGTTATTTTATTTCGATTTTTTTTATAGAATATTTTTGAGAAAAATGCGACCAGTCATTATATTTGCCATAATTATATAAGTCATTGCATGTCTTTTATAATTATGTTATTATTTTTTTTTTTTTTGAATGTCGGAAAGGTAGATATGCGATTTATCATTCGAATTATTATTTTGAATTATCCACATATTTTTTGGAAAAACATTTAATTTACCCAAACCCGAATAAGGATCTTAACTATCTTCTGGGATAAAGTATGAAAAAATTAACTTAAATATCTTAATTAATAATAAAAATAAAATATCGTAATTAGTTATTTTAATACTCGTCGCATTTTAATTACGTAATTAATTATTTTAATATTTACACTCATTAATGCAGATAAAATTATAGTGATTTTTATAAAAACATGAGTGCCGTGCACATGTCTTTGCAGCATATATAAATAATTATAACTGTATGAACAAAAATCGTTTTTAAACAAATAACCATTGTAATAAGATGTGCACATCAAATTATGATAACTAAATAATTGTATAAATATAAATAAATAATTATATCCGTCTAAAAAACCGAAACAATCAAGCACATTGAACACTACAGTTGGTTTAATGTGCAACTTATGCCAAATACGCTGTAATTTGGATTCAAAATATCGCTGGCAACTGAATTCACTTTGTTTATGCCGCTTATAGAGCCATGTATTAAAACAGTATCTTTAATTCATATTTGAACTCATTGGGACGAGGGGTTCGTACAAGTACGTACCTTTTTTTTTTAAAGAAATAAAAATAAAAAGTATTATACATTGAAACAATAGGAATATTCGAAAATTTTATTAAAAAAATTTAAACACATTTAAATAAAATATATTGATATTAGAATAAATGTTTTCTTCAGAATTTTTCTACCACTAAGAATGCAATTGACGTATGTTTTAAACTGTCGTGATTTTTATTTGCATTTTTTTCCAGAATTTCTTTTACCTTTCGTTTCAATGATAGACGTTTCCAATCTCTAATTTTCTACTCCTCTGCCCTTTCGAAGCACGGCTTGGAAGATTCCGATCTTATTTCTGCAAAAAAAATAAAAGTACTTGAAATATTTTTTCCCTATCTTAGATATGTTTTTCCCCAACTATTGAAATTCTGTGGTTTTGCCCCCATTCCTTTTGCATTTCAAGCTTTTCGTTCAAAAACATGCATTCGTTAAATTGTATCTTTATTTTTTTCTTTTATGAATTTTTCCGGTTTTTCTCCCATCAAAAGGGGAAAGTTTAGGAAAGTTTGCATTTAAAGGAAATGTTTTGGTTCGATATTTGATATTTCCTGTTATTTTATTTCGATTTTTTTATAGAATATTTTTGAGAAAAATGGGACCAATCATTATTTTTTTATGTTTTCCATAATTATATAAATAATTGCATTTTTTTTTATAATTATATTATTTTAGAATGCCTCAAATGTTGATACTGCAGATTTTAAATTTCCAGTTTGCAGTATAGGTAGCTTGTTATATGACACCCAAATTTTGCCAATATAATTTTGAACTAGTTCCACTACGATTTTAATCTGGCGGAATCACAACCTTCTCCCTTTCTTTTTTAATTCAAAGATCTTAATATTCATTATTATTTACAATACATCATATTATTTTAAATATTATGAATCTTTCTTTCTAAAAATTTTTTTAACAGTCTTTAAATGTATGTTTTAATTTATTCATAGCTTTTTATTATTCTCAAATATATTCTTGTGTGCATATGGTGTTCCAATTGGTTTGATAAATTTGTCTTTTTTTAATCCAGGATTCATATTTTTCTGTTTGCTCTTTTACAATATTTTTTCCCTAAGGGCTGGCAAGCACTTAGGCAGTCATATTTTATGCCTTAAGGCAACTGCTGCACCGACGTTACTCACTTACTAGAACTACCCAGGAAGTGCGTGTAGCTTGAAGATAACTTACGGACGCGATTAACACTACCCCCACAGCGCTCTACTATCCTATGAGATTGGGATTACGGTTTAAAGTAGATTCCGAACCCCTACAAACAGTCATGGCATCGTCTGGACTTGAACCCGAAACCTGTGGTACCGAGTGCCAGAACGCTAGCCACTAGGCCATCAGACCCTTCTGTTTTACAATATAGTTCTCAAGATTTTCTCTTTGGTATTATAATTTAATTGATCTTTAGTTTAGGTAGGTTTAATGTACAGTAAGTAATTCTAAGAATTCAATTTATTAAGTGGTATGGTCTAGCATTACATATTATGGTCGCGGATAAAATACGGTACCAAAACGATGATAATCTAGATTTTTTTTTTTTTTTTTTTTTTTGAGATTCTAGTCTGAATTTCTTAATTACATTCTCATTAAATTTTATGAACACACTCATTGGAAAATATACGTCATTTAACCAAATCCGAGTAAGATTCTTAACTAACGGCTGGGGCGAAGTATGAATAATTGTACCTATCGTTATTTTTTTATTTTTAGTTCAAGTATCATAAAGACCAATCTATAATAAAAATTAAATAAAATAATTAATTATTTTAATACTCGTAACATTAATGCAGATATAATCATAGATACCTTTATAAAAAAATGCGTGCTATGCACATGTCTGCGTAGCATATATAAATAATTATAACTGTATGAGCAAAAATCATTTTTCAACAAACAACCGTTGTAATAAAACATGCACGTTAAATTATAATAAATGAATATAAATAAATAACTATATCAAATATTAAATCACTTTTTGAGGCACAATGGATGTCTTGTATTACACATTTATATACCACCAACAGCCTCTGAAAGATGATAACTGATATATAATATGGAATATATATATATTATATGTATTTATATATATATATATATATATAGCATCATTGGGCGCGGTCAGTACTTGGGTGGGTAACCACCTGGGAACGCCGCGTGCCGTTGGCAAATTTGGGACCTGAATGGCCGAGTGTCTAGCGCTCTGGCGCTCGGTGCCACAGGTTTCGGGTTCGAATCCCGGCGGTACCATGGATGTTTGTAGTGGTTCGGAATCCACTTTAAGCCGTAGGTCCCGGTCTCCTGTGACTGTAAGAGCGTCACGGAGCAAAAGTCAGGCTTCTACCTACAGGTGCTCCATCACAACAGAAGCTGCTTCCTTCCCCTTCAATCATGAGTACGTATGGGCTCGTGGGCTTGGCCAGCCAAGTGGGATAAGAAACAACAACAACAACATATATATATATATATATATATATCTGACTACTGGAATATTCATACATGTGTATATTCATAAATGCATGGAACCCACCTATTTTCATATTAATATATATTATATACTATATATTACTCAAATTTCTTACTCAAGTTTCTTTCATATTTGCTTAAATGCATGCCTGCCATTTCACCTGTGTTCTTTTATGTATCTGCATAAATCTGTATTTATGCATTCGTAATTGCATATAATATACAAATACATGTATAATACCTGGATAGTCAATAAATATGGGTATGCACAGATGTGTGGAGCTCATAACTATGCTCTTTGATATAAATACACATTAATTTATGCATCTACATTCTTACATAATTATAGCAGTTTTATACGTACTTGTATACGATTACTCATATACACTCTTTTACAAATACACATGCATGTATGTATAAATTACAAACAGTTATATATGGAAGGATCCCTAATTTTCAGAATTTGTGAATTTTCAAACAGGGAAATGAAAATAAAAAGATGAATTTGAAATGTAAGAAAGTTACATTTGATTTTCAAAAACGTAAATTTGAAGTGTAAGTTGTACAAATGATTTTAAAATGCAAAGAGGTAAATTTAAAAGCAGAAACTTGAATCTCAAATGCAGAAAAGGGATTTTAAAATTCAAAGATGGGCATTTGAAATGCAGAAACATGAATCTGAAATACAGAAAAGTGATTTTAAAATATATAAAAGTGATTTTAAAGTATATAAAAGTGATTTTAAAATATATATAAGTGATTTTAAAACATAGAAAAGTGAATTTAAAATGCAGAAAGACGAATTTTATTAGAAGCAAAAAAAGAATTTTAGATAGCAAACAGTACATAACATTCTTTGATAGACAGATGAATAGATTTTATAGCACTACTATGCAACAAATATATTTTTGTCCTAACTGTCTTCTATTTATAAACATTAAATAACATTTGGTTTCAACACAAATCTTCTTAAAAATCAACAAATATGTACATTTTTTGAATACCAAAACATACTGACCTTGCATCTGCGAAATTCATACAGATCTTTATCATCTCTATGCTGATCATCAGTAGCCGGGGCTTGTAATTTGTAGGTTTATGCAAAAGTCGACCAGCACAAAGGGCGATTCATCAAAATTCTCTACACCCATCCCGGCTGACCTACGTGAATTGCTTAGGCAATGTGCAAACAAGTAGTAGACGGCATTCTTTCCCTCAGAATAATATTCTGCAAAATAGAGGGTGTGTCACAGGGTAGCATTGTCACAAAAGTCGCATATATTATTTCCTGATAAAAGAATGAAAAACAGTTATGCATGCCCATATAAGAAAAACTGCAAGAGCAGAATTAAACGATTTATTTATAAAGTATACAAAATTATTGATCATTTTAATATTTATTTATGCATACTTTGGTACATATAGTACCAATATTCAGTAAATACACTATCTGGAAGAAAGTGACGGGACACCCCTCGAAAAGTAGAAAAGTCGACAATACAGCTGACGCATGCGCAATAATAGGTATCACGTGTCAGCCATATCCTATAAATACTCTGTGGAGTCGACTAGAGTTGTTTTTTGTCAAGATGCCGCCCCGGGAAGAGTTGTCTGAGTTCGAAAATGGTGTGTTGATTGGATTGCGTCTTGCCAAGGTGTCAATTAGGGAGATATCGCGTCTCCGTAACTGCTCAAAATCAACTGTAGCACGTGTTGTGTGTCACTACAAGACTGAAGGACACTGTCAGAACAAACCCCGAAGTGGACGACCTACAGTTCTCACCAGCAGGGACCGGCGGGTGCTCGGCAGGGAGATTCAAAGTAACCGTCAAACATCCATGGATAATATCGCTAATGAGTTTAGACAATCCCCAGGTGTGGCCGTTTCGACCAAGACTCTTCGTATCGAGGCCCGTAAGTTAGGTTACACTGGACGTTCGGCGGTCCATAAGCCTTTGATTACGAACACTAATAAGAAAGCGCGCCTTCGATCGACCAAAGACCACCGTACTTGGAATCTGGATGACTGGAAACGCGTCTTTTGGAGTGACGAGTCACGATTTACCTTTTCCGTTCCGATGGACGTGTTTGGGTATGGAGACCGCCTTTTGCCTGAGTGTGTCGTCCCAACTGTAAAGTTTGGTGGAGGAGGATTGATGGTATGGGCCTGTTTCTCCTGGTATGGGGCTGGCCCACTGTTGAAGAATGATGGTGCGATGAATGCCGATAGATACTGTGATATTCTCGACAATCATGTCCTTCCTACTTTGTGGGCAACGTACGGTATGGATGATTGCTGATATCATGAAAACAACGCAACATGCCATGTTGCAAGGAGGACTCTTGATTGGTATGTGAACAACAACGTTAAACGCATGGAGTGGCCGGCGCAGAGCTCTGATCTTAACCCAATTGAACATCTCTGGGATGAATTGGACCGTCGGTTGTGGGCCTGCACCCCACTCCCCAAAAGCAAGCCTGAACTATGTAACTTCCTGTTAAACATTTCGAAGGAAATTCCTCTTGCCACTATGGCTAATTTAGTGGAAAGCATGCCCAGAAGGGTTGCAGCTGTGATCGCAGCCAAAGGAGGCCCTACCTCCTATTAATTTTAATAAATATGGGTTTATGTCGTTATAGTGTCGTGTCCCATCACTTTCTTCCACATAGTGTAGTACCTAATTCGGTATGTAGTACTAATATTTGTTTAGCCTAAAATCCAAAATTTCGTAAATCACACATCATAATTTTCAGCTCAAATATTAAAACTTCTCAGAATAATATTCTTCAAAATAGAAGGTGTGACACAGAACAGAATCTTCATTTATTATTCCCTAATGGTATACAGGTCCACATAAGGAAAAATGCAAGAGCAGAATTAAACGATGTATTTAAAAAGTACAGAAATTTATTGACCTTTAAAATACTTCCTTTTCTATAATAGTAGAATTAGGTACATAAAATAATTATAGTATTAATAGTCAGTACATAAGTATTACCTAATTTAGTACATAGTGATAATATTATTTTTGGCTAAAATCCACAATTCTATAAATCCCACATGCATAATTTTCGGCTCAAAAGACTAAAACGTCTCATAATAAAATTCTGCAAAATAGAGGGTGTGACACAAGGTAGCATTGTCACAAAAGTCACATATATTATTTCCTAATAAAGAACGAAATAAAAAAAGTATCAAGCAAGGTCCACATAAGTAAAAATGCAACAGCGGAATCATACGATGTATTTATGAATATGGTAAAATTTTGTAAATAGAATAATTATAGGCAGTTTCAGTACATAGTACCATAATTGTTTTGACTAGATCCACAATTCTGTAAATCACATATGCATAATTTTCAGCTTTAAAAGGCTCATCTAATTATACTACATATCATCTAACTAACTAATACTAACTAAGATTCCCTATTTCAGATCTCATTTAATCCAAGCTGGTTCCTTTCACATATCATAGATCAATTATTACATTAAAATTGAATTATATGTTACATTAAAATTTATGTCATGAACTTAGGGATTTGGCGATTTTTGAAATGCCTGAATTCATTGAGCGTGGTTAAACTGTTAAATTTTCTTTGCGGAAACGTATAGAATATTGCAGAAGGCATTCGGTGAGCATTCCTAAAGCGAAAATAAATATTTAGAAGTGGTAAATACGGTTCAAAGAAAGCAGAGAACGCGTAGAAGACGAAGAGCCATCTGGTCGAACACCAACCTTAATCTACGAAGCTCACGACCAAAAAATTAATAGTGCTTGAAAACCGTTGATTTACAATTAGAGACTTTGCTGATGATGTTGGTATTTCAAAATTACATGTTAAAAGGTGTCTTGGGCCTCAAACGCGTCAAATCTTGATTGATACCGAAAACACTGAATGGGCCGGCTCACACTGCATTGATTCTTCGTGGCTTTTTCGCCGAAAATAAAACCCATGTCGATCACAACCACCATTTTCACCTAATTTATCATCGTGCTACTTCCGGCTATTCCCTAAACTCAAAAGACCAATCCGGGGACACCGTTTTGAGTGAATTCAAAAGACATTTCAAAAATCGACGGAATCAATTTCAACATATCACAAAGACATGCATAACTGAAATACTAATGATTATTTTCACTAAAACTTCACATAGAGTCAATGATAGTCCCAACAACCCATAAAATAAAAAAATATAATTGAAATTCCATAAGCCCCGGGAATTTTAAATTGAAAATTGGTCTTACTGTTTGGACACAGTAGTATATATTGTTTGTAAATAAAAATTAAAATGTTCCCATCAACCTGAAAATATTCAACGATAATATATTATTTAAACTTATACTAATAACTATATTTAATTAATGAAATAATATTTAATTAATTAAATATATTTAAGAACAAACAATTTACTTGTAAATAAATTAAATATATTAAATATGTTTATATAAATATATTAAATATAATTTTATTATTTTACTTTAATTAAATAATATTTACTTAATTAATAATGCTTACTTAATTAATAATATATACTTATTTAAAATAATAATGAATATTTAATTTAAATTAAATATTAATAACAATTGAAGCCGTTATATGTTTAGTATTGGCCGAGACGTTACATGGATAAAGAGCTGAAAAGTATCATAGTTCATTATTAAATTTGTCCTGTGCAAAACGTTTTTAAATCTCCTCTATAACTTCATTAAAATTTTTTTCATACATTGCTCATATGGGTGTATGATGGGCATCAAAATTTCGACTGTTTACAGCTGTTATATTGGTGTTTTTATTGTTTAAGTTTGGAGTTTCTTCTTTTTTTACAAGAAGTTTTCAAAAACGACTTTATAGAAATAATTTTGATAAAATTTTCAGAAAAAAAACCAGGGTCCACAGATTGTATGCAGTGGTCAATATCAAGAAAGACTATGTTTTATTTTAAAGTATATTAAATGGATTGTTTCCAATAATTTACAATAATTTTAATGTAATGATATAGCCATGATCATTTCAATATTATCCTATCTGAATTTATAATATATATATATATATATATATATATATATAAAATAAATTAAAAAATAAAAATAAAATTAGCAAGTAAAAAAAAAAAATATCTGTTTAATTAAATGTAAATTTAATGATTGTAAATTCTTGGAATTCTTGGATGTCTTATAAAAATAGAATATTTATGGTTGTATTTAAAGCATTATAAATTCTTCATCAGACTTTAAAATCCTTATAATTTCTAGAAGTTGACCACCATTTCATACAATATGCAGACCATGTTATTTTTTCTGAAAATATTTGTTTATGAATTTAAATATATATATATATATATAAAGGTACAACGAAAAAAGGAGTAAAAAGAAATATGTAGTTTACATAAAAATAATTTTTCTACGTAAAAATTATTAGAATATTTCCGTCCTTTATTGCCAAATCTCTTAAGTAAGTTATATAAACTAATCGTTATTTAGTGCCATGATAAAAAATAAAAAAAATAAAAAAATAAATAAAAAACCATCTGAGTAATTCATAGAAATATTTACTACTGCATATTTATGTTACTAGTATTTTTAAACAAATAATAGTTTGACTTCCGATTAGAGTTTCCTCCTTTTTTTGTTAATAATGTAGCATCATTTCTGTAAAATTCACGAATAAACTTAGTTCTTATGTATTCAAATAAAGAATGTATTCAAATAAAACATTTCAACAGTTTATAAATACGAAATAATTCATTCAACACAATTTGATAAATATGTTGTTTTTATATTGTAACTACAGTTATATATAGACTGCATAAAATAACATATAATAAAATCCTATTGTTTAAAGAAAGGAAAAATATTTTTTAAGCAAAATTTTTTTCTCAAAATATAAACAGAAATGCATCTTAGGAATTTTGTTCAAGTAAAGTTAAGCAAAAATTATTCTTCGAAAAACATAAGAATTATGTATACATTACGTAATTAATTTCACTATAAATGATTAACGATGGAATAATTGTAAAAATAGTTCGAAGTTTAATAGAAATACAAATTTAGATATAATTTAGAAGTATATATTACATTTGATATTCGATTATTGAATTTTAAGTATTTTAAAGGGAATTTCGAACCACTTCAAACATCCATAACACCTTAAGGATTCGAACCCTAAACTTGTGGCCCCGAGTGCTAGTCCCTCGGCCATCAGGCTCTAAATTAATTATCATTTCTCTCATAAAGAAACTCATATCAATTCCTAAGACTTCGGTAAAAAAATTAATCAACTGTAATGCTTGAGTATAAAAACAAAATGATAAATCTATTTCAAATATCTGATATCATTATAATTACTGTTTAGAATTTATTTCAATCCACATAGTTGTCTGAGTCTAAATAGTTGTTGGAAAATAATATTTACAACGATGTGTCAGAGTAAGTCTTCTTAATTTTGAGATCTTTCCAAAGATTTCAGAATTTTCTTTAGTTTTCTGAAAGGACTCTTCGGCTTTATTACTGTCAAGAGGAGAGAGAAAGTATGGAAGTTGCCCTGGCAATTATTCTTTATGGCATTTGTTTTGAGCATGTTTTTTAGTACGAATATAAAAATGTTGTATATGATGATAATGATATTTATATAATGCATGTCTTATTGTCTTAAATCCGTAAAAAAAAAAAAAATATTGTATAAAATTTATACATATATTTATATTATATAAATATTGTAAAAATATTGTAAAAAAAATATAATATATGATTTTTAGATTATATCAATAATGATATTTAATTAAGCAAATATTATTAATTAATTAATTAAATTTAAATAATAATAAATATTTAAAAGTAAATATAAATGATAATTTAATTAATTAAATTTAAACTTATTAATTAAATTTAATTAAGTAATTAAATTTAAATTGGTTAATTTAATTAATTTCAAGAAATTAACTGCCATTATTTTACACTCACATAATTTAACTTAATAACATAATGCACAATTTTTACAAATATTTTGGTTGGATTTGTTTTAAATTATATAAAATCTTCTGAAATTTTAGCATGCTATTGCATTACTAAAGTTATAACTGCTAGTTTCTTAATATACATACACAGTTAGGAATAAGATTTAAAACATAGTTTTAGTATTTTTCCAATTGTAAATAAAAATTATTAGTTAAAAATTATTTTTAACTATAATAGTTAGTGTATTAATAATATATACAATATTATTAGTTCCATTATAGAACGTATTGTTTTGAAAAAAAAGTATGGAGACATCATCAAAAAATACTATATTTTCTGTTGTTTTCATATATCTTTAAAAAAAATCGGTTACAAATTAATGTTCGATCTATTTAGAAATTGGTTCAATTCTATGAATAGTTTTTTTGCATTATTGGATATTGGGGAAATTATAAATTATCTGATATTAGAAAACTTTTGCCATTACATTGATGCTAAAGCTAAAAATATGTCTAATTCATAATTAAATTTGCATTTAGACATTAACTGTAGTAGAAAATAGATTTAATGAAGTTAAAAGGCTAATGCTTGACAATATTAACTTTAAAATTACCAATAATTTTTGTATTATTGTATTTTTTCCCGATACATAATGGACAATGTCTTCAAAGTACCAACATCTACCATCGTGCATTGTATTGGAACATTGTATTGTAAATTATATATTGGATTCAAAATTGAGATCCGAATTGAGATCCAAAACTGATCAACATCAAAATCATCCTATTGGAGCCAAAATTGAGATCTTCCTAGAATGCAAAACAAAACTGCCAATTTGTTTTGTTTTCTGTATGGATTAGCACACATATTCAAATAAAGACGATCCTAATTTTTTCCACTTTTATATCATGCCTGAAAAAAGATATTTTGAATATTGAACTCAAATAGATGAAAGTGTGTTGGACACAAAACTTCAATTCCATGCATCATGGGGTTTTAGTTTCTTGAAGCGTGGATTACCATTTGAAATTTTGCATTCGATAAGCGAATAAACAATGTTTATAGAGCATTAGACGGTAACTCTCAATATTTAACCACATGGTATTTTGACTTAAGTGCAACTTTAAGCAAAACATAATCATCAGCTAGAATCAGGAAGGTAAGAAACTCGGTTATCATTTCTGATATAATATAACTATAAAAAATAAATAATATTAAGCATCTTTCAAAAAGTAGAAGTCTGTGCTCATTTACTTTTGTTCATAAGGCCAGCATCCACTGCTTTACAATATTATAGGTCTGGTGAGAATTGTGTAAAGATTAATTTGTGTCCTGAGATTTAAGTGCTTGGACTTGGTACTTTGAAGACATTGCCAGTTTGTAGGGATCATTGATTGTAGTTATCATCATACCACATAATTTAACAATGGTAATAAAAACAATGTTAACAGTACGACATTAATCATTGATAATCTATTGTCAATTTCAAGTTTAACATAATATTATTATTTGAAAAGGCAGTACCTATATACATAAACTCGTCTACATTCTCGAACTTACAATATTTTACATGCAGTGGGAGGAAAAGATATGCTCTACTACTGTGCCCAAAATCAATTATTGTGTAAGACCAATTATTTTTTTTTCAAAAACTCTTTATTTATTCTTCCAAATTTATTTCATTGCCTTTAGAGTAATCCCCTCCGGACACAATGCAATTATGCCAAATGTTTTTTCCAATCCTCAATACAAGCTAAAAAGTCATCGGCAGGGATGGCCCTCAAAGCATGCTACGATTCAGGTTGAATTTCTTCACTCGACACAAAGCGGTGCCCCCGGAGAGATCTTTTGAGTTTAGTGAATAGCCAAAAGTCGCACGGTGCTAAATCAGGTGAATACGGTGTTGTAGAACGATAAGAGGTTTATTTCTGGCAAAACAGTCACGAAGAATCAATGCAGTGTGAGCTGGCACATTCAGTGTTTTCGATACCAATCGAGATTTGGCGCATTTGAGACACATAATGGAATTGATCGAAAGTTTTGAAATTCTAACAATATCAGCAAGGTCTCTAATTGTAAATCGACGGTTTGCAAGTACCAAATCTTTAATTGTTTTGACATGAACTTCGTCGGTTGAGTTTCATGGTCGGCCAGAGGGCTCTTCGTCTTCAACGCGTTCTTTGCCTTCTTTGAACTGTTTACACCTCTTCTAAACATTTCTTTCCGATATAGGAATGCTCACCGAATGTCTTTCGCGACATTCTATATGTTTCCGCAAACAAAATTTAATTCAAGTTATTCGCTCAATTAATTCAGACATTTCAAATATTGACGGAATCTGTTTTAGTGGCTCACAAAGGCCAGCGTAACTCAAACACTAATGAATATTTTGACGTCAAATTTCACACAGATGTCAAGGACAGGGCGCGCAATCTAAAAAAGAAAAAAAAATGAAATTCTAAAAGTGCCAGGAATATTAAATTGAAAATTGGTCTTACTGTTTGGACACAGTAGTACTTGTTACGACTATGAACTTTGTTTTCTGCTCATTACTAGTTAATTCAATGTTTGTAATTGCAGACTCAAGTGAAATAAAAATCTCCACAACCGCCTGTCTACTTCTACTAATAATATCGATGCCATCAGCGCCAGTAACTGTATAAATATCTGAAAAATGGTGCCTCTAGTTACAATTCCGGTATCTCTAATAGCCTTGTCAAGGGCGAAAAAAAAAATCAGGCAAGGGCAAATTATAAAATACCATACATTAAATTTGGAATTTTATTTCTCAATATCAGGTAATAGGCTACTAATAGAACATACTTTAAGATTCAGCGTGGGATTTACTGTCAATACACTACACTACGTCTAATAGAAGGAATGATGCAGGGATATCTTCATAAAACACTTCGCATTTAAATGCCATATTGTAAAAAATCTGGAAAGTTTCAATTAGATAGTTTGAATGTTGATGAGAGGTTTAATTTCATAATGTCCTCAAAATCTATTTATTTCGCAAAATAAGAATTGTACCAGGAAAAATCATCAACCTTACCTTCTTTCACTTCAGTTGTGATTACCATAGATTATAATTGTTATTACTGTAGAAAATCTGGGAAATTTCAACTAGGCAGTATCACTATTGATGTGATGTTTTCTTTCACAATATCTTCAAAATATATTCGTTTTGCAAAACAAGAATGGTACCAGAAAAATTAAACAATTACCTTCTTTAACTTCAATTATCATTACTATAGATTATTAGTAGGATTTAAATTAAAATACAAATTTTATGTTATATTTCATTCTTAGATGTTTATTTTAATAACACTCTACAAAGAGGATGGCTTTAGTGGTCTTTATTTTACGTATAGCAAAAACGAGTTTTTAAAATGGTAATGGTAAAGTGATGTGTTTGTTTTATTTAAACTATAAAAATATATAACAAGGTAATAGTATGAGAGTGCAATGTTTATAAATATGAATGATATGAAATTTGCATTAAAGTTTGTATATTCCAACCACTTTATAAAACAATATAAAGCGATATTGAGTAAAGAAATTGAACAAAATTTGGACAAAAATGTATATGTATGGCTTTTAATATATTGTAATAAGTGCTTTTGAAATTATTATTTTTTTTTACGATAACTGTTACTTTAAACAAATGCTTCAAATTATTTTACATTTCTCTCTATATATTTTCTTGTTTTATTTCTAAAGTTTCGTGCCTGATCCCGCTAAAAATCTAAGATTTTATAGTTTTCATTTTGTTGCCTTGAATGCTACCATTAGCAAATTACATTTGTCTATGTACTGTCTAGATAGATTTGAAACATAAAAAAAATGTATTTATAGGATATACTATATTTTATTATATTTTAATATTAAACAGTATTTTCCAATTACTTTGAGTGGTATGAGGTTTTAAATTCTTCTTCATATAAAAAAAATCATGTACTAGTATTCTATAAATTCATTTATTTTATTTTTTTTAAATCAAAAAGTAAATCTTCTGAAATGGCACTTATAAAAGCTGTTTGCATAGTTTAATTGATAAATAATGGATATTTTTAAAACAATTATCATCTAAAGAAATATTTAATGGGATATTGTTATTTTATATTTAACAATTACTTAAACTAGACATGTTATTAAGGAACAAAATGAATATATATATATTGAATAATATATTTTACTTGATTCTTTATATTAATATAACTTGTTTATTGTTCCTTATAAATAAGAATTAAATACTAAAAATTTTAAATTTTACCTTATATTCCGTAAAAACCAGCACTGTTGTAATAAAGGAATATTCAATATAGTAAAAAATTTTAACACTTTTAACTAGTGCCTTTATTCAATTGATAATTTTAATAATGATACAATATTTAAACATAATTTATAACACATTTTGAAAATTTACGGATTTATGTCGAATATGAAACATATCCTTAATTTATGATTTTATAACAACGTCCTGAAATACCTATGCATACTATAACATTTATATAAATTTAATTCCCCGTGCTGATCCAGGTTAGAATAGCCCCACCGTAACCCATGCATGTCATAAAAGACGATGAAAGTGAGTACCCAGTGTCTGGGGATATACCTGTGTGATGTAAATTCAGACTTCTCCTTTACATCTCCGCCACCGCCAGGATTCGAGTCTGACGCCTGTGGTACCAAGGGCCGGAGCTTTAGCCAATTAATCAACAGGCCGCCCAGTGAAGAAGAATTCATTGGTTCAAATGCACTGGAGATACATATGTTGTATACAGTGTTTTTAGAGCCACCTAATGACCAATTGGTTAACATTCTATCCTTTGGTACCACAGGCTTCAGCCTCGAAACCTAGCTGTGGCGTGGTTGTTTGTTAGTAGTTTGGAATCCTCGTTAAACTGTTGATGCTGGTCTAATTAGCCAAAATTGTGCACAAAATGATCGCAGAACGACAAAAAAAATAAAAAAATCTTTATTGGTTACGAGTAAGATAATTTATTATTGAAATTGAAATATTTAATTAACGAATTGGACTATTCCATTTTCGGTATTTAATAAATAAGCAAATAAGAATTACATATTTTATTTAACATCGGTGGGAATCATGTATTCTATGAGTAGTCTCCAACGGGTGTTAAAGAAGGGTATCACTTAAATGTTTCTATAAAAAACATATATTGAATTTATTTCTTAGGTATTGAATATATTGGGGTATAAACCAGCAAAATAATGTTATATGTATTGGAAAGAAATATTAAAAATTGATATATAAAAAAAGGATGTATCTTTCGGTAATGGATGAATTGAAAATATTTGGTGAAATTTATATACATCAGAGAAAGTAGTATATTACAACCAAAAAACCATTTCTAGAAGATTTCTGACACAATTTCTAAGAAAGTTTTTATTTCAGAATCGATTTTGATACAATATATTTGTGTAAAAATTTTCAAAGACGTTTGTTTCCTTCCTGAAAAAAAAATCAATCAATAGGTGATGTATAAATTAATGTTTATTTTTTTTCACTCCAAAATAGAGCAGTCAGTCCGCAATTTAATCAGAATGTTTTTTTCAAGTATAAAGACTTAAACTTCGAAAGGACATAAAAGATTTTTTTTCCACACTTGTATGATAAATTTACTTTCCTTGGAGATTATTTTATACGGGAACGGATTTATTTCAGATATTAAATGTCAATTTATTTCACTTATTCTTGAAGTTCCTTTCAAACTTTGCCAAAACTAATCTCTAAAAGTAGAGCTCTGAAAAATTATTCAAAATGAAAAAATTCGAAGAAAAAAAATTTTTTTGGGGGAAGATTTTTTTTTAAAGACATTTCGTGAATAAAAAATCTATGTTTGATTCATTTATTATGCAAATAATTTATTCCACAAATACACCTTTTAAATCAATAGCACATCCTTTAGTGTCTATGTATTCATCATTTTTTAATGCCTGTTTATTTTTTTACGTTCATCAATAATTTTGAATGGCTTAGTGTCTAACGCTCTGTCGCTCGGTGCCACAGGTTTCGGGTTTGAGTCCCAACGGCAACATGCATGTTTGTAGTAATTGGAATCCACTTTAAACAGTATGTCCCGGTCTAATAAGATCGTAGATTGTCTTCAGTCCTTGCGGATTCCTCGCTAAAGTGAATCAGCTTATTACCCTTAGTTATGGCCAGTCGCCCGCGGCGGGGTCCATTTGACCTGTTGCAGGTTTCCTGTACTAGGGAAATTAGTAACAGCATAATTTGACTTATTATTTGTATTTAATATTAAAGTTTATTAATAAAAATATTATAGGACCGAAAACGGTAGTTTGTATAATACAGACACAATAAATGTGGGACTGAATGACAGAGTGTTTACCTATGGCCGAATTTACCACTGTAGCGCTTGGTGGCACAGATTTTAGTGTCTAGTTCCGGTGGTGCCATTGATGTTTTTAGTGGTTCGGAATCCACTTCAAGCCGTAGGTCCCGGTCTCCTCTGACTGTAAGATCATTACGAAGCTAAGTCAAACTTCCAACAGAAGCTTCCCCATTTCCCTCCATCCATGAGTAGTATGGGATATCCGTCCCATTCTGTAGGACACTGATGATTAGTTTTAAAACAACAACAATAAATATGAGGTAAAATAATTAACGTTCTCCAATCAATAAGACATAAGAACTGTAGAAATTTATCAAGAATGCTAAGCTGTATATATACTTGTAAATTTGTATGGATAATTAGTCTTGTAGGGCTCATAATATATGACCTTATTAGACTCATATATTATGCAGATAATGTATTCTACAAAGACGTGTTTAACTCAGTAGCACATTCTTAAATGCAATGTTTTTCCCACATTTTTATTTTTTATTTTAATAGGTGTTTATCTTTTTATTTATAATTCTTATATGCTATTTGGATTTATTAATAAATTTGAATTTCATAAGACTCAATAGTTAAAGGGACCATATAGGGTTGTTAGTATAATATATGCACTCGAAATATGAGGTTAGGTAGTTAGAATTATCCACACAATACTGCATAACATTGCAATAATTGACTAAGAATTGTGTGCTGCTTATATAACTGTACAATTATATGTACAATTAGATTTATATAACTAGACAATTAGATGTACGGTGATGTCTTTGGCTCATTAGGTGCTTATATTTTTATGTTTATCTATAATTTTGATTTATTATTAAATTTGTATTTTATAAGTCATAATAGTTAATGGGACCAAAAAGGGTTGTTAGCTTATTTCAGACACTTTAAACGTGACGTGAGGTAGTTAGAATTATCCAATCAATAAGATATTAGCACTGTATTAATTTACTAAATTGTTTCTGCTTATATAAATGTGCAATTGAGTAAAAGAAAAATAGGGAATTGTATAATCAGCTATATTATTTTAATGATTCAAAATTTATATTAATATTCTTTGGTCATGACTTGTTCTTGCTAGTGATTTTTTTTTCATTTATTGAATACATGACAACTTTTCCAATATACTTTTGTCATATGAAAAAACGAGTGTAATGTATTAACAATTGTAACCCTTTCAGTGTGAGTTGGGTGTTGTGCGGTCTGTTGGCCAATTGACTAGTAGTCTGGTCCTTCGCAACAAAAGTTTCAAGTATTCAATTCTCGGTTGTGGTTGGAAGTCTGTTAGTGATATGGAATCCATGAGCAACTGTAGTTTATGGTCTAATTATCATAAAGTGTGCAAAAACGACACTTTAAAAACAGTGTGTACAACGGTCAGCATCAATGAATTTGAACCTAAGAACTCTTCTTCACTAGGCCTCGATGCGATTTATTATTAAAATTTTAATATTTAATTAATGAAATAAACCATACAGTTTTCGGTATTTATTAAATGTGAATGAGATATTTTAACATCGCTGGGCCTCTTGTAATGTATATTATGAGCAGCTCACCCATAGGTAATAAAGAAGGATATTGCCTAAGTTTTTATGTATTGCCTGTTATATGAATTGGAAAGAAATATTTTAAAAAAAAATGATAAATAAAAAAAAAATATGTATCTTTGGATAATGTGATGCATTGAAAATCTTTACTGAAATTCATATGCTCCAGAGAAACTTGTATATTAAGCCTAAAAAAAAAACTATTGCTGAGAGATTTCTGACACAATTTCTGAAATAAATGTGTTTTAATTTCAGAATCGATTTTTATATAATATATTTGTGTGAAATTTTCAAAAAAACGTTTGTTTACTTCCTGAAATAAAAAAGAAAAGCAATCAATGAGTGATGTATAAATGAATGTTATTTCCCTTTCACTTCAATATAGAACAGTCAGTCCCAACTTAATCAGAATGTTTTTTCAAGTATAAAGACTTAAACTTCGAAAGGATATACAAGACTTTTTTTTTTCCACGCGTTCTGTGATACATTTACTTTCCTTGGAGATTATTTTATACGGGAATAAATTTATTTGAGATATTAAATGTCAATTTATTTCACTTACTTTTGAAGTTCCTTTCAAACTTCGAAAAAACTAATCTGGAAAAGACGAGTTATGAAAAATTATTCGAAGAGAAAAAATCGAAAGAAAGAAAGATTTATTGACAGATATTTAAAAAAAATATTTCGGGAATAAAAAAGATGTCTTTTGCTCATTTATTATGTAAATAATGTTTTCAACAAAAACCTTATTTAATTCAATAGCACATTTTTAATTGTCAACTACATCCTCGCATTTTTATTTTTAATATGTGAGTAGCTTTTTATGCTTATCTAAAATTTTGATTTATTACTTCGATGTATTAATAAACTTACATTTTATAAGACATAATACTGAATGGGACATAATACTGAATGGGAGTCGATTTTTATATCATATATTTGTGTAAAAAGTTTCAAACACGTTTGCTGCTTCCTGAAATAAAAAAAATAAAATAAATCAATGGGTGACGTATAAATGAATGTGTATTTCTCTATTCACTCCAAAATAGAGCAGTCAGTCCACAATTTAATCAGAATGTTTGTTTTTTTCAAGTATAAGAACTTACACTTCGAAATGACATACCAAGATATTTTCTTCCACACTCCTGTGATAAATTTACTTTCCTTGGAGATTATTTTATACGGGAACGAATTTATTTGTGATATTGAATGTAAATTTATTTCACTTATTCTTGAAGTTCCTTTCAAATTTCGTGAAAACTAATCTGGAAAAAAAAGAGCTATGAAAAATTATTTTTATATATTCCAAATATTCCTTGACGGATTTTTTTTAAAGAAATTTCGTGAATAAAAAAGCTGTCTTTGGCTCATTTATTATGCAAATAATATATTCCACAAATACTTGTTTAACTCACTACATTCTTAAGTGTCATAGACTTCCTCTCATTTTGTTTTTAATAGATGATTATACTTTTATGTTTATCTATAATTTTGATTTATTACTAAATTTAAATATTATATGGCATAATAGTTAATCGAACCGAAAAGAGTTATTGGTATATTATAGACACACCAAATATACGGTAAGGTAGTTAGCATTCTCGAAGTAATAAGGTATAAACACTCATTTTTTATTTTAATAGATGGTTATCGTTTCTATGTATAATTTTGATATATTATTAATTGTATTTGTTATTACAGTTGAATTTTATAAAACACAATAATTAATTGGCACAAAAAGAGTTGTTGGTATAATACAAACACACAAAATGTGAATGGAGGTAGTTAGCATTCCCCAAGCAATGACATATAGACACTGTCGAAATTTAATAAGAATTCTATATTGTTTATAATATAATACTGTTATATAAAATCTTACTTATAATATAATATTGTTACATAATATATTACTGTTTATAATATAATACTGTTATATAATATATTACTCTTTATAATATAATACTGTTATATAATATATTACTCTTTATAATATAATACGGTTATATAATATTAATATATTATATAACCGTATTAACCTCTTTATAATATAATACTGTTATATAATATATTACTCTTTATAATATAATACTGTTATATAATATATTACTCTTTATAATATAATATTGTTTATATTCTGTACAATTGAGTAAAGGAAAAATCTTTAACTCATTTTTTATGTCAATAATATAATCCACATATATCTGTCTAACTCACTAGCACCTTCTAAGTGTCAATGACTTTCGTACACTTTTGTTATTAATAGGTGTTTATATTTTTAGTTTTATCTACAATTTTGATTAATTATTTGAATTTATTATTAAATTTGTGTTTCATAAGACACAATAATTCATGGGATCAAAAAATTTTGTTGCTATAATACATGCACAACAGACATGAGATGAGGTAGTATAAAAGTATAAACAATAAGACATGAGCACTGTAGATATTTCTTAAGAAGTCTGTTATTTATATACCTATACAATACAGTGAAGAAAAAGTCTCTGGCTTATTTATTATGTAAATCATGTATTTCAAAAATACTATACTTGTTTAGTTCACTAGTACATTTTTAAGTGTCGATGCCCGCCTAAACTATTTGTTTTTAATACGTGTTTATCTTTTTCGTAAGTATAGAATGTATTGTGGCAATATATTATATAAACTAGCAAAACGGTGTTATATATATTAGAAAGAAATAATAAGAAATAAGATCAATAAAAAAATGACGTATCTTCTGATAATGTGATGAATTTAAAACGTTGTACTGAAATTTATATACTTCAGAGAACGTTGTATATTAAACCTAAAAAAGATAACTAATGTTGAGATATTTCTGATACAATTTCTAAAAGTGTTTTTGCTTTAAAGTCGATTTTTATGTAATACATTTGTGTAAAAATTTTCAAAGACATTTGTTTGCTTCTTAAAATAAAAAAGAAAAGCAATCAATGAATGATGTATAAATGAATGTTTATTTCTCTTTCACTTCAAAATAGAACAGTCAGTCCCCAATTTAATCAGAATGTTTTTTCAAGTATAAAGACTTAAACTTCGAAAGGACATACAAGACTTTTTTTTCCACGCGTTCTGTAATAAATTTACTTTCTTTGGAGATTATTTTATACGGGAACGGATTTATTTGAGATATTAAATATCAATTTATTTCACTTACTTTTGAAGTTCCTTTCAAACTTCGCAAAAACTAATCTGGAAAAGAAGAGTTATGAAAAATTATTCGAAGGGAAAAAATCGAAAGAAAGAAAGATTTATTGACAGATATTTAAAAAAATATTTCGGGAATAAAAAAGATGTGTTTGGCTCATTTATTATGTAAATAATATTTCCAACAAAAACCTTATTTAATTCAATAGCACATTTTTAATTGTCAACTAGATTCTCGCATTTTTATTTTTAATATGTGAGTAGCTTTTTATGCTTATCTAATATTTTGATTTATTACTTCGATTTATTAATAAACTTACATTTTATAAGACATAATACTGAATGGGACCTAAAATGGTTGGTGGAATAATACAGACACACCAAATTTGATATGAGGTAGTTAGAAATAAAACATAAACACTACAGAAACTTACTAAGAAAATTGTGCTGTCCTTATACAATACTATATTTAGTACTATTACAATATACATGTATTATATATAAACCGCACTATTATACACTAAAGTGACAAAAGTCATGGGATAGCAATATGCAAATTTTCAGATGGCAGTAGCATCGCGTAGAACAGGTATAAATGCGCAGTGCTTTCGCAGAGCTTTCATTTCTGTTCAAGTTATTCATGTGAAGAGGTTTTGACGTGATGATGACCTCACGACGGGAATTAACAGACTTTGAACGCGGAATGTTAGTTGGAGCTAGACGCATGGGTCATGCCATTTCGGAAATCGTTAGGGAGTTCAACATTCCCAGATCCACTGTGTCAAGAGTGTGCCGAGAGTATGAAATTTCAGGCATAACATCCCACCATGGACAGCGCAGTGGTCGACCGCCTGCACTTAACAACCGAGACCGGCGACGTCTGCAAAGAGTCGTAAATTCTAACACACAAGCAACACTGCGTCAAATAACCGTGGAAATCAATGTGGGACTTGTCTGTTAGAACTGTGCGGAGAAATTTGGCTTTCTCGGGCTATTCCAGCAGAAGATCGACTCGGGTGCCTTTACTGACAGAACGACATCGCTTGCAGCGACTCTCGTGGGCACGTGAGTATATCGGTTGGTCCTAGATGAATGGAAAACCGTGGCCTGGTCCGATGAGTCACGATTTCAGTTGGTAAGAGCTGATGTTAGGGTTCGAGTGTGGCGCAGACCCCACGAAGCCATGGACCCAAACTGTCAGCAAGGCACTGTTCAAGCTGGTGGTGGCTCCGTAATTGTGTGGGCTGTTTTTTCATGGCATGGACTTGGTCCTCTGGTGCGACTGGACCGAACATTGACTGGAAATGCTTATGTGCATCTACTTGGAGATCACTTGCAGCCATTCATGGACTTCATGTACCCAAACAACGATGGGATTTTTATGGATGACAATGCGCCATTTCGCCGGGCCACAACTGTTCGCGATTGGTTTGAAGAACATTCTGGACAATTCCAACGAATGATCTGGCCACCTAGATCGCCCGCCATGAATCCCATCGAGCATTTATGGGACATCATCGAGAGGTCTGTTCGTGGACAAAATCCTGCACCATCAACGCTTTCACAATTATGGACGTCTATCGAGACAGCATGGCACAATATTCCTACAGAAGACTTCCTACGACTTGTTGAGTCCATGCCACGTCGAGTTGCTGCACTTCGCCGGGCGAAAGGAGGGTCGTCACGATATTAAGAGGTATCCCATGACTTTTGTCACTTCAGTGTACATGTATTGTATATAAACCGCACTATTATATTAGTACAATATGCAGTACCTATTATATATACTATTATAATTGAGTGAAGTAAAAGTGTTTCGATCATTTTGTATGTAAATAATGCATATTGCAAATGCCTATTTAACTCACTATAACATTATTAAGTGTCTGTAATTTTCTCACATTTTTTTTTTTTAATAGATGTTTTTTTTTTATCGCCATCCATAACTTTCATTTGTCGTTTGGATTTATTATTAACTTTGAATTCTATAAGAAACAGTAATTAATGAAATCAAAAATTGTTGTTGGTATTATACAGGTAGTATAAGATGAAGTAGGTAGCATTATCCAAGCAATAAGACATAAACACTGTAGAAATTGATTAAGTATTATGTGATGTTTATATACCTGTACAATTTAATGAAGCAACAGTATTTGGCTCATTTATTACTTAAATAATGCATTTAACAAATACCTGTTTAAATCTCCATTCAGTTCTGAAGTGTTGTAGCATTTTTCACAAAGGAAATTTTGTGACATTTCTTTCCCAGGTGAGAGGAATATATATTCTTTGACATGTAAATAATAATAACCTCTCACTCGAATTTGACAGCTGATACACAGTGTTGTGGGTAGTTATATTAAGTGCAGTTACTGTTTTGTACTAATGGGAAAAAACTGTCATTCAAATTTGATAGCAGATATTCAGTGTCATGGATAATGAGACCTCCTAAAGTTAGTGATTGTATGTGCGACCTTCCCAGGTCGTATCACTATGTATTTATCCCATTTTTGTTTTAATGGATATTTATACTTTTTATGTTTATATATAATTTTAAATTATTATTTGGATTTAGTATAACATTTTAATTTTATGAGACACAACAGTGAATTGGAACAGAAAGGATTATTGGTATAATACAGACACACCAAATGAGATGTGAGGCATTTAACATTCTCGAAGCAATCTAGCATAAATACTGTGTGCTGTTTTAAAACATGTACAATTGTGTCAAAAAAATAGGGAAGTTATATTATTCTATTGATTCAAAATGTTTATTACAACTTTGGACATGACTTCTTACACCAAACGAATTTTTCATTCGTTGAATACTCACTTACTGTTCAATATTTTTCTGGCAGATAAAAAAATAAGTGAAATGTGTTGAAATTTGTACGCTTTCAGCAGAATTATGGGTGCCTTGACTTTCAATAGGCGAGGGCTCTGTTCTTTGGTAACAATGGCTTCAAGTTAGAAGTCTGGTTGTGGCATTGATGTTTATTAGTAGTTTGGAACCACGTTAAACTGTAGGTGACAGTCTAATTCCCTAAAGTTTGCAAAAAATGACCGTAGAGCGACAAACCAAACATGGGTGTTTATGTTCATTTGTGGAACTTTATTACATCTGTACATTCAAATGAACTGTTGTTGCCAGGGAGTTCAAATATGCTTCCCTAATATGTAAAACAAAGTAAACCTCAATAAAAGTTGATGAGTTCTATAAAGTTATCAGACCTTAAAATAAACGAAGATTAACCTAGGAAAATACTAAGCTACCGAACCATCGAAAATAGAAAGTTGGCATCGTATTTGATGTAGCTGCCGGGAAGTAAAAGGTATTGAAGTTTACAGAATCAGAGTGAGTGTTCCTTTTAAATTTCATTCATTTAAAGAAATTCAAGGCAAAAATGAACACAGAAAAAAGATTTCAAATTAAATAATATTAAATAAAGAATATTTATCAGCTCATTGACAAAATAAATGAGAAGAAAAGTAGCTCTAACTATTCTTTTAGAAAATACATAAACATTAGAAGGCTTAGAAAAAACGGTCGAAAGCCTAATAAATATTGATGAGCTAGAAAAAGAAACCAGTTATCTTAGAATTACAGAATCTAAAGTGATAAAAGTCACGAGTAAATAGATTTTTTGGACACTTAAATAAAACTCAGGGGCGTGGTGATTGAATGTCTGGATGTTTCTGGTTCAAGTTCCGGCGGTGCTATGAATTATTTTAGTCGTTCGGAATATACATTAAAATATAAAGTGAGTGTCTAATTAATTTAAAGTGCGCACAAAATGACAATGCAGCGACAAACCAAACGTCTTAACTGGTCCAAGTAAGACGATTTACTAATGAAATTGGAAAATTTAATTATCGAAATAAACCATTGAATTTTTTGTATATAATAAATAATTTTTTTATGTTCTAATGCAGCTGGCAAACACTTAGACAGCTTGGTCTTGGATGCCTTAAGGCAAGCGCTGCACACACGTTACTCACTTTGCATTACCCAGGGGGTGCGTGTAACTTGAAGATAAGCCACGGACGCGAAGTAACAATACCCCCGCAACGCTCTAAGATCCTATTAGGACCGGGAACTACGGTTTAAAGTGGATTCCGAACCACTACAAACATCCATGGCACCGCCGGGATTCGAACCCGAAACCTGTGGTACCGAGCGCCAGAGCGCTAGCCACTCGGCCATTCAGGCCCCTATAAATAAAAAAAATAAATAAAAATTATATATTTTTATTTACCACCGGTGGGCCTCATGTATACTATGAACTGCCACTGACGTGTGTTAAAGAAGGGCATTGCCTAAATTTTTCTACAAAAAACATATATTAAATTTATTTTGTAAGTACTGAACACATGGCGGAATAAACTCAGAAATCAATGTTATATGTGTTGGAAAAAAATATGAAAAAATGATGTATTTTTTGATAATGTGATGAATTGAAAATCTTGGCTGAAATTCATATGCTCCAGAGAGGGTAGTATATTAAACCTAAAAAGAAGTAAACTATTGTTAAGAGATTCTGACACAATTTATGAAAGTGTTTTTATTTCAGAGTCGATTTTTATATAATATATTTGTGTAAAAGGTTCAAACACGTTTGTTTCTTCCTGAAATAAAAGGAAAATCAATCAATTGGTGACGTATAAATGAATGTTTATTTCTCTATTCTCTCCAAAATAGAGCAGATAGTCCACAATTTAATCAGAATGTTTTTTTGTTTTTTTTCAAGTATAAGAATTTAAACTTCGAAATGACATACCAAGACATTTTCTTCCACACTCCTGTGATAAATTTACTTTCCTCGGAGATTATTTTATACGGGAACGGATTTATTTGAGATATTAAATGTCAATTTATTTCAATTATTCTTGAAGTTCCTTTCAAATTTCGTGAAAACTAATCTGGAAAAAAAAAGAGTTATGAAAAATTATTCGAAGGGAAAAAATTTGAAAGAAAAACAAGATCTAATGACATATTTTTAAAAAAAATATTTCTTGAAAAAAAAAGTTGATTTTGGCTCTTTTATTATGTAAATAATGTATTCCACAAATACTTATTAAACTCAACAGCATTTTTTTTTAAGTGACAACGACATTCTGACATTTTTTTTTATAATAAATGTTTATCTTTTTATATTTATGTAAAATTTTGATTTATTATTTCGATTTATTATTAAACTTGAATTTTATAAGATACAATATTTAAAATGTCAAAAATGTGTTGTTGGTACAATTCAGACACACCAAATGTTATATGAGGTCAGTTAGCATTCTCGAAGCAATATGGCATAAACACTGTAGAAATTTACTAATAAGTATTTGCTGTCTATATACAATACATATATATTTAGTACTATTATAAAATACAGGTATTGTCTATAAACAGCACTATTATATGCATATCAGTACAATGTACAGTACCTATTTTATATACCTATATAATTGAGTGAAGTAAAAATTTTTGGCTCATTTACTATGTAAATCACGCATACTTTTTTTTTGTTCCAATGCAGCTGGCATACAGACATGGACGTCTTAGATGCCTTATGGCAAGCGCTGCACAGACGTACTCACTTTGCATTACCCAGGGGGCGCGTGTAACTTGAAGAGAAGCTACGGACGCGGAGTAACAATGTCCCCGCAACGCTCTACGATCCTATTAGGACCGGGACCTACGGTTTAAAGTGGATTCCGAACCACTACAAACATCCATGGCACCGCCGGGACTCGAACCCGAAACCTGTGGTACCGAGTGCCAGAGGGCTAGCCACTCGGCCATTCAGGCACTCAAATAACGCATACTACAAATGCCTATTTAACTCACTAGCACATTCTTAAATGATTCTATGACTTTCTAACATTTTTGTAATATTTAATAGATGTTTATTAGTTTATGTTTATTTATAATTTTGATTTATTATTGAATTTGTATTTAATAAAGAATCAGTGACAAATGTATAAATGAGTGTTTGTTTCTCTATTCTCTCCAAAATAGAGCAGCCAGTCCAGTATTTAATCATTTTCAAGCATAAGAACTTAAACTTGGAAAGGACATTCAAGATCTTTTATTCCACATTTCTGTGATAAATTTATTTTCTGTGGAAATTATATTATAAGGGAACGGATTTATTTGAGATATTAAATGTCAATTTATTTCACTTATTCTTGAAGTTTCTGTCAAACTTTGCAAAAACTAATCTGGAAAAGATCAGTTATGAAAAAATATTCGAAGGGAAAAAAGTTGAAGGAAAAAAAAAAAAGATTTATTGACAGATTTTTTTAAAGACATTTCGTGAATGAAAAACTTGTCTTTGGTTCATTTATTATGCAAATAATGTATTCCACATATACTTTTTAAATCACTAGCACATTCTTATGTGTCTATGATTTTCTCAGATTTTTGTTTTTAATAGTTTATTTTTTATGTTTATATATAATTTTGATTTATTATTTGGATTTAATATAAAATATTAATTTTGTAAGACACAATAGTGTATAGGAACAAAAAGGATTATTGGTATAATACTGACACACCAAATGTGAAGCGAGGTAATTAACATTCTCAAAGCAATATAGCTGAAATTCTGTAGAAATTTACTAAGATTTGTGTGCTGCTTTTAAAGTTGTATAATTGTATGAAGAAAAAGTGGAGAAGTTAAAGTATTTTATTGATTCAAAATTTTTAACGAGACTTAGGACATTATTTCTAACACTAAACGTATTTTTCGTTTTTCTTTATTGACGATATACTTACTGTCCATTATTTTTATGACAGATAAAAAAATAAGTGAAGTGTGTTGAAAATTGCATGCTTTCAGCATTATTCTGGGTATAATGTGGCTTGATGGTCAATAGGCTAGTGCTCTGTCCTTTGGTAACAATGACTTCAGGTTCGAATCCTGGCTGGGACATGGATGCTGGTTAGTGGTTCGGAATCCATGTTAAAACTTAGGTGGCACTGTAATTCCCTAAAGTATGCAAACAATGACCGCAGAGCGACAAACCAAACCTAGGTGTTGATGTTCTTTGTAGAACTTGATTGCACTTGCATAACCAAATGAACTGTTGCTGCCAGGGAGATCAAATCTTCTCCCCTAATATGTAAAATAAAGTAAACCTCAATAAAAAGTTCATTATTTGACTTATGTTTTCTATAAAGTTATTGGACCTTAAAATAAACGAAGATTAACCCAAGAAAGTACTGAAGTAACGAACCATAGAAAAGATAAAGTCATGATGGCATTTAATATAACGTCCGGGAAATAAAAGTTATTGATGTTTACAGAATCAGAGTAAGAGTTTCTTTTAAATTTACTTCATTTGAAAGAATTTAAAACGAAAATGAATACAGAAAAATGACCTTAAAGTAAATAATATTAAATAAAGAATACTTATGAAATCATAGACTGTATAAATAAGAAGAATTGGATAAGAAAGAAAGTAGTTCCAACTGTTATTTTAGAATATACATAAACATTAGAAGGCTTTTATAAAACCGTCGAAAGTCTAATAAATATTAATGAGCTAGGAAAAGAAATCAGTGTTTTCTTTGAATTACAGAATGTATAGTGCTCTAGATCACGAGTAAATATATATTTCAGGAAATTAAACAAAACTTAGAGGCCTGATTACTTAAACTTAGGGGCCATTAGGGGCCTGATGGTTGAGTGTCTGGTGCTCAGTGAAACTGTTTCGGGTTCGAGTTCCGACGCTGATATGAATGCTTGTAGTTGTTCAGAACCCTCTTTAAACTATAGGTCCTGGTCTATTATGACTGAAGAGAGTAGGGAATAGGGCGTGAAACCCTACCCCGTAAAAAGAAAAGCATTTCATGCCTCTACAGAGCAGGCAGATTGGCTTGGTACACCATTGGGCCTTTGCGCCATAGGAGAAGAAATAAAACTCAAAAGTTGTTCAAATTCAAATCTATTCATTATTGTTACAGAACCAGCATAAAAAATAAAATTTGCCCGAAATTACAGATTATAGCTTTAAATAAATGTTCTGGGGATATTTTAGGTGAATAGCTTAAATAAATGTTTTGGTGAAATTTCGATAATTTTGCCTCAAAGCATGAAAATGAATCAACATCAAGATGTCGAAAAATTTAATTACCTTAAATCATTCATTGCTTACTTGACTACAATGGAAAATAGTGGTTGTTCCCTTAAAGATCGAAAATTATAAAAGTGCAATTGAAATTCTAAACGATCGATTTTGTAAAAAAGGAATTTTAATTTATGTGCATACAAATCTCTTATTAAATTTAAAACCATCCCGAAACAATAATATATCTTCTTCTCTTCTTCTTCAATGTCGCAACAGACCCAAGGTGGCTATATGGCCATGGACTATACTGGCAGAATTTGAGACATGATATATATATATATATATATATATTTAAAATGCAGGATTGTCAGTCCTATGCCCAACTCTCTATAGTCATGTTAGACCAGGATCTACGATTTAAAGGGGATTCCAAACCCCTATATACATACATGGCAGGGCCGGTATCCGATCCAGAAATTTGTGGTACCGAACACCAGTCACTCGGCCATCATGCCCCAATAATATTACATTAAGAAAATTGTAATATGAGATAAAGGTGCAAATGCCAAAGTCTTGAATCGAACCCTAATTCATGTCCATTACAAATACTACCCCTATCTTAAAAATTTTTTAATTTGTAGTATTTTTTTTTTTTTTTTTTTTGCAGTTTAATAGATAATAAAATGACAAAACGAATGTATCGCAACATATTTATTATTATTTTTTTTAAGAATATAATAGAAACTAGGAAAAATTATTTAATGCAACTTCTGTTCATTTTAAAGATGCAAAAATCAAATGAAAAAAGAAATAATTTTTTTTCAATGTATTCTAATTCGGTGAAAGGTAAACATATATCAGCTTGCACATTAAATACATTAGCGGATATAAACTGCTCATTATTGCAATGAAAAACAAAAACCCGATATAATATAAACCAAGTAAAAACTTATGTTATATGGAACTTTAATAAGAAATTTTGTAAAGCTATGTGTTTAGATACATTATTTGTAAACGTAATGGATATCGGAATTATCTATGTAATCAGATAAACAACTGCGATGATCCAGAAATTGAAAAATAACAACAAATAGTACTGTCTTCTTTAACAAAGAAAAATAGAAGAAATCTAGGCAGAGAAAAAGACCGAATTTATGTTGAGCATAAAGCTTTAGAAATTGAAAATATATCCCCAAATATAATGGCGGCACATATTTTTGAATTGCATAGTAAGATTAGGAAGTTGGGGATAAATTTATCGACCATTTATGATGATGTTTAGTAAGGAAATAAAAATATGTTGATGGTTACTGCAGGTCGTATAGGTAAAATATATATGTATTAATAAGTTATTACAAGTCGCATAGGTAAAAAATATATATTAATAGATATTACATATCATATAGATAAAATAGTTTTATTGATGGGTACTGTAGGTCGTATAGTTAAGATATTTATATTATCTTTATTTTATCAAAAAAATAAATATTAGATATTATATATTTTTTATAATATTATATATTTTTTATTATATTACATATTTTTTATTATATTAGATATTTTTTTAATATTATATATTTTTTATTATATTACATATTTTTTATTATATTATATATTTTTTTAATTTTATTTTTGTAAGATATAATATTTTTCTCCCCATGTGCAATAAATGTTTACTTTTTACGGGGAGGGTTGTCAGACCTACGTCCTACGCTCTATAGGGACATTAGATAAAGATATATGGATATTATTAAATATAGGGATGCATGGATATAGACATTAGGGTATAGATATATTAGTATATTAAGCAGGGACCTACGATTTAAAGTTGATTACAAATCACTACAAACATTCATTGCACCACCGGGACATGAACTCGAAGCCTGTAGTACCTAGCGCCAGAGCGCTGAGGTGTTGCAGGCCGTATAGTTAATATATATATATATATATATATATATATATTGATAGATATCACGGGTCGTCCAGGTAAAATAGTTATAACGATATGAATTATAGGTCGCATAAAAGACATATACTGATATGTATTACATATCGTATAGATATAATAGTTGAATCAATAGGTGTTGTAGTGGTTTAGGTAGAAATAAATCGATAGTTCAAATTATTGACCATTAATGACAGGAAAATGTAAACGTCTTTCATGAAATGTCGTCTTAAATGAAACTAAACTTGGTTGGGCACTGCACAGATGATTTTCTAACTCTTTTAGTTCTAATTATTATGACAATGCAAGGTATGTTTCAATTTGGGGTGATGATAAAGACGATAAAACCTTAATTTAATACCAAAAAGTTTGTTATCTTGGAAATTTTCGAAAATAAGGAGGATCCAATAGATAAAAAATGTTGTAAGATGAACAAATGTTAACAATTCTTGAATATATTAAATTTAAGGCCCTAACAAGTAGTATAGATAGAGCATATTTTTTATTCAAATATTTTTAAATTTCTATTGTTATTTTATTTTCTGCATAAAACTTACCAAATCGAAATATAGCACTATATATATACAGAAGTTCTTCAACGTCAAGTAATATTTTTTGGTATTATATATAATTATTTTAAATCCGTAAATCAACGGAAGATCCAACAGTTAATGAGAAAGTGCCTCATCCTGTGATTAGAAAAGCTTTAAACAACTCGCTGTTGCTCCATCTGCGTTCTCATCGGAATTATTGACCATAGCTGAACATCTTTGTGAATAACCATCGTGAACAGCTTCGGAGGGGATGAATAGCATTTAAAGAGTTGCAAATCAATACATTAACGTAATTGACTTTGGCTTGGAATGAATCTGCAAATCACTCATGGACACAATCATTAGGTGTTACTATGTAATGGCTTTAGAACTGAATATCAATTTAAGACTCAACCTACAACACAAATGGATAAATGCATAGTTTGTAGAACGTTGTTCGCATAAAGGTATTACGTGCAATTGACTGTTAGTTGCAAACCTAACATTACCATTACTATGTTAACCCTTAGATTTACATTAAAGCTATTTATAATTGTTTAATGGAAATGTTCATATTTAACCATAATTTGACTTATGTACTAGAATTATATTATTGCGAAGCAGGCTCTTCATAAGTATGTACCTATTTATATATATATATATATATATATATATATTTATACATTACGTTAACATTCATGAATGTTTATACATAAACACATAATTTTTTTTTTTATTTTGTAATAATATTAATCAATTTGTGTTAAAGCTGTTTATCTAGAAAAAAATTATAATTCTGTTTCTTATCATTAAATTCAATAAGCATACAAAAAAACCTAACTACTTTCGTGACACTACAGTCTATCATAAGCCCACGCCGATGCCTAATTTCAGATTTCGAGACCGGAAACTTTTTTTTTTTTTTTTTTTACGGGGTAGAGTTTTCAGTCCTACACCAAACTCTATGTAGTCACCTTAGACCGGGACCACTGTTTAAAGTGGATTCCGAACCACTACAGACATCCACGGCATCTTTGTGGCTCGAACTCGACGACAATGTTACTGAGCACCAAACGTTATGCATAAGGATTACAAGGCAGTAATAGTTGAGAGTTTAAGCTGAAGAATTGTAGAATTGTTAAAATGTATTTTCAACCCATTTAATTCGTAGTATTTCGAACTCGTATACTCGTATATTATACAAATATGATATACGGGCATAGTAGGAATAATAGGTTAAAATATTATTAATTTCCTATTAATTTCTGTAGCTGTTTTTATTTTCTGAATGGAACTTACCAAATAATTACGTAACAGGATATTGACAAAAACCGTTAAATTTCAAGTTATATTTTCTGGTATTATATATAAATTATTATAAATCCGTCATCAACGGAAGACACAACAGCCAACGAGAAAGTACCTCGTCCAGTGATCAGGGAAGCTTTAAATAACCCACTGTGTGCTCCATCTGTGTCCTCATCGGAATGATTGACCATGAGTGCGAACAGCTCTGGAGTGGATTAACGGCATTTGACCTGAGTTGCAAATGAATGCATCTACGTAATTGGCTTTGGGTTTGAAGGAATCTGCAAATCACTAATGGACACAATCATGAGGTGTTATTGTGTACTTGTTCGTTAATGGATTTATTCAATTTAGACACTATACGACTCAACCGCCGACACAAATGTGTATATGCATAGTTTGTAGAATGTAGTTCGTATTGAGGGTAATTGACTATTAGTATCAAAGCTAACATTGCCATTATGATGTTACCCCATAGATATACATAAAAGTTATTCATAATTGGCTAATTGAAGTGTTTATTTTTAACTGTAATTTGACTCAGTTACGAAAATTATATTATCGTGAAAGGTGTTCTTAATAAGTATATATCTACATACATATGCCATGCACATTTACATATGCTATTTAGCTATTTAGCAATAAATCTGCAAATCTAAAAATTTAATTTTAAAATTTCGGAAATTTTTTTTTTTTTTTTTCTTTATGAAGCAATGCTAAATTATTAAATATGTGGCAATTAAATGTCTGAAATATTAAATTAATATGAAATTTTTGATGAATTTTAGATGATAAACATTCTTGAAATTTTTAATAATCGATACATATTTTTATTTTTTTTTATTTTGCAATAATGTTAAAATATTAACCAGATAGTGTCAAAGTTGTTGATCTAGAAAAAAAATGAAAATTACTTTGTTTATCAATAAATTAAATAAAGATACTAAAAACATTAACTAATTCCCTGGCATTACTGACTATGATGGGCCATGGCTGTCTGTCTTCTGGCAGATTTCATGACAGGTGATGGCATCTTTTTACATGGTAGAGTTTGTAGCCCTACACGCAACTCTATACAGACTTTTTAGACCGGGACCTACGGTTTAAAGCGGATTCCAAACCACTTCAAATATCCATGATACATCTGGTAGACAAACCCGAAAACTGTGGTACAGAGCACCACGCGCTATACATAAAGGCTATAAAGAAGTAGTAGATGGAAAATTCAACCTTAAGAATAATAGAATTGTTAAAATGTATTTTCGACCGCTTTAATTCGTAATATTTCGAACTGGTATATTATAAAAATAAGATATAGTTTATATAGTACTTTAAGAGATTAATATATATATTTTAGGATATATGACAACTAATATAGATTGAACAACTTTTTTATTCAAATATTTTTTTTTTTTTTTTTTTTTAATTTTCCATTAATTCACATTGTACTGTTTATTTTCTGAATGGAACTTACCAAATTAATATACAGCACGATATTTCTAATGTGTAAAATCAATGTCTGATGTCAAATTATATTCTCTGGTATTATATATAAATTATTTTAAATCCGCAATCAACGGAAGACACAACAGCCAACAAGAAAGTAGTACCTCCTCCAGTGATTAGAAAAGCTTTAAATAACCCGCTGTTTGCTCCTTCTGTGTCCTCATCGGAGTTATTGACCAGGAACTTTGGGTTCGAATGAATCTGCAAATCACTAATGGACCCAATCATGAGGTGTTATTATGGAGTTGTTCGTTAATGGCTTTGGAGCGGAATATCAATTTAAATGCTATAAGACTCAACCGTCGATATAAATGTGTGTATACATAGTTTGTAAAACGTAGTTCGTATAAATACATTGAATGTAATTAGCTGTTAGTTACTAAGCTAACACATCTATTATGATGTTAACCCCTAGATACACATAAAAAAATATTTATTTTTAGTTAGTTGAAATGTTCTTATTTAACCATAACTTGTTGTATTTACTACAATTGTACTATCGGGAAAATATTCGCCATATATCAGTTAAACATTGTGTTATTAAATGAATACAAAATTTAAAAGATGGAAAAATGTTAAATTTTTTTAAAAATTTTTTTTAATATTTTCAATTTTGCAATAATGTTAAAATATTAACTAAATAGAAATAAAGCTGTTAATCTAATTCAATCAACATACTAAAAAACTAATTAACCCCGGCACAGCAGTTCAAGGCGGGCCAAGGCTGTCAAACTACTGCCAGAATTTCAATCAGAAAATGGTTTCTTTTTTCACAGAGTAGAGTTTTCAGTTTCAAGCGATCTACAGTCCTCTTAGAGAAGGGCCTACGGTTTAAAGTGGCTTCCGAAATACTATAGACATCCACTATACCGCTGGAACTCGAACCAGAAACCTATAACAGCGAGCATCAAGTGCAGTGCTTAAGGACTCAAGGCAATAATAGATAAAAATTTAAGCTAAATCGTAGAATGGTTAAAATGTATTTTAGACCTAACTAATTCGTGATATTTCGAAATCATACAAATATGATATACAAGTATAATTGTAATAAGCCGTTAAGTTTTTAATATATATATTTTAGGCGATATGACAAGTGATATAGATTGAACATCTTTTTTTTATTCAAATGTTTTTGATTTTCCATTAATTTTTAATGTCATATTTATTTTTTGAATAGAACGTACCAAATCAAGACATTACACTATATTTACAGAAGCATTTCTATGTCAAGCACTATTGTCTGTTATTAGATATAAATTATTTAAAATCCGTATTCAACGGAAGATACAGCAGCCAACCAGAAAGTACCTCATCCAGTGATTAGAAGAGCTTTAAACAGCCCACTGTTGCAACGCCTGTGTCCTCATCGGAATCATTGACCGTGAGTGCGAACTGCTTCGGAGTGGATTAACAGCATTTAAACCGGAGTTGCAAAGGAGTGCAATCACATGATTGGCTTTGGCTTTGAATGAATCTGCATATCACTCATGGACCCAATCGTAAGGTGGTATCTTGTAGTTGTGAAGTGAATGGCTTTAGAGCGGAATATCAATTTAAGACTCAACCTCCAACACAAATGGATAAATGCATAGATTGTAGAACGTACTTTGCATAAAGGTATTACGTATAACTGACTATGAGTTAAAAATCTAACATTACCATTATGATGTTAACCTGTAGATTTCCATAAAAGCCATTTATAATTGTTTAATGGAAATGTTCATATTCAACCATAATTTGACTTATTTGCTAAAATTATATTATTTTGAAACATTCTCTTAATAATATTACATATATTTATAAAGAATATACATACCATACGCATGTCAAATATATATACATACCACATCTACTTAAATTTGAACTATTTAGCCGTAAAGCTGCAAATTGTCTGAAATTGTCGTAAAAATAGTGGGATTTCTTTATATGAAACAACGCTAAAGTATTAGCTATGTTGTATGTTGCAGTGCATGGTCTATTTAATTAATATGAAATTTTTGATGATTAGCATTCTTGAAATTCTTAATAATCAACAAATATATTTTTATTTTTTTTTTTAAAATATTAACCAAATAGTGTTAAAGCTATTGATCTAGAAAAAATAAATAAAAATCATGTTGTTTATCAATAAATTTAATAAACATACTAAAATCTAACTAACTAATTCTCTGAAATGACAGTCCATCGCCACGGCCATATGATATACTGGCAGATTTCGAGACAGAAGATGGTGTCTTTTTACAAGGTAGAGTTTTCAGCCGTGCACCCAAATCTCTACAGTCATCTTAGGCAGGAACCTACAGTTTAATGTAGATTCCGAACCACTACAGACATCCATGACACAGCTGATACTTAAAACCGAAACGTGTGGTACAGAGCACCAAACACTATGCCTAAAGACTACAAGGCAGTAATAGATGAAAAATTAAGCTTAAGAATAGTAGAATTTTTAAATTGTATTTTTGACCATTTAATTCGTAGTAATTCGAAATCATACAATATGATATATAGGTATAGTTAGAATTATTTATTAATTAATTAATATATATCTTTTACACGATATGACAATTAATATATATTGGACTACTTTTTTATTCAAATGCCATTAATTTATATTGCCGTTTTATTTTCTGGATGGAACTTACCAAAATATTATATAAAACGTTATACACAGAAACCCTACATCGTCAAGTTACACTTTCTGGCACTATATGCAATTATTTTAAATCCGTAATCATCGGAAGGTACAATAACCAACCAAAAAGCACATCATCCAGTGATTAGAAAAGCTTTAAACAACTGTTTGCTCCATGTGTGTCCTCATCGGAATCATTGACCATGAGGGGGAACAGCTCTGGAGTGAATGAACGGCATTTAACCAGAGTTGCAAAGGAATGCCTTCACGTAATTGGCTTTGGCTTTGAATGAATCTGCAAATCACTAATGGACCCAATCATGAGGTGTTATTGTGTACTTGTTCGTTAATGGATTTAGAATGGAATATTCAATTTAAGACTCAAACTCCAACACAAATGGATAAATGCATAGTTTGTAGAACGTACTTCGCATAAATGTATTACATGTGATTGACTATTAGTTGCAAACCTAACCATGCCATTATGATGTTAACCCGTAGATTTACATACAAGCTATTTATAATTGTTTAATTGAAAATTTCATACATAACCATACATTGATTTATTTTCTAAAATTATATTAATGTAAAAGATGCTATAAATAAATATATACCTATTTATATAGAATACATATGCCACTATCGTGCCATATATATATATATATATATATATATATATATATATATATATACTACTTACTTACATTTTAGCTACATGGTCGTAACGCTACAAATCTAAAAATTTAATTTTAAAATTTTGGGGATTGTTTTCTTGAAACAATGCTAGTATTAGCCATGTTGCAGTTACCGTTCTAACCTATTAAATTAATGTGACAATTTTGATTGGATTAAATTAATAAAAATTCTTGAAAATTTTAATAATCGACACATATTATTGTTTTTTCTTTATTTTGCAATAATGTTAAAATATTAACCAAATAGTGTCAGCCCTACACTCTAGAGTCATATAAGACCGAGATTTCCGTTTTTAAGTGGATACCGAACCACTACAAACATTTATGATACCACCGGCACTCTACCCAAAACCTGTGATATCATCAGCCATCAGGCCGCCATAAACATGCTATATGTTATTAATATTCGATACATTACATCTATTATTTAACATTGCTAGAATATAAGCCATTATTCATAAATTTATTAACATATCAAACGAATTTGGAAATTTTGGGATAAACTTAGTGATAATTTTATAAGTAGCAAATATTTCACTCCTCAAAAATTTATTCCAGAACAATTGTAAAGTAATATTTATTAAGCAATAAACTGCTGACCTAGGGAAATAGTTTGAAAATTTTAGCTAGATTTTTGATTAAATTTGTGGGATCTAATATTTGACTCATAAAAATTTTAATCATGCGGGAGAAAATTTCTGAAGCTTTATGTAAATTATCTTCCTCAACAAGACTTAATTAGATAGATATAAATTCCGCATAATATTTTTAACTAAAGTTTGATTCAATAGTTATAGTGTTTGTTCTGTTGTATATATATTGCTCTGTTATTATACCTGAAAATATATATTTCATGAATTGCAGATAGCATCTTACGGAAATGAATAGAATAGGTGAAAAATTATGAGAGAAATATTATATTTGGCCTGTGTACATAGAAGTACATTTCTGAGTGCTCTATCATACAATAATTTAACGCTAGACAATTATTCCTGAATATATTTCATGATGTTTATTCCTTAAATAAATTATTAACAATTTTGAAAATGTGAATTTTCAATATACATTTCTTAGAAAGGACTTCAGGAAAAAGTTTAGCATGCCGTTACCGAAGTAAATTATTATCTTCAACAATAGTTAATTGGATAGATAGAAATTCCGCATAACATTTTTAACTAAAGTTCGATTGAAGAGTTCTATTGCTTTTTCTGTGGTAGGTACATATATATTAAAATCAGTTATCACACAATTGAAAATATATATTTCATGAGTTGTAGACAATACATCAGAGAGAAGAATAGAGAAGGTGAAGAATTATGATTCCTTTGACCTGCTGCATAGAAATATAATTCTGAGTTTTCTCTCATACAATAGTTTAATGTCAGACAATTATTCCTGAAATATTTCATCTTATAATATTCCTTCATCCCCGAAATAAAATGTTATATAACACTTTTTCTACTAATGTTACAGATAACAAATATTGTGAATAAAATATTACAAAATATTTTCCAGCTGATGGTTCAGATAACAGCAAATATGGTGTAATGTTTCGGCCTATACTAGAATTATAATGCTTTCAAAAAGAGTTCCACTTTCAGGTTCATTGAAACAATTTTATTTCTATTTACAGCACTATATATAGTTCTATATATATATATATATTAGACTATATGTACTTCTATATATATATATATATATATATACATTATATTACACAGGTATAGTTTACTGAAAAGTCTAAGATTTTCAGAGTTCAAATTTCTCGATAAATATAATGCACCCGTTCCGCTGTAAATATTATTTATCACATGATCAATGTCATGGTTTGATACACGATATCACAAGGGGATCACTTTGTAAATAGCCGGAATCTCTGGCCTTTTCCGTCTCTTAGAGAAAAATATAAAAATAACACTTCTTGTCGCAGAACCCCTCCGCTTACTTCTAAAACTTTCCTGTAAGAAAATTTGCAAATCTGCCAGCTTTCATCACATCTCATTGGAGTGGACACTTTCTCAGTCAATGGTCTATCACCCATAATGTTGCAGCAACTCATGGCGTATTTTATATCCCATCTGTAGTTGTTTCGACCTGTGAAGATCGAACAGGCAATCGCTAATGTCATGTATCATTATCCATGACACTGATTATCTACTGTCAGATTTGAGTGACAGCTTGTTCTCATTAGAACAAGACACTAATTTCATGCAGTATAAATATCCACAACACTGCTTATATGTTTTCAGATTTGAGGTATAGTTTATTATTATGAAGTTATACATTATATATTCCTTTCTCGTAGGAATGGAACTACTTTAACTTTTCTCGTGGGAAAAATGCTATAATGGTATATAAAATTTTACAAAACAGTTTTCAACTGATGGAACATATAACAATATAAATGGTAAATAAATTTTACAAAACAGTCTTCAACTTATAGTACATATAATAATAAATATGGTAAATAAAATTTTGCAAAACCATTTTCAACTGATGGCCCAGGTAATAACAAATATACTCTCAAGCAAAGATGCAATATTTGTTTTTCAAAAATACTCTACTACAAAAACTCGCATGCCTCTTCACAAGTAAACTACACTCAACTATGATAATAAATTCTAAAGTTTTTTTATCATGTTTACTGCACATATAGCTTTCTATAAACTTAAACCTATTTTGTGGGATTAAAATAACCTGCAAAAACTGTTACAAATTTTCACAAGCAGACATAAAAAATATTTTCTGCACCACATTTTTTTAACGCATTACAACACAAAAATTGCTAACATCAAATTTTTTTATGCACTACCACAAAAAAAGTTTAACATAGAAAATTACCCACTGATCATATTTTTTTTTAAAATTGCTTTTTCAAATAAGATTTAATTTAATAAAATAGAATTAATAGAACAGAATAATTTGAAATATTTTATTTATTTTAAACTCATTAATTTTGATGCACTACCACAAAAAAAAAAAAAAAAAAAAAAAAAATGTGACATAGAAAATAACTCCACTGACCCTTTTTTTTTTTTTTTTCCTCCCAAATAAGCTGATTTAATTTTGAAAATTTCAATAACTGAATGATTTAAATTAAGTTAGTAATTTTTGAATAGTTGAATAATTTTAAATCATTAATTTTTTACTTTTTAAAATATTAAAAAGGTACATATAAATATTTTTCTTTCTAATTAAGATCGTAGATCGCCTTTTTTCTCCTTATGTTTTACATTTGATTTTTAATTTTCAAGAAATATGCCTGAAAACAAAATGAAAAACAAAAACGATATCTAAATAGGAAAAAAAATACTTATTTATCCATTCATAATAATTTTATCTCTAATTTAATATTTAAATTAATATCATCATACCATTCAAGAGGTATATATATGCACTCTGACGAACCATAATTAATTAATGCGATTAGATGGTGCATACATATGTAATGAAATGGAAATGCAATGTGTACGTGCGTAATGCATTTCGCAGAGGCAATATATATAATGCAATGTAATGTTATCTGTAGTGGGATGGCGAAATAGATTCGCGCATTCAGTCAAAGTTATGGTAGTATAATAATTAAATTTCCATTTTTTTATGATTACTTATTCTTTTTATGTATTTTGATAAATTTATTTTATATATTGTATTAAAAAAAAAAAAAAAATAAAAAAAACTGACAACCGTGTAAAAACAGGTTTTTATAGAATTTTATAAATACCGAAGTATTTCAAAACACTTTAATGTTATCAAAGAGTTGTCTGTACGTTTGCTCGTTTTTTACGTTTGTATATGCGTAATGTTTGTACGTTTTGCAAATATTAGTTTTCGGTATACATTTCTTAGAAAGGGTTTCAGAAGAATTTTCTCATGTCATTACTAAAGTTTTTGCTTTCTTGTCATTACCAAAATGTTTGTAACAATTTTGCAAATGGAGATTTTCAATAGAAATTCCTTAGAAAATTTTTCAGAAAAACGTTTTTCGTGTCCTTAACGAAGTAATTTGAAGACATTTTAATGCTATTAACGTTATGAGTTTAATAATTTTTGTAACATCGTTTGCAAATGTAAGTTTTCGATATGCATTTCTTAGAAAGGCAGTCCAAAAAAGTCTTTTATTTGTAAAGTAATGTGAAAACATTTTAATGTTATTGAAGTGTTGTAAATTTAACAACGTTTGAAATAGTTTTAGTGTAGTAAATGTAATTTTTCGATATACATACATTTCTTAGAAATGGCTTTATAAAAAGTTCCTTGAAACACTTCAATGATATTATGGAGTTGTGAGTTTAATAATGTTTGTATCAGTTTTACAAATGGTAATTTTCGATATAAATTCCTTAAAAAGGGTTTCAGAAATACGTACTTATGTTACTACGTAAGTTACTTGATTGTGTAATGCTCATTTTATTTCAAAATAATACTTATCTGGCACAGTAAAACTTGAACATAGAAAAATGAGATTTAGGATAGACATGAAATTCGGTATGCTAACATCTTCCCATCTAAATTAAAAATGATTCAAATTTGGCTGTCCAAGGAAAACGTGTGTTGTAGCTGCAGAATATCGCAGATGAGAATCCTGATAACTCAAAAAAGTACAAATATACCACATCTAGTGTATAATTAACGACTGAATTCGATTCTGCCTACTAACTTTGATTGCACCAATGCTCCCTATATCAATCCATGCCTATTATTAGAATATATTCCCATTTGAAAATGGCTTCTTAATTTGGCTAAAAAAAGCAAATGAAATGTCAAACCGATGGATCATTTGATATTTTCCTGAGTGAGATTTTGCCACATTATGCAGCCTATTTATTAGGAATGGCCAAACCATGGTCAGGAAAGGCAACCGCTAGACTACAGAGACAGCGTGAGGACAAAGTGGCTGTTAGAGCGGTTCTCAACAGTACTTGATCTGACGTGTAATCGGGACAGCTACGACCACAAGAACCATTAACACGCTAATCAAATGGAGTTTGAGTTCGCATCGCCCATTGCGAATATTCTCTGCAGATCTCTATGAGATTTTGGAATGGTTCAGAGCCTTTTCTGCTATGAATCTAATTGTTTTGATTGTATTTTGTGGTGAATCCAAATTAAATCCTAATGAATATTAAAGTCATGCATGGAAAACCTTAATATAGCAGTTAGATACTAAATTCTTACACATGCGTTTCGACTTGTATCTACAGCAGAGATCAGCAATTCTTTTGCCCATAAAAGGGCACTATAAATTCAAAAGTTATGGATTCATATGAAATAAAAACACTTCATATATATTAAGGTTGTATTTTTTCATTAATTAATCTGTCTAAGTGACCTTTGTTTAATAGGCATGAAGATAGAATTTACTATTTAGGTTCAAATAGTTTTTTAAATTTTACTCTATAACAATTTTTATAATATTAAATATGAAATCTAGAAAAAAAAATTAAAAAGGTAATGGGTAAAAATTTAATATTTGAATTAAAATAAGGGTTTTTTGAAATCAAGCAATTGAAATATACTTCATTGTTGTATAATGTGACATTAATAATTTTAAAATGCTTTAGAGTAAACAACTATATTAATTACTACATAAATCTTAAGAAAATAGTGAGTCTTCAAAAATTTAAATTACAATAAAAATTATTTCGATCTCAAATAATGATGAGATAAAAAAGACTATGTAAAAAATTTAAATAATTCTCAATACGTAAGTTTAAAGGCAAAATTTTGAAAAAGTGGCATACCTACAAAATTACATGACCAATTTTACATGACTCCCATTTATGTGCTGCTTTCTGGGTAACGCTAAATTTGCTACATGTCTATCTTTATATTAGCGAAAGAAAATAAGTGAAAGCGTCCGGTATCTAAAAATAAAAAGGGCATCCATTTAAAATTGTTTTAAATTTAATTACAAGTATTTTACCTTATCTTCATTAGGAAAGACATTTTATCTCAAAAATTATACTGGAAATATTTCAAACACAATATTTAATAGTCATGATTGTAAATCACATAAATTATAATTGTAAAATTACAAACATAACTTTAAAAAAATATGATTGTAAATTACATAAGTTAAGATTGTAAAATTACAATCGTAGTGTTTAAAAGTTATGATTGAAAATTACATAGGTTATGATTGTAAAATTACAACTCAATATAATTTATTATTATTTTATTAAATTTATTTATTTTTATTTTCTATATAATAAGTAATGATATAAAATTACAATTCAATTGCAATTTTTATGATTGAAAATTACGTAAGTTATGATTATTAAATTACAATCTTAACTTTTATAAATTATGATTGTAATTTTTCTTATAAAAAAGACTGGCAAATATTAAACAAATTTACTTAGCTTAAAACTTGTTATGCAATTTGTTTCGTTCATAAATGGCAAAAACTTAGATATTGTCCTTTCCTAAATAAACTTTCTTAAATAGAATTAATTAAATTAGCGAATAAATTAAATAGCATTAATTAAATTAGTAAATAAATATTTTTCTGTTTGTTTTAAGTACTTGTTTCTGAAGCATAGAAACAAATTAGAAATAATGATTATGATTGTAAAATTGCAATCATTAAATTTATGATTGTAAATTATATGAGTTATTAAATTATAAAAGTTATGATCAATGTAAAATTACAATCGTAACTTTTAAAAGATATTGTAAAAAGCATATGTTATGGTTGTAAAATTACATAACTTAGGAATGAAAAATTACAATCAAAACTTTTAAAATTATGATTGTAAAGTTACTATTTTAACTTTTATAAATTATGATTGTAATTTTCCTTATAAAAAGAACTGCAGATATTAAATGAAGTGTTTTAACAAGAACATATTATGCAATTTGTTTCTTTCATAAATGGCAAAAACTTCCTAAATAAGTTTTCTTAAGTAGCATTAATTAAATTAGCGATATAAATAAATATTTTGTTGTTCACTTTAAGTACTTCTTTCTAAAGCATAGAAACAAATGAGAAATGATGAGGATATTAAGGTACACAAATTGTAAAAAATAACGATGCCCTAACGTATAATAAAAACCAATTCTCATTTTTCTTCTTGTGCGCTTTATTTGCTTAATCTTAGTCCATTATTCAACAATGAATTCATAAATTTATTTTCTTCCTGAGAAAGTATTTCTATTAAAAACAAGAAATTCAGCAGGCTGTTTCTTGTGTGTGCTTTGTTTCTTTTCTGTTTTAGAAATTATCTTTGAATTGTTTGTGTTCTAGATGTTTATTTTGATTTTAACGGTATACATTTGTTGTATAAATTATACTGATATGCATGATATTCTACTTCATATACTTTCTTTTGTCCAGCTCATAGCGCTGTGCTAACGTGTTCCGCTGGGGAGCATTAGGGTTAAAATTTAATCCGCTGGTGGCTTTGTTGTAGAAACTGTTTCAAAAAACGAGGAAACTCGACGGCTTTTGGGATGTGCGGCATCTTGCCTCGTTAGTCGGACTACCTAGTGGGTTTAGTGTGTCGCTCTACGGTAATTTTGTGCACACTTTGGTCTAATTCGACTGGGAACTACAGTTTAAATTAGTTTCCCTAAATGGCGGACTGGTGGTCAAATGACTAGCGCTCTGGCCTTTGGTACCACAGGTTTCGGGTTCGAATCCTGGCGGTGACATGGATGTTCGTAGCTGTTTGGAATCCACTTTAAACCGAAGGTCCCTGTATAACATGATTGTTGAGTTTTGGGAGGGTAGTGTTACTCGCGTCCGTAGTATATCTGCAAGCTACACGTGCCTCCTGGATAGTGCCAAATGAGTAACAGTCCCGCAGCTATTGCTTATGAATAAAGATTAACTGCCTTTAAATTGCCAGCTGCATTAGAACAACAACAGCAGATGTTTGAAATTTTATATCATTTTATAGTGATGATAAAATTTGACAAACAGACATTTCATCTATTTGACTAGGGGATTCGTATTTTAATTCATTGATAATTTCAAGTTTATGATTATATACTCTTCCATTAATAAAGAGATTTTTGTCTCGGTATCTCCCTCGAAAGCCTGAGTTTTTAAACTCATGATTCGTCTTATTTCTTTTAAATATCATATTTCAGATATTATTTTATATTCATATTTCCCATAGTTCAGATAATTTTCCTTTATATTAACTAATACTTCAGATAATATACTTTCCTTCTCATTCGTTATCTGTCATATAACTGATAACGAACCAGAACTAAAGTTCAATTATTGCAGGTTCAATTTTTGTGGCAAAAAGTTCCCTTATAAGTTGGGAAACTCCCTATATGAAATTGTACTGTACATATATTAAGTAAGGCACTTGCTTATGTAGTCACCGTACACACTAATTCATTTTTCTACTAGAAAGAATTGAAGCCTCATCTATTGATTTGCATGCATAACGAAAAGGATAATTGAAATTATATAAGAATTTTTGTGCTGAATCTTTTTCCCAAACTTGTAAAATATATGTATAAAGTACTATCTCGATAATTACAATATTATTTACATTACTAAATCGTATTTATCTTAAAAACTGCAAAGAAAGAGAATGAAAAGAAGACGCGAATCTAATGGTGATGTCCATTGAGACACTACCTTAAAAAAATGAGACTCAATAGCGAATGTGTCAATTTGTGTCCATTTCTTCCTTAATGATAGTCAGATTACTTGATGGGAGTTCATGGGATTTTCTCCAATACAATGCACTAATACGGACAACCATCCCTAAATGACCCCAAACCATGTTGGTGCACTTGTACATTAGCATATTGTACCACTTCTAGTCCTCTCATCACTTGTTGGTTCTTGGCATGTCTAGGGGAGAAACACAAGGCTTATCAACGCTAAAAAATATCCTGCTAAATATATTTGCAAATGTTTGCAAGTGAAAGTTCTTGTCAAACTAATATTACTTCTGCGCAATTGTACATTAGCGCATTGTACCACTTGTTGTCACCTCTTCATCATTTGTTGGCTCTTTGGTTGGTCTTATGTTATGCTTACTTTGGTTGGTATTATGTGTTTTCGAGGTCCTGACTAGAAAACACATAAGACCAACCAAAGTTTTTTGCTTGCGAGATATATTTGCAAATTCTTGTAAGCTTAAGTTCTTGTCAAACTAACATTATTCCCGTATTAGTGAGGAGATAAAAATTGTGTTAAATGTAAAATTGTTCAGTTTATGAAATCCAACTAATATTCTGTTGAATATGAATGAAAAAATTACAAACATTAAATAAATAAAATATAGCAAAATATATGTGTAGGCAGAAATAATAAGGGGTATATTGACTCAATAAATGGGCTATTAATTTTGCATATATTGATGATCTTTCAGGTCAATTTTTCTACCAATTCCTCAAATGCTTTATCAATCTTTCAATAAATGTGTGTGTAGGCAAAAAGAATGTGTTGTATACTGACTCTTTAAATGAGTTTATGAATTTTGCATGTATTAATGTTGTTCTAAGTCGATTTCTCTTTCAATTCCACAATTTAACTATCAATATTTCGATAAATAAATAAATCAATAACTTTTTAACATAAAATCTTTTTAACATCACTATTGCGCCCATGGTAAACACCACAGATCCAAATCGAATATTCTGTCTAGTACGACTTAATTCCCTTCATCCAGTCCATTCCCTCAAGTACCTCCAGTTCTTAATTATATTCCTGGATTCTTCTCTCTCTCCTTATTTTTCCAGAGTGGTGGCGATCCAATAGCGACCCATGGAGACACAATGGCGTTTATGTAAATTTTCAGTAATGATAGTCAGATTACTTTTGGATGTTTGTAGGTTTTTCTCCAATACAATACGCTAATGTGGGGCAGTTATCCCTAAATGTCCTCCCTTCATCACTTGTTGGTTCTTGTTATGCCTAGAAGAAACACAAGGCTTACCGACGTTAAAAAATGCCTACGAGATATGCTTGCAAATTGAAATTCTTGTCAAACTGATATTGACGAATTAGTGAGCAGATCAAATGGGTTTTTAATGCAAAATTATTCATTTTCTGAAATCCAACGAATATTTTGTTGACTATGAATGGAAGAAACACAAAAAAATAAAATATGGTAGTATATACACTGAAGTGACAAAAGTCATGGGATAGCAATATGCAAATTTTCAGATGGCAGTAGCATCGCGTAGAACAGGTATAAATCCGCAGAGCTTTCATTTCTGTTCAAGTTATTCATGTGAAGAGGTTTTGACGTGATGATGACCGCACGACGGGAATTAACAGACTTTGAACGCGGAATGTTAGTTGGAGCTAGACGCATGGGTCATGCCATTTCGGAAATCGTTAGGGAATTCAACATTCCCAGATCCACTGTGTCAAGAGTGTGCCGAGAGTATGAAATTTCAGGCATAACATCCCACCATGGACAGCGCAGTGGTCGACCGCCTGCACTTAACGACCGAGACCGGCGACGTCTGCAAAGAGTCGTAAATTCTAACAGACAAGCAACACTGCGTCAAATAAACGCAGAAATCAATGTGGGACGTACAAGGGACTTGTCTGTTAGAACTGTGCGGAGAAATTTGGCTTTCTTGGGCTATTCCAGCAGAAGACCGACTCGAGTGCCTTTACTGACAGAACGACATCGCTTGCAGCGACTCTCGTGGGCACGTGAGCATATCGGTTGGTCCCTAGATGAATGGAAAACCGTGGCCTGGTCCGATGAGTCACGATTTCAGTTGGTAAGAGCTGATGGTAGGGTTCGAGTGTGGCGCAGACCCCACGAAGCCATGGACCCAAACTGTCAGCAAGGCACTGTTCAAGCTGGTGGTGGCTCCGTAATGGTTGTGGGCTGTTTTTTCATGGCATGGACTTGGTTCTCTGGTGCGACTGGACCGAACATTGACTAGAAATGCTTATGTTCAGCTACTTGGAGATCACTTGCAGCCATTCATGGACTTCATGTACCCAAACAACGATGGGATATTTATGGATGACAATGCGCCATGTCACCGGGCCACAACTATTCGCGATTGGTTTGAAGAACATTCTGGACAATTCCAACGAATGATCTGGCCACCTAGATCGCCCGACATGAATCCCATCGAGGATTTATGGGACATCATCGAGAGGTCTGTTCGTGCCCAAAATTCTGCACCATCAACGCTTTCACAATTATGGACGTCTATCGAGACAGCATGGCTCAATATTCGTGCAGAAGACTTCCAACGACTTGTTGAGTCCATGCCACGTCGAGTTGCTGCTTTTGGCCGGGCGAAAGGAGGGCCGACACGATATTAAGAGGTATCCCATGACTTTCGTCACTTCAGTGTATGTGTAGGCCAAAATAATGTGTTGCATACTGACTCTATAAATGAGTTATGAATTTGATTTTCCAGGTCGATTTTTCTTTCAAATCTCCAATTTCTCTATCAATATTTCAATAAATAAAACAATGTGTGTGTAGGCAAAAATAATGTGTAGTATATTGACTCTATATATGAGTTGTGACTTTTGATGTACTGATGTTTTTCCATGTTGATTTTTCTTTCAATTTCCCAATATAATGTGCATTATATTGACTATATAGTCTCTATGGGTTGGGAATTTCTCATGTATAAATGATTTTTTAAATCGATTTTTATATCAATACTACAATTTATCTAACAATATTTCAGTAAATAACACCACTTTTCCACCCATGGTAAATTCCACAAATCCAAATCGAATATCTGTCTAATACGACTTAATTCTCATCCTCCAGTCCATTTCCTCAAGTACCTCCAGTTCTTAATTATATTCCTGGACTCTTCTGTCTCTCCCAATTTTTCCCGGGGTGGTCTATCGATTTTCAGAAGCACCGATGGGGGGCGCTGCTCACTAAACGGAATCGTAAGCCGCGAGAGTTAAAGACATAGCCAAACTCGCTTATTGCATTTGGTGCATGGCATCACCCATCGGAGAGGGATGGTTTTAACCAGGTAAGAATTTTGTGCCTCCCCCCCTCCCCCTTCACTCCTTTGGTGGGTGTTTTTTTTATGGACGCTCCTTTTGTGCGTGGGTGTTGGGTGGTTTATTTTTAGAGTGTGTCGTCTGCGTGCGCGGGATATTTGATTGGGGATGTTTAAGTGATCGTTTGAGATTTTTTGGCGACAACAGGTGGTTGGGGTATTAAGTGATATACTAGAGTGGGATTTATATTGTGTATAATGAGTGTTTAGATTACCATATTTTTGAGTGTCTCTATTAATTAAAAAGTGCTAATTAAACATTTAGAGCTGCAAATGAATCATGAAACATGATTCACTTTTCATATTTAGTGTTTAAAGTATCAGTAATATCATTAGATATTTTCATTAGTAATATCATGAGATATTTTGGGTACAATAAGGATTTAGATTAGTATATTTGTGAGTGTTTCTATTAATTAAAAAGTATTAATTAAACACTTAGAGCTCTCAAATGAATCATGAAGTAGGATACATTCGCATAATTAGTGTATAAAGTATCAGTAGTATCATTAGATATTTTGTGTATAATAAGGATTTAGATCAACATATTTTTTGGTGTTTCTATTAATTAAAAAGTGGTAATTAAATACTTAGCTTTCTTAAATGTACCATGGATTATGATTCATTTGAATTTTTAGTGTATAAATTAACAGTAATATCATTAGATATTTCAATAGTAGCATCATTAGTAGTATCAATAGTAGTATGATTAGATTTTTTGTGTGTAAGAGCTATTTAGATTGGCATATTTTTGAGTGTTTCTATTAATTAAAAAATCTTAATTAAACATTTAGCGTTCGCAAATGAATCATGAACTATGATTCATTCCAATATTTAGTGTATAAAGTATCAGTAGTATCATTAGGTATTTCATCAGTAGTATCAATAGTAGTATCATTAGATATTTAATTAGTAGTATCAAAAGTGGTATCATTAAATATTTCATTAGTGGTATCTTTAGATATTTCCTTAGTTGCAGTCAAGTAATGATACTAATCATTAGATATTTTTAGCATATTTTTGCAGTCTATTTATCTATTAGTTGCACTTAGCGTTTCATGACGTATAGTCGCAAATGAATCATAATCGTACTTGAATCGTTCGCTAATTTCGAGTGTCAATTGGAAGCCTTTAACATTTCTGATATTTAATTATATATGGTGAATTATAAATCATGTTTCTACTGATTATAAAAATAAATAGTAAATAAAAATGAATACATTTTTGTGCTTGTAAATAGATGATTTTGCCTAATTTACTAAAATTTTAATCAGATATGGGGCTTATCAATTTTATTATATGGAAATGGTAGCTGTGATGAAATTAATAACTAGATATAGAGTTTAACAACATAATTATTTCCAATGTATTATACAATATATATATATAAATATATATATATATATATATACATGCAATACTTTATACTATTATATTACTACTATAATGCTTTTTACTATTCTTTTTTATATAATACTTATTAAGGTATACAATTATTTCCAATGGACTTTCTATGATACAATTATTTTATACAACTATTTTCATTGTATTTCTGTGTAACATTGTACAATTTTAAAAAGATGAACATTTATTTTAAGATATGATGTCTAATATAGATGTCTTGAAATTAGACAGTTAGCCAACATTCACTTAATTTACCAAGAGACGTTTTCCATGATTTAGCCAGCGAGATAGAAAGGCTGCATTAATGAGTTATTGTACAGTAATTTGAATGTGAAAGATCATTAAGAAAAAAGAAACGTCAAAAATAGTTATGTTATCATAAAGTTTAAAGACAATAATTGTATGATATAATATATTGCTTCCATTAATAAAACATGACAGTTAGCCAAGATTCTTTTAATTTACCAAGGTTCGTTTTCTAGGAATTAGACAACAAAAATAAAAAATACATAAAAAATTTGTAGTGCGTTTAAACTCATTTAGTATGTAAAAATAGTAGCTCTGATGAAAGTAATAGCGTTTAACATTGCATTTATTTATAATTTACTGTGCAATATACTTATAAAATATAATATAATATATTTATATCTATATACCATCATTTTATACAATCATTTACATTGAATTTGTATGTATATAATTTTACAAAGAGGAGCATTTATTTTACAATATGATGTCTAACATAAATAATTTGGTACGTGACAATTAGCCAAGATTCTTTTAGTTTAACAAGAGTCGTTTTCCAGGATTTAGACCACCAGAAAACAAATGCTCTATTAATGAGGTATTTTGTAGTAGTTTGAATGTGAAAGATCATTAAGAGAAAAACGTAAAAATATCTATGTTGTAATAAAAATATCTATCTATGTTATTATACAGGACAATATAAAGTTTAAATAGAATTATTGTATGCTATAACATAATATTTTTCCTTTAATAGAACTTGACAGTTAGTAAATATTCTTTTAATTTAACGAGGTTCGGTTTCTAGGATTTAGGCAACCAGAATTGAAAAACATAAACAAACTATTGTGCTTGTAAACAAATGATTTTGCATACTTTACTAATTTTAATTAGAAACGGTACTTATCAAATTTATTATGGGAAAATTGTAGGTATGATGAAATTAACAGCGTTTCCTAAGTTTATTAATTATATTATTTTCGAAATACCATACAATATACTAATATAATATATATGTTATATACATACATTACTTTCTACTATTATATTACTACTATTACTATTAATAGAATTATTTTTACTATTCTTTTTTGTATAAAACTTTTTAATATACATATATAATACTTACTAATATATACACATAATACTTTACAATATGTAATTGTTTCCATAGTATATATATTATACAATCTTTTTATAAGTATTTCCATTGAATTTACATGTAGTCTTATATAATTTTACTAATACGAGCATTTATTTTAAGATATAACGTTTACCATAAATGATTTGAAATGTGAGAATTAGGCAAGATTTTTTAAATTAAACAAGGGTTATTTTCCAAGTCTTAGACATCCAGAATAGCAAGGTTATATTAATGAAATGTTGTGTACCATATTGAATGGGAAAGACCATTTAGAGAGAAACTTAAAAATAATTACTTTATGATGGACGGCAATACAAAGTTTAAATAGATTTACTGTACGCAATAACATAATTTCTTTACATTAATAGAGAGTGACAGTTAGCCAAGATTCTTTTAATTTAACAAGGTTCGGTTTCTAGGATTTAGGCAACCAGAATAGCAAAACATATATAAATTGGTGTGCTTGTAAACAGAGGATTTTACTAAAATTTTAATCAGATACGGTATTTATCAAATTTAGTATGTGAAGATGGCAGCTATGATGAAATTAATAGCGTTTCCTATGTTTAACACCAAAATTATTTCCAATATACTATACTATTTAAAATACTCTTCAACATATAATTATTTCCATTGAATTTCTATGAATTTCTATTCTTGCATTAAAAAAAAAGTAAATGTAACATTGAATAAAAATATAAGAATTACTGCTATAAATTTTTGTTATGCAGAATTTTTTAAATTTTTAATAAAAAAAATGAAAATGTTCTTACATTTTTAAAATTCATCTGTCTTTTTTTATCCTTCTTTATAGTTTATTAAATATTTTTTTTATAAATAAGAGGCTCTTCTAATTTATCATATATTTATTTATTTATTTTGCTTTTTAGGATTTGGAAAACTTTTTATTACTGGAATATTATAAATAGTATTTAAATAATTGAAATAATTATTAAATTATTTAAATAATCTCTAAAGGATATTGATAACAAACCTAAATTATTTTATCAATTTTAAAGAATTTAGTGGAGGAGGGTGTTTATTATTATTATTATTATTATCATATTTTATACATTTTCCCTCTATTTTTTGACTTTAAAAAATAAATAAGCAGTTGTTTTTGTACTGTAACTATAAGAATAATAGTGAGAACATTTTAATGTTAAAAACGTTTAAGTATGAGATGATACCACTATAGGTATATGGAACACCCATATTTTGCATTTTAAATTATTTCTGTCTAATGTATTGGTTTGAAATATTACAAATATAGGAAATAATTTGATCATTCTACAATAATGGAATTAAGTAATTTAACCAAATCAATTTTAATGTACTTAAATATTTTTTAAAAAGCTTATGTTTTATCAAAGTTAACTTTTTTTCCCATTTATAGTTGAAGATAAAATATAAATTGAATGTATCAAAAATTACAGTTCTTTATATTTATTCAAACGGATATATTAAATATTTTCTAAGTTGTTAAATATTTCATTCTATAAAAAGTTGAATAAACTTCATATTTATTTAAGTTTAAGCAATATTGGGCTTTATAAATGTAGTATATTAAATGTAATTTAAAGTTGATTCTTTAAATTAGTTATGTTTAGTTAACATATTCATTTATTCAAATTGTCTTATTAATATATATATATATATATATATATATATATATATATATATATATATATAAGGAAAACTGATAGATTTCACGTGAAAGGTTAGCGACATGGTATTGTATGCCAGAATTCTAAAGTATTTTATTTCTATTAATAATAATAATTCATAATTAACTATTTTGCTATTATATTGATGAACTATGTCACATGAAATTATTAACTATTTAACTCTGATTTTAAAATGTGTTCAATTAAATAATTATTGTAAGACTTTTATAAACAGGAATAAGTTAAATTATATTTACTTATAATACTAAAAAATAATATATGTAATATATATAATGGTAATTTTTTATTATTATCTAAATTATTTTCAGTTTAAATCTTTAATGATAATGCTCTCATTAAAAAAAAAAAATTCAGAAGAGAAATTGCAAATATTTATTTAAGCATTAAAAACTTAATTGTTGAACATCAAATGTTTGCATATGCATTAAATATATACTTTATCATTTTATCTATTGTAAAATACAAGAAGAGTGTTTGTACTATGCAATTATTTTGAGTTATTTTTGTAAAAAGAAAAATTAATTCAAACTTGTTTGAAACCAAAACAATTTCAAAATTTCTATTTATATTGAATTTCAAAACTAAAAATGTAATTTTATTTTATGAACCTTATTTTGCTTTGGAAGTTTTAATTAAAATTAAAATACGTTGCTCGACCGTATACTTTTCAAATTTAAAAAATTAAGTGAGTTTACATTAAATTATTCGTTAAATAAAAAAGGGCTTGTGTTATATTGAGATTTTGCGTTTCAAAATAAATAAAATTAAAGAAAAGAATATGTCGTTTAAATAAAATTGAATTAAATACGCTTTATTAAAATAAATTAATATACTTTTATTTTTAAAAATTTGTTGCATTAAAATGAATAATTAATGGAAATACGAAATTAAAAGTTGTCTTTTTGACTGATAAATTGCTTTATTCTTTAATATTATTACTGCTTTAAATCTTACTGAATTTAATCATGCTTCCATCATGGACATTTTTTACATTGAAGTTTACAAAAAAATTCTCGTGTAAACTTCAATGGAAAATCTCACGAGACTTACAAAATCAATGACAAAATAATAAAAACATTAAATTAGAGAAAATTTTAAGAGGCACGTGGCATAAGATAAATAAAATAAAAGCGATATATTCCAAAAAAAGAAAAAAAAGATATTGCCTCGAATATTGTCAAGATTGAGAATTTTAAGATAAAGAAATTTTTTTTAGAACTATAATAACTCGTGCAATTTTGAACACATTTCGAAAAGCATCAAAGATTTAAATATGAATTAAAAAAATTTAAATTATATAGACATATATATTACACTATTTCTATGTAAACAAAATTAACAGTTTTAACATAAAAATTAGCATCACGGGAAAAGTATCCCAGGATTCTAACGTATTTAATCTAATTTTGAAAAAAAAATTAAGAAAACATGTGATAATATTTTATTAGGATCTCATTTACGATACAGTCAAATTCAGGTTTGATTTGTTGCTATACGGTCATTTTTTGCACACTTTGGTTTAATTATGCCGGCACCTACAGATCAAGGAGTATTCCAATTAGGTTTGATTTGTTTTGTTGCTCTATAGTCATTTTGTGGAAACTTCTACGATCATTCTGTGCACATTTTAGGTTAATTAGATTGGGGCTACAGTTTAACGGGGATTCCGAACCACTGAAAAACATCCATACCACTGCCAGGATTCGAATATGAAGCCTATGATAACACAGTCAATTCCGAAACATTAACAAAATTCCAAACCACTACCAGAATTCAATCCCGAAGCACCAAAGACAAGAGCACTAGCCATTTGGCCATCAGGTAGCTGGCCAAGTCCAGGAACCTTTTGAAACTTTAATTTATGAATGATATTGTTGACTTCAATTGAGTATAGGAACGCTCAAGAGTAAAAATGCATTTGATCCCGAGCCGATGATCACCATTACTTATAGAAATGTTAGTATTTTTGTCAGTAATAAAGGGAAATGTGTTTGCTAAGGAGGAGTAAATATTGAGTCAATTCTTCTACCGAAGATTTTGTATAGTCAGCAGTCGGTAGAAAGATGCAATAGCTTCAATTTTTTTCCACAGATTTTCTTTAATACTTTGATATCAATAGTATTGAGAAAAAATTTTTTGGAATTAGATTTTTCTTCAAGTATTGTATTACAATCTCGTCTCAATCTAAGATATTTTTCTTTACACAATCTCTTCAGGAATGGCTGCGTCTGGACGTCTGGATGCGTTTACTTTTTCTTTCCTCAAACATTCAATTTCAACTGACCATAAAAGAACATTGAGAACTCAGACTTCTTGATGGAAATGGAGAGTAATAGCGTCTGGAACATAAATGATTTAATCTGTTGAATGGAAGAATTAAAAAAGGAACGGCCAGGACCATTATTGAGAATATTCAGAAAGGAAGGCGATAAAATTTCAAAAACTATTAAAAAATACTTCTATTCTGCCTTTTTGGGGTTTCATTTAGTCAACGGGACATTGACATGAGCATTCCGAATTCAATCATGATAGAAATTGATGATCCATTTTAAGACGTAGGCCCCTATCTTATATGGTTGCATAGTGTTTGACGTAGGGCTGACATGTTTACTCTGTCAATAGAAAACAATTCTTACCCCAAAATCTCTGCCATCTGCCATATAAAATCTGCCTTCATGGCATATGGCCTTGGCCCACCATGGGGCTATTGCGCCAAAGAAGAAGAATGATAGCTTAAAAATAGTGGTGGCAAAATTTGAGTTTAGCAGGGAGGACCAAATTGGTGCACCCTAGACAGCGATGAAACTTAGGTACACCCTAGACTTGCATGGGATTGGTTTGCTTCGTAACTCTACTATCATTTTGTGCCTAGGAGAATATGTGTCAGACAGAGAATCAGAATTAGAGAGACACCCATAGGAAGTGTCAGACAGAATACCTGTTCTCACTGCAGCAACATCAATATTGGTTATACGTTGAGAAATTCCAAATATAGTTTCACATTATTCAACAACAATAAAAATATTTTTGCATGAGGAACAGAAGAAATTGAGATTTCAAAGTCGATTATGATGTACTCAGACAGAGATTCAAAATCAGAAACGCATAAAACATCAGACATAATACTTCAGTTATATAGTTATACTTTAGTTATATAACTCAATTATACCTTAGTTATATAACTATATTGATGTTACTGGAGAATTCTCACTGCAGTAACATCAATATAGTTAGTACCTTGAAAAAATACAAAGATAGATTCACATTATTCATTAATAATAAAAAAGGTTATTTGAATAAATAAATTCTTTCAATTTATTATCATGAGCATCAGAGAAAGGCCTAAAACATAATTTTGATTTAAGGTACTATCCATTGCCCAAATAACGTTTGCAAATATTGCTTTCTTCGAAATTTACAAAGATAAAAGATCCAGATCTATATCTCTTGAAGGTTCAAAATAATATGAGCGAAAAACGTAAAATATCATGAACTTAATTTTCTATTTGATATTTTCGTGATTTTATATATATATATACTTACGACTTTATTTTCTAAAAACAATTTTTGCAATTGAAAAGTGTTTTTAATTATAAGATGATTCAATATAATGATATATTATATTATAATGTATTCAAAATAAAAACAAAATGAGATAGTAAATTATATCAGAAAAAACATTTAATCAGGCATACATATATTTACAGTAATACACTTGTAAACAGATGAAAAAGGAAAACATAGTATTTATAAGTCGTCTTAGTCTTTTAAGTTATATCTATTAAAGTATTTTACACAACGTATAAATAAAAAAAATATTATTACAAAAACTGTATTGCAGTAAAACTGATAAGATTATACAAAATATTACTATAAGATCTCCTTTAGATTATATTAAAATCTATCAATTTGCTTAAAGACTGTATTTCAATTGTAGAATATAGTGATAGGAACTTTTTTTTTTTTTATTTCCAATGGCAAGGCAAGTACAAGAAGAATAAAAATAGTAATAATAACAAAAATAACAAGGGAAAAAAATACAAAAGAATAAACGTCCAAAAAAAATGCAAAGATAACGGAAGTTATGCCTTAAAAATTCTCTCGCACGCCAGTAAAGCGCTGTCTCCGAGTCGCCGTCAAGTACCGCACATCGTTGGAGGTGGTCTCTGTTCATTGGGTCTGTTGAACCACAGCCAGGATTCGAAAAGATTTTAATGCGATGGAGATGTTCTTCTAGACAGTCGTGGCCAATCAGAAGTCGGAACTGGGCAACAGCATGACGTCGCGGATTGCTGGGTATTGCTAAAAGATCTTCAGCTCTCCAACGCTTTGACTTAATCTCATCTTGAATGTGTAAGTTGTGGTTTTTAGTCATTATTTGTTTGATATAAACTTTAATAGAATGGAGGGACAGCGGCGAGGATCTCATTTAAAGTAGTTTTGAGCCTCTTTTTGCTAGTCTCGGAGGTTGACCTTAATGTTCTTCAATGGAACGCTGGTGGTTTGTCTCTACCAAAAAGAATTGACTTAATTCACACGCTCTCTGAACAAAATATTGATAGAAACTAAAAAAATCAAAAAAATTCTAAAAGTTCTTTCAACGCTACTAAACCTCTCAGAATAATATATACTAATTTTTAATGTATAAATTTTAATTTTTATATATAATTATATATATATATATATAACGATATCATGTAGCGTGTCCACAGCTGCTGCCTTAAGAAAATACAATCCAATATATACGATACAAGAATACAGTATATATATACACTGAAGTGACAAAAGTCATGGGATAGCAATATGCAAATTTTCAGATGGCAGTAGCATCGTGTAGAACAGGTATAAATGCGCAGTGCTTTCGCAGAGCTTTCATTTCTGTTCAAGTTATTCATGTGAAGAGGTTTTGACGTGATGATGACCGCACGACGGGAATTAACATACTTTGAACGCGGAATGTTAGTTGGAGCAAGACGCTTGGGTCACGCCATTTCGGAAATCGTTAGGGAATTCAACATTCCCAGATCCACTGTGTCAAGAGTGTGCCGAGAGTATGAAATTTCAGGCATAACATCCCACCATACAGTGGTCGACCGCCTGCACTTAACGACCGAGACCGGCGACGTCTGCAAAGAGTCTTAAATTCTAACAGACAAGCAACACTGCGTCAAATAACCGCAGAAATCAATGTGGGACGTACAAGGGACTTGTCTGTTAGAACTGTGCGGAGAAATTTGGCTTTCTTGGGCTATTCCAGCAGAAGACCGACTCGACTGCCTTTACTGACAGAACGACATCGCTTGCAGCGACTCTCGTGGGCACGTGAGCATATCGGTTGGTCCCTAGATGAATGGAAAACCGTGGCCTGGTCCGATGAGTCACGATTTCAGTTGGTAAGAGCTGACGGTAGGGTTCGAGTGTGGCGCAGGCCCCAAGAAGCCATGGACAAAAACTGTCAGCAAGGCACTGTTCAAGCTGGTGGTGGCTCCGTAATGGTGTGGGCTGTTTTTTCATGGCATGGAATTGGTCCTCTGGTGCGACTGGACCGAACATTGACTGGAAATGCTTATGTTCAGCTACTTGGAGACCACTTGCAGCCATTCATGGACTTCATGTACCCAAACAAAGATGGGATTTTTATGGATGACAATGCGCCATGTCACCGGGCCACAACTGTTCGCGATTGGTTTGAAGAACATTCTGGACAATTCCAACGAGTGATCTGGCCACCTAGATCGCCCGATATGAATCCCATCGAGCATTTACGGGACATCATCGAGAGGTCTGTTCGTGCCCAAAATCCTGCACTATCAACGGTTTCACAATTATGGACGTCTATCGAGACAGCATGGCTCAATATTCCTGCAGAAGACTTCCAACGAATTGTTGAGTCCATGCCACGTCGAGTTGCTGCATTTCGCCGGGCGAAAGGAGGGCCGACACGATATTAAGAGGTGTCCCATGACTTTCGTCTCTTCAGTGTATATATATATATATATATATATAATGATATCCTGTAGCTTGTCCACAGCTGCTGCCGTAAGAAAATACAATCCAATATATACGATACAAGAATACAGTATATATATATTTAATAAAATTAGAAAAAAAAATACATGGTATCTCAATTTAATGTGCAACCAGTGGTAGTGTAGAGCATAGTCATCTGCAAGAAATAGCCAAATGTTTTATTGAATTTGCACTTTTTATTATTGGGTAAAATCGATTCAAACCATTATGGTGTCAAAGCAGCTCGAAGACTCTGGATGACATATTTAGTGTAGATGTAACTATACGTTTCCTTAGAGAAACATAAAATAGAACCTACAGAATAATTATCTCACAAACGTAATTATCCTCCAAGCGAGCTCTGTATGATCTAGTATTATTGTTTTGGTTAACGAAAAGTTATAATCTGCATTGCTCATAGGGATTTCATGCACATATAACTAAGCTGTGAAGGTTATTTTAAGGACAATACAGGTCCTGTACAATGAAATATTTGCCCAGGTACCTAAGCCGAGAAAACTAAATCTGTTTTTCCATGGTTATAATTGAATAGATTCCTGACTCCCAAAGACAAATGATTTTCTTGATTTGTGAAGTAATCTGTAATTAACCTCCAATCTTCACAAATATCTAAATTCTAACATCCTATTTGGCATATATGAGTACTCGGTTAAGCGTTTCATTTCGCTGACCTACTGAGACAGATACACAAAAGGCTAGACGTATTGCTTACAACCTTCCTTTGTGAAAACGTCTGCTTATTAATCTAAACCAGGCCTCTAGTGGTAGCTGAAATAGATCTCAGAGATGAGTTAGTGTTGAGGTTAGCTGCATATAACAATAATCTACGATAATTGTAGCATTAGATCTTCCTTAGTTGTATCTTATTAGAACCAATTCCGTTCTTAGATATGAGTTCCCCGCTTTATGAATTACAAAAGAGCTCCCATTTTACCATCTTATTATGTAGTATTCATTTATATTTAGCCTATTTTGTTATACAGACTTTCATTCACATTTAACCATCTTTTTATACTACATTAACTTTTAACCATCTTGTAATACCACATTCATTCACTTTTTACCATCTTGGTATACATCTTTTATTCACATTTAACCATCTTGTTATACAGCAGTTAATTTCATTTTATCACCTTATTATACTGCATTCATTCACATTTAACCATCTTGCTAAACAGCATTCCTTCACATTTAATCTTGATAGACGACAGTAAGTTCAATATATTTTTATATCATCTTATGATGCAGAATTATTTTAATATTCATGATAATTTACTTAAAATAAGTATATATTCATTTTTTTTATTCATTTTTCTGATTTTTTTAATTGTTGGAAACTAGTATATAAAGATAACAAAGCTATATAAGAAATGTAATAAAAGCTCTTAAAAAATAATAAAGAAAAACCATAAAAATTCCAAACAAAAATTACTACTGAATAAAAGCCGTTTAAAAAACTATTGAGAAATTAAAAGAATTCAAAGAACTGTAATATAATGGTTAATTAAAGAATTAAAATGTCGAGACAAAACATAACATTGTCTTTTTGCTATGCAAGGAAGCTAGTAATTCTTCACTTTATCCTCTAAATCAATTAAATCAATAATAATTTATTTTACCAGATAGTCAGTCATGTTTTTGAGGTAACAATAAATTTTCTACAATGAAATGTTTTTTCTGCAATTTTTTAATGAATCACGAAATATGCGAATACGAAGAAGCGATATAGGCAGTGAATATACGATAAGATGACGTTCTCTGTTGATGATTTTTTCTAGCATGTTCTACGAAAATTGTAGTTAATTTAAGCAATAAATAATTATCTACAGAAATGCTTGTTAATTTGAAGAAATGCCTAAGATAAATTCATCTGACCAAAATAAATCTGAAACATTTTTTTTTCATACATTAATTAATTTTCCACTGTATATTTTTTAATGCAGAATTATTTGTCTGGTTAAAAATTAATGATGAAGTTTGTACTTAAGAATTCAAATTTTTTTCATATGTCTTGTGACTACCGTTGGTGAAATTATTTGTTCTCATTTAAGAAAAATAGAGAACGTCATTCCATGATTTTCCATTCTCAATAATTGAATTGTCTCCATCAATTATGAATCTATAACATATAAAAAATGGATAAAAATAAATAAAAAAGACAAAATGAAATCAGGCAGTAAATAAATAAATATGTTAAATATGAATATTTTTAAACGAATTAAAAAAAAAACAATAAAAAAAATCAAACATTAAATGAAACATATAAATAAAAATATACTATTAATAAATAAAATCAAAACGATAAATGAAAATATACTAATAATAAATAAAATCAAAACAATAAAAGAAAACAAACAATAAATAAAATGGAAAACAAACAGTAAATAACTAAATACATTAAATATAAATATTTTAAAACGAATTAAAAAAAAGATACTGTATCAAACCATGAATGAAATAAAACAAATAAATGAAAATACACTAAAGATGAATAAAATCAAAACAATAAATGAAAATACACTAAAGATGAATAAAATCAAAACAATAAATGAAAATATATTAATTTCAAATGACGAATCACGAGCGGGAATAAGAACACTTTTAACATCATAAGAACAATTTAACGTTGTTAAAATCAGTTTTTATTCATTTTAACGAATAAATAATTTTATTATTTTTCTTATGCATCCAATATAGACTAATTTCATTTAAATTTTTATTGAGATAAATATAATAGTATAAATAAAACTATGGCATCTAAATGTTACATTTTTATAAAAAAAAAACAGACATTTATATTGTTTTCCGTTATGTTTCATAGATTTCAAGAATAATGACAAACTATGTTACTTAAATAGTAAGTTTATTTAAAGGTTCTCATTTTAATCTCGAGCTATGAATAATCAATTTTGCAACAGAAAAGAAGTCAAGTCTGGTTTTGACATGGCAAGATACATGATAAAACAAAATGTTCTGGCCATTTTTTTTTTTTTTACTTTCAAAAAGTTCTTCTGGTTCGACATGATAGAAAATCCACTCTACACTCTCCGATGCAAAATTCATGGGTGCTAGAAAATTCATGAGTTTTGAAACAAAAGAATAACGGCGCCACTCAAAGTTACAAGAGACTTTTTATCATAATGTTGCTTCCCAAGAACCTTCCCTGAAATGCAACACAAAATCTTAAACAGCAACAAAAAAAAAAAAAAAAAAAAAAATATGTCAATAGATAAAATCAAACTGCATAAGAAAAAAAAATCGAACGGTGGTTGCTATTTTTTATCCTTTCCGAGCAAAGCCAAGAGTGATACAGAATAATGAAAAACCAATAAAGAGAGCGATAAACCGATAAGTATGATAAAGCAGTAAAATGGTCAATTATTACATTAAAATGTTGAGGCAAAACAGACAGTTTGTCAAAAAAGACATTGACTTTTTAATGTACAGAAAAGCAAGGAATTTAACATTTAAATGATTAAATCACTTAAATCAGTAAAATATTATTTTGTCATATAGACAGTTATGTTTCTGAAGTAATAGTTCAATTTTCAATAGACATGTATCGATAGACAGTCATGTTTCTAAAGTAATAGTTTATTTTTCTATAGACATATATAGAGAGACAGTCATGTTTCTAAAGCAATAGTTCATTTTGCAATAGATATGTATAGAGAGACAGTCAAGTTTCTATAGAAAATCGTCTAAAAATCTCTAAATATCTGTCTATTCTAATCAATAGAAAATCTCTAAAATCATCTATCATGTTTCTTTTCAATTTTCTATAGACTGTATAGATAGACAGTCATGTTTCCGAAGTGATTCTTCAATTTTCTGAAGACATGAATATATAGACTGAAGACTATATGTTTCTGAAGTAACAATCAATAAATTAAAATATACTATTTTCAAATAATGAATCTGGAACGTGAATAAGAACACAACAATAAACATTGTTAAAAAAGGTTTTTATTCAATGTAACGAATAACTACATTTAATTAATTATCCGGTGCATTCAAAATAGACTAATTGCATTTGTATTTTATTATTGTGACAAAAATAACAGTATAAATAAAACTAAGAAATCTAAATGATATTCTTTTTGTTTCATATTTTATATAGTTCAAGAATGATGCCAAACTATGTTACTTAAATAATAAGGTAATTTATAGATTCTCGTTTTAATCTCATGTCATGAAATTATGAATTTTAAAACAGAAAAGTAGTCAATGCTTGGTTTTGACATGGCGAGCTACAAGATAAAACAAAATGTTCTGAAAAAAGTTCTTCTAGTTCAACATGATGGAAAATCCTCTGCTGCACTCTTCGATGCAATATTCATGGGTGCTAGAAAATTCATGAGTTTTGAAACAAAAGAATAAAGGCGCCACTCAAAGTTACAAGAGGTTTTTTTATCATAATGGTGCTTCCCAAGATGCTGCAACGCAACACACGATCTTAAACAGCAACAACAACAGAAAAAACACAAAAGACATCAATAGATAAAATCGAACTGTATAAGAAAAGAAACTCGAACAGCGGTTGATATTTTTTATCCCTTTCCAGCAAAGCCCTATAAGAGTGATAAACCATGGTGGAAAAAGGAGAAAATGTAATCGGGAGCGAAAAAAAAAAAAAAAACTAGAAAACTCAAGGAAAAGAACGAGATTTTATTCGTTAGATCAATCAATAGATATTTTTCCGGTATCTTTCTTTTTCTTTTTTTGTGGGGGATAGAAAATATAAATCCTAACCCCGCTTTCATAGGTCTTGAAAAACCCAATGGTAAACCGAGAATAACACACTCGTTTTTTTATTTTTATTTATTTATTTATTTATTTTTCACTCGGGCAATGAATTGAAGAAGTGCTCGAAATCGGGTAAGAAAGAAACGAATATACTCGTGTTTCAATAATCAAACGAAAAGAAATCGTGTTTTGACTCGGAATTAAGTAAATGCTGCATTTTCTAAAAGTCGAGATTGGATTTGAACTTGTTAAAAGTGAAATTGGATTCTTGAGGGGGAAAAAATAAATAAATGTGGGGATTTTTAGGGAAAAAGAGCCTTAAGTGTTAGGGGAAATCAGTGACAAGTGAGAGTTATTGGTTAAACCTTCGGGAAAAAAAAATGTAAGCAACAAATGATGGAATATAATCTCAAGGTACTCTTGTAACAAGTTCGATTTTTTTTTAAGCAACCCAACAGAAAATTACAAATGGTATCTTTTCAACTATCTTCTTTTCTAATACTTTCAATTCCAATCAATTATACGCTTTTATTATAAAAAAAATAGTTTTCCTATCTAGGTATAATACAAATGTTAAAATTTTGTGTAATATTTTTATCTTTTTAAAAGGCTTTGAATTGAAACCTATGAGCCATTTATGTTATCCATTTTCTATAGACATGTTTAGATAGACAGCCATTTTCTAAAGTAATAGTCAATACATTGAAATATACTAATATTAAATAATGAACCAGGAAAGGAAATCAGAACACAACAATAGACATTGTTAAAAACGTTTTTATTCAACACAACGAATAAATATTTTTAGATACTTTTCTGTGCATCGAAAGCAGGCTAATTGCATCTGTATTTTTTTAATGTGATAAAAGTAATAGTATAAATAAAACTATGTCATCCAAATTCTATATCTTTTGTTTTATATATTGTATAGAGTTCAAGAATGATATCAAACTATGTTTCTTAAATAATAAGTTAATTTAAAGATACTCATTTTAATCTTGTGTTATAAAAGTGACAATTTCATGATAGAAAAGAAGCCAAGTCAGGTTTTGACATCACAAACTATAAGATAAAACAAAATGTTCTGGTCATTTTTTTTTACTGGCAAAATCTTTTTACTTTTGTACTGGTCCTTCTAGTTCGACTGGTGGAAAATCCTCCCTACACTCTCCGATGCAATATTCATGGGTGCTAGAAAATTCATGAGTTTTGAAACGAAAGAATAAGGGCGCCACTTAAAGTTACAAGAGGCTTTTTATTATAATGTTGCTTCCCAAGTTGCTGCAACGCAACACACAATCTTAAACAGCAACAACAGAAAAACACACAAAAGACATCAATAGAAAAAATTGAACTGCACAAGAAAAAAAATGTCGAACAGCGGTTGATATTTTTTATCCCTTCCGGTCAAAGCCCAATAAGAATGATAAACCAATAAAATGGTTAGTTATAAAATAAAAATGTTGAGACAATACAGAGAGTTTATGAGAAAAAAAATGAAAATGTAGAGATAAAACAGACTGTTTCTGAAAGAAAAACATTGCATTTTATTGTGCAAAAATCTAGGTATTGTACATTTACATCATGAAATCAATTAAATCTGTAAACATTTATTTTGGCAGATAGATTATGTTTCTGAAATAATAGTTCAATTTTCTATAAACATGTATAGATGAACCTTAATGTTTCTTAAATAATAGTTCAATTTTCTATAGACGTATATAGCTAGCCAGTCATATTTCTGAAGTAATAGTCTAATAAATAAAAGTATATTAATTTAAAATAATGAATGACGAGCTGGAATAAGTACACAACAATAAACATTGTTAAAAAGTGTTTGTTCAATATAATAAATTTCTACTTTTAATTATTTTTTGCAGATGCATCCAAAATATACTTATGGATTTGCATTTTTTCTTATTGTGATAAAAATAATTGTATATCTAGAACATCTAACTGTTATAATTTATAGAGTTCAAGAATGATACCAAACTATGTTTCTTAAATAATATGATTATTTAAGATTCTCATTCTAATCTTGTGTTATGGAATTGACAGTTTGATAACAGAAAAAAAGCCAGGTCTGGTTTTGACATGGCAAGATACAAGATAAAACAAAATGTTCTAGCCATTTTTTTTTACTCGCAAAAAATTCTAGTTCGACATGATGGAAAATTCTCTCTACACTCTCCGATGCAATATTCATGGGTGCTGGAAAATTCATGAGTTTTGAAACAAAAGAATAAGGGCGCCACTTAAAGATACAAGAGGCTTTTTTATCATAATGTTGCTTCCCAAGTTGCTGCAACGCAACACACAATTTTAAACAGCAACAACAACAGAAAAAACACAAAAGACATCAATAGATAAAATCGAACAGCATAAGAAAAAAAGTCGAACAGCGGTTGATTTTTTATCCCTTCAGAGCAAAGCCCTAAAAGAGTGATAAACCGGGGCGGAAAAAAGGAGAAAATGAAATCGGGAAAGAAAAAAACCGGAATACTCCAGGAAAAGAGCGAGATTTTATTCGTTAGATCAATCAATAGATATTTTTCTACCAGTAATATTTTCTTTTTTTGTGGGGGATAGAATATAAAAATCCTAACCCCGTTTTCATAGGCCTCGGAAAATCAATGGTAAGTCGAGAATAACACACTCACTTTTTTTTATTTACTTATTTATTTTTTTTTTTTTTACTCGGGCAATGAATTTAAGAAGTGTTCGAAATCGGATAAGAAAGAAACGAGTATACTCGTGTTTCAATAATCAAACGAAAAGAAATCGTGTTTTGACTCGGAATTAAGTAAATGCTGCATTTTCTAAAAGTCGAGATTGGATTTGAACTTGTTAGAAGTGAAATTGGATTCTTGAGGGGGAAAAAATAAATAAATGTGGGGATTTTTAGGAAAAAGGCCTTGAGTGTTAGGTGAAATCAGTGACAAGTGAGAGTTATTGGCTAAACTTCGGGAAAAAAAATGTAAGCAACAAATGATGGAATACAATCTCAAGGTACTCTTGTAACATGTTCGTGTTTTATTTTTTTTTAAGGAACCGAATAGAAAATTACAAATGGTATGTTATCTTCTTTTTAAATTCTTTATTCAATTCTAATCAATTATACGCTTTTATTATAAAAATATCTTCCTCTGTCAAAGTGTAACACAAATGTTATATATATTTTTGTGTATTTATTTCCACCTTTTTTCAAGGCTTTGAATTGAAAACTATAAACCGCTTCATGATTTTATAGTATTTTGTTTTCAAAATTTGAAATTGACTTCAAAATAAAACTGCATTAAAAAAAATTGTAATCAAAGTTTACAAAGTATATTTTACAAATAAGTTTTACTTCTTCAAGGCTTTTGAATTGATAATTATAAATACCTATGACATCTAAATGTTATATTTTATAGACTTCAAGAATGATGACAAACTATGTTATTTAAATAATAAATTTATTTAAATATTCTCATTTTAATCTCATTTTATGAAATTGTCAATTTTGAAACAGAAAAGAAGACAAAGTCTGGTTTTGACATCGCGAGCTACAAGATAAAACAAAATGTTCTAGCCATTTTTTTTACGGGCAAATCTTTTTACTTTTTACTGGTTCTTCTAGTTCGACATGATGGAAAATCCACTCTACACTCTCCGATGCAATATTCATGGGTGCTAGAAAATTCACGAGTTTTGAAACAAAAGAATAAGTGCGCCACTCAAAGTTGCAAGAGGCTTTATATCATAATGTTGCTTCCCAAATTGCTGCAACGCAACACACTATCTTAAACAACAACAGAAAAAACACAAAAGACATCAATAGAAAAAATCGAACTGCACATGAAAAAAAAAGTTGAACAGCGGTTGATATTTTTTATCCCTTCCGGTCAAAGCCCAATAAGAATGATAAACCAATAAAATGGTTAGTTATAAAATAAAAATGTTGAGACAATACAGAGTTTAAGAGAAAAAAACATCGTCTTTTTAATGTGCAAAAAAGGTTGGAATTGTACATTTAAATCAATTAAATCAGTAAACATTTATTTTGCCAGGTAGACAGTTATGTTTCTGAAGTAATAGTTCAATGTTCTTTAGACATATATAGATGGACAGTCATGTTTCTGAAATAATAGTCAATAAATGAAAATATACTAATTTTAAATAATGATTCTCGAGCTGGAATAAAAACACAACAATAAGCATTGTTAAAAGGTTTTTGTTGAATATAATAAATAAATAACAACTTTTAGTTATTTTTTTCTATGCATCAAAAATAGACTAATTCGCTTGCATTTTTTTATTGTGAAAAAAATAATAGTATAAATAAACCTATAACATCTACATGTTATGTTTTATAGAGTTCAAGAATGATACCAAACTATGTTTCTTAAATAATATGTTTACTTAAAGATTCTCATTTTAATCTTGTGTTATGAAATTGACAGTTTCATAACAGAAAAAAAGCCAGGTCTGGTTTTGACATGGCAAGATACAACATAAAACAAAATGTTCTAGCCATTTTGTTTTACTCAAAAAGTTCTTCTGGTTCGACATGATGAAAAATCCACTCTACACTCTCCGATGCAATATTATGGGTGCTAGAAAATTCATGAGTTTTGAAACAAAAGAATAAGGGCGCCACTTAAAGATACAAGAGGTTTTTTATCATAATGTTGCTTCCCAAGTTGCTGCAACGCAACACAATCTTAAACAGCAACAACAACAGAAAAAACACAAAAGACATCAATAGATAAAATCGAACAGCATAAGAAAAAAAGTCGAACAGCGGTTGATATTTTTTATCCCTTCAGAGCAAAGCCCTAAAAGAGTGATAAACCGGGGCGGAAAAAAGGAGAAAATGAAATCGGGAAAGAAAAAAACCGGAATACTCCAGGAAAAGAGCGGGATTTTATTCGTTAGATCAATCAATAGATATTTTTCTACCAGTAACTTTTTTCTTTTTTTTTGGGGGATAGAACATAAAAATCCTAACCCCGTTTTCATAGGTCTGGAAAAATCCAATGGTAAGTCGAGAATAACACACTCACTTTTTTTTATTTACTTATTTATTTTTTTATTTTTTCACTCGGGCAATGAATTTAAGAAGTGTTCGGAATCGGGTAAGAAAGAAACGAATATACTCGTGTTTCAATAATCAAACGAAAAGAAATCGTGTTTTGACTCGGAATTAAGTAAATGCCGCATTTTCTAAACTCGAGATTGGATTTAAACTTGTTAGAAGTGAAATTGGATTCTTGTAGGGGAAAAAATAAATAAACGTGGAGATTTTTAAGGAAAAAGAGCCTTGAGTGTTAGGGAAAATCAGTGACAAGTGAGAGTTATTGGCTAAACTTAGGGGAAAAAAATGTAAGCAGCAAATGATGGAATAGAATCGCTAGGTACTCTTGTAACAAGTTCAAGATTTATTTTTTTTAAGAAACCGACTAGAAAATTACAAAATGGTATGTTTTCAGCTATCTTCTTTTCAATCCAATCAATTATACGATCGTGTTATAAAATAAATACCTTTTTCTATGAAGTTATTTATAAAATATTGTTTGTATAAGTGAATATTTTTATTGTTATTATGTGTGTCTTTTTGTGTTTTTCAAAAAACAATTTTGTCTTAAAAGGCTTTTGAATTAAGAAACCATAAACCATTTGATGTTTTTTATAATATTTATGCATTTGAAATTGGCTTAAAAGATAAAATTGCATAAAAAAGTTGCAATTTAAGATTTTAAAATATTCTTAGAACGTGTTACCTCTATTTTGAAGCTGTAAATGAAAATATTACAAAATGTTTTTTTTTTCCAATGCAGCTGCCAAACAGAGATGGACGTCTTAGATGCCTTAAGGCAAACGCTGCACAGACGTTACTCACTTAGCATTTCCCAGGGGGCGCGTGTAACTTGAAGATAAGCCACGGACGCAGTAACAATGCCCCCGCAACGCTCTGCGATCATATTAGACCGGGACCTACGGTTTAAAGTGGATTCCGAAGCACTACACACACCCATGATGCTACCGGGACTCGAACCCGAAACCTGTGGTACCGAGCGCCAGAGCGCTAGCCACTCGGCCATTCAGGCCCTATATTACAAAATGTTAATATTTAAAATTTCTTCTTTTCGCATTACTCGCTTTTGTCAATTATGCAGACTTTCAATATAGAATAAATAGTATTTTAAAAATAAGTTTTACCTTTTTACAAGGCTTTTGAATTGAAAACTCTAAATATTTCCACGTTTTTATAACATATTTTTTTTGTTATTTGAAATAGTATTTCAAAAAAATGTATAAAAATTTGCAATCTAAGATTGCAAAGTTTTCTTAGAAAGTGTTTCTTCTTTTTTGAAGCTGTAAATGAAAATATTACAAAATATTATTTTTTCAAATATCTTCATTTCATATACATTACTTGAGTTTATCAAATATTAGGAATTTTAATATGCAATAAATATTGTTTTCTGCTAAGATATTTTGTAATTATTTAATAATTATAAGTTCCACCTTTCCTGGAGTTTTTTGAATTGAAAACTATAAAACTATTCATGCTTTTATCATATATTTTTTTCGAAGTTTAAAATTGCCTAAAAAATTGAATTTGAACTTGTCTAACAAGACTAGAATTGTATTTGAACTTTCAATCTATGATTGCAAAGCATTCTTAGACTGTGTTTCCTCTTTTTTTAAATTACTGAATTAAAATATTGCAAAGTGTTCATTTTCCAAATATCTTCTTTTCATATGTATTACTCGCTTTTATCAAATATTAAGATTTTTAATATAGAAAAAATATAATTTTCTGCTAATAAATTTTAAATTTCTTCAAGACTTTTTAATTGAAAACTATAAAACTTTTCATGTGTGTATAATATAGTTTTTTGAAATTTGAAATTGTCTTAAATATAAAATGGTACTTACGTATTAACGCTACCTTGGCTACAGATTTGGCGGTTTTAAGTGGCGCCAATCTAACAGCTACAGATTTGCTGATTTTTGACGCCATTTTTTAGTGCTACGAAAATGCGTATTTGGGATTTGCCAGAAACAGAACAAGATGCAATTTTATTTTTTCAGGAGCGAAATATTTTACCAAAAAAACGAAAAATTCCCAATTCCCATCACATGAAACTTTATTTTGGTAAACGTAAGTATTGGAAATGCACTTTCAGTCAGTGTGCTTATCATGTGGGATTTAGAAAAGACAACTGGTTTGAGAGAAGCAGAATTCCATTTAAAACCGCCAAATCTGTAGCTGCGGTTGGCGTTCAAAAGATAACTGCGTGCTCGTGCAAACAACAAGATTGCTCTTTATTGGCGCAATTGTAGCCAAGGTAGCGTTAATACGTAAATACCAATAAAATTGTATAAAAATTGAAATTTAAAAAAATCATAAAAGATTGCTCTAAAATCGCATAAAAGATTGCAAAGAATTCTTAAAACGAGTTAATCTTTTTTGAAGCAGTAAAAAAAAATATTACAAAGTATTACTTTTCAAAATATCTTCTTTTTATATTTATTATTCGCTTTTATCAATTAAGATTTTTAAAATAGAAAAAATATTAATTATTTGTAAGATAGTTTTACAAATGATTTTTACCTTTCTTCAAGATTTTTGAATTGAAAACTACAAAGCCTTTCATCTTTTTATAATATATTTTTTCGGTATTTGAAATTGTCTTAAAAAATAGTATTGCTTAAAAAACAATTGGATTTTAATAATACAAAATAAATGTTCTTTTCTGAGAAAATAAATTATAAATAAGATATTTATTTGGTGTTTAAATCTTTTATTTGCAAATTGCTATCTGCGAATGACATCAGGTTTTAAAAACCACAATACTTTAAAAATTATTTTGAAGATTCATTTATAATGATGAGATTAATTTTATTTATAATGATGTTCGTTAAAAAGTAAATAAATTTTATAATGATGTTCAGAAATTCATTTATAATGATGCTAAAACAAAAAAATGCATGTGGTGTGATATTCTGAATTGATGAAAAATTACAATTAATAATTTCGTGGAATAATTTCTTATTTTTTCTACTGAAATTAACTTCTATAAATTTATTCTTATAAAATATGCATTTCCTAAACAACAATATATTTAATGAGATATGCTGTCTGCGTAAAAATCAATAACTATATAATTAGTAATCGATATAATATAACCACTCATTATGATATTATTATTATTAATAGTAAAATATTTAAGTTCTGTAAATTAAAATTTTTCTTCAATGTTTTGAATTCGTTTGTAGTTACAGTATGTATACAATACAAATAATACAAATAAATAAATATGTTGCTTAAAATATTATTGTATATATATATATATATTATATATTGCTTAAAATATTATTGTATATAACGTATTTATTTACACTACGTAAGCATACCCGTGTTAAAAATTCCTAAAATTCCTAAAATTCCTTCCTCCTTCCGTGTTAAAATTCGAAAGCTACGAGTTTAGTTGAATTTATTTAGTATTCCTTACCATAAATCAAATATTCTTTAATACTAATATTTTTTATCTATTATGAATACAATGGAATTAAACAAGTTGGTTTGTTCTAGGATAATTTTAAATAATTTCAGCTTCCATTTTAATGATTAGATAGAAAGAAGTCGCATTAAAAATGAAATATACATCAGATTGCATCAAATAAGTTCAATATACAGTAACTGTTTGGTAAATCTGAATGTATTGAAGACAGTAAACGCATAATTTATTGTGAGAAATGTCTTCTGTCCTCAGAGGCCCAATGACTGGATAAAATAAAGGTCTTCTGCCATCCCATGATCTCCTGTTGAAACATCACATTTCACTTTTGTGTCATTATTTTTAAATGTGTAGATTTTTCATAGAGAAAAGTACAATACTGTAATGAGCAAACATATGTTATATCACAAAATGGAAATAAATCCTAATAAGTTATTTTTTTCTGTTATTTTATTGATTCTTACTTTTCTCTTTTCAATGTAAATGAAGTAGATTACAAGTAATGTAAAAAAATATATATATAAATAAAAAAATTAAGTCAATTCCTAATTTTCTTTCACTATATTGCAGAAAGTCCTTTATCAATAAAGTTGAAATTTTCCTCATACATCTGGCGCCATCTATTTTTAGATACATGCAACTTAAATCTAAAAAAAACCTAAAATTAATTAATTAAATTAAATTAATGAATTAATATTTGTAAAAACTGTATTAACATCCAGTGTATTCCACTACAAGTTTTTAAAAAAATGTATTTGAACTTGAGTGTAGGAATAAAAGGTATTTTATTGACGATTGAAAATTTGGGCAAGCTATATATAGGGAGAGTGGGAACTAATAGTAGGAATTGAATAAAATAAAATATGTGATAATGTATAAGAAGTAATATTTTATACTTCATATATAAAATGTTTGTTCAAATATGCATTATTTTGATGGAGTTAAGACAGAACAGTTTAAAAAAAAATCGACATATAACAAATATCAAGAAATGGCATATATAAGTATATATATATAATATAGTAATCAGTGTGCTGAAATTATTTTGTGAATAAATATTTAATTTGAATTTTAAACCAATATATAAATACTAAATAATTAAAAGCTTCAATAATTTGAAAATGAAGTTAATTTTGCATCCATTAAAAATAACTTTAAAAAAAAAACCGGATTTTTTTAATGACATGAAAAACTAAATACATACAAAAATAAAATATACAAAAATTTATGTGAATAAGAAGCTGCTATTAATTTGTGACAAATTACAACTTAAATGGCTACATATATTCGGAGATTTATATTTCGCTTTTTATTTTTCTTAAATTTAATTTTTAATATGCGGAATACTTTGAACATTGAATATATGAAATTTAAATAAATCAAAAATTAAAGCAAAAATTTAATGCATATAGTCCAGTTTGGTATTAGATTGATTTGACGATTCGATTGCTCTACTATCATTTTTGCACATAGAAGATAAGTAGACCAGGAACTACAGTTAGTGGATTCCGAACCACTACCAAACAACCATACCACCACCAAGATTTGAACCAGAAGCGCAAGCCACTTGGCTACAAGGCTTTAAAAAAATTGACATCTTTAAACAACAACAACAACAGTTCTCCAAAACATTTCTCGTATCAAAAATAATTGTAATTTTAAAAAAAATAATTCTAAACATTAAAAGTGTTCTTCAAGAGGTCTAAAATTATAATCAATTATTTTTCTCTAAAACGTGTAATACATGTTCGAATCCTAATTCCAATCTTCCTGAATAACTTCAAAAGATGCAGAATCTTTTCCATCCTGATAATCAAATATATATCAGTATCTCTGTATGTTCTATAGTCCAAACAAATGATATCCATTATGCTGCCGGACATTTTATTACAGGGCCAGCATCCAAAATTGACTTCCATTTTCTTCTAGAATGCCAAAAAGAAACATTACTTCTCTCAGCTTATCCTAACGGCCTTCGTTACGTTCTTTTTTCGCCTACGACGTCCTCTTTCCTACATTTGCAGTCATTTCTGTTCCAGATTCATTTACGTGAATAAGGGCGGAGGGGGACTTTCAAAATAATTCATATATACTATAATATAATATTTAAAATAATATAATATATTTATATTATTTTAAAAGTTTCATATAATTTATAATTAATATATAATATAATATAATATTTAAAATAATATAATATAATATTTAAAATAATATAATATATTTATATTTATATTATTTTAAAAGTTTCATATAATTTGGTATTATTTCTAGATTTTTTGGTATTTATTATTTAGTCTTTAAGGTATTTTCTCATAAATATGTTTTGTTTCAGAACATTTTTTACTTTAATAGAGTAAATATTGTTAGAATTATTAGATTTTTACTGTTTGTTAAAAAACATAGCCATTCTCTTTGTAATCCTTTTATTTATTGCAAGATCTTTAGAGATTAATAATATATAGGGCCTGATGGCCTATTTTTTACCACTCTGATGCTCGGTGTCACAGGTTTCTGGCTTGAGTCACCATGTCATAGATATTGCATTAATTTAAAATCAACATTAAACAATTTATTCTGGTCTCAAATCAAGGTAGAGAGTTTGGAATAGGACTGGCAACCCTACCCAATGAAAAGACAACATATTCTGTCTCAAAACCTGTCAGCAGGCAGACGGCTTTGGCCTACCATGAACTGTTGCACCAAAGAAGAATAATGCTTTTTTAAACTTCTGGTGACAAAATTTGCGTTTGAGGCCAAAATAGTTCACTTTAGATAGCGTTGAAACTTAGGTGCACTCTAATTTAGCATTTGGTTGGTTTAATTTGTCAGTCTACGATTATTCTGTGCACATGGAAGCTATGTAAACAAATTTATATAAAATAATCTGACATCTATAAGCAACAACAACACTTCTCCAAAACATTTTTCTTAGCATGAATAATTTTAATTTATAAAAATTAAATATTCCTACTCATTATAAGTGTATTTGAAGACGTTTAAAGACAAAAAAGTCTTCTTCTAATAACTTGTAATCTATCTGAACAACTTCAAAAGATATAGATTCTTTTCTATCTTGATAATCAAATACATATCAGTATCTCTGTGTGTTTTATATTCCAAACAAATGATATCCATTACCCTAACGGATATTTTGTTATAGGGTCAGCATCCAAAATGACTTTCATTTTCTTCCAGGATGCTAAAAAGGAACATTACTTCTCTCAGCTTATCCTATCGGTCACATAACGTTCTTTTTTTTTCACCTACGATGTCCTCTTTCCTACATTTGCAGTCATTTCTTCCAGATTCCTTTTCGTGAAGAAAAACAGGGGGTGGGGGGTACACCCTTGGCAGCTCTTCAAGGTACCCAAAGATGAGGCAGGGAATGAATTTGCAGGGGAACATAATGAGCTGCGAAGTTTTCTTTCGGTTAGTAACAGGCTGGGAAATGTGTTTGTTCACTTGGTTTGAACCTTTTAAAAGAACAAAAAATAAGTAGTAAAGAAGTAAACAATTTTTTTTTTTTCTAAAGAGAAACATATTATAGAAAGGGAAGATTATTCAAATGCATTGTAGCATATAATGTGTTGTGGCAAATATATAATTTTTAACTTATATAAGAATTATGTTAAAAGTTTCATATAATTTGTTATTATAAATAGTTTCATATAATTTGTTATTATAAATAGTTTCATATAATTTGTTATTATAATTAGTGTCATATAATTTGTTATTATAATTAGTTTCATATAATTTATTATTATAATTAGTTTCATATAATTTGTTATTAAGATTTGCTATTAAATTTAGTTTCATATTGTTGTTAGAGTTGTTATTTTAATATGTTTAATATGATTTTATATTTTAATTAGTTTCTTATAATATTATTTTAAAAGTTTCATATTATATTATATTAAAAGTTTCATATAATTATATTATATTAAAGTTTCATATAATTATACTATATTACAATATTCATATATAACATTATTTAAAGAAAATTTTATATTTATAAATAACCCCTTTAAGAGTGGTCTTTTTAAAATATAGTTTTGTTTCAGAAAATTTTTAACATATTGTTAGAATTATTAAAATTATTACTGGATAGCTCAAAAGAATATTTTGATTGTAATCCTCCTAGTCATTGCCAGACCTTTCGATATTAACATACGATACCGTACATAGGGCCTGTTGGCCAAATGATTAGAGTCGATGCACGGATGTATGTATTGGTTTGAAATTCACTTTACACTGTAGGTTCCCGTCTAATATGAGTGTAGAGCGTTGGATGTGGAACCGACATACCTAATACATAAAAAATAAAAATAAAAACATTTCCTGTCTCAAAATTTGAAAGGAAGCAGACGGCCTTGACCCACCATGGGTTCTACAACAATTCTTCAAAACTTTTCCATTACGGAAAATAATTTAAATAAATAATTAAATATGCCTACTCATTATAAGGGTCTTTGAAGATGTTTAAAGAAATAATCCTTATTTTTCTCAAATTTGTAATCTTGCTGAATAACTTCAAAAGATATAGAATCTTTTCCATCCTGATAATCAAATATATATTAGTATCCCTGTATTCTCCATATTCCAAGCAAATGATATTCAATATGCTTCCGGATATTTTATTATAGGGTCAGCATCCAAAATGACTTCCATTTTCTTCCAGCTTGGCAAACGGAACATCATTTCTCTCAGCTTATCCTAACGGTCGCATTTCGCCTACGATGTCCTCTTTTCTACATTTGCAGTCATTTCTCTTCCAGATTCATTTTCGTAAAGAAAAAAGAGGGGGTGGGGTGGGGGTGGACTCTTGGCAGCTCTTCAAGGTATCCAAAGGTGAGGCAGGAAATGAATTTTAGGGGACATAATGAGCTGTAAAATTTTCTTTCGCTTACTAACTGGCTGGAAAATGTGTTTGTTGACTTGGTTTTAACCTCTTCAGAGAGAAGAAACAAACTGAATCGTAAAGAAGCTAGCCGACATTTTTCTTTCCAAAAGAGAAACACATTATGGAAGATTATTCAAAAATATTGCAGTTAATATGTAATACAGGTTAATTATGTAATTTTTAACTCTTATAAGAGTTATTTTAAAAGTTTCATATAATTTGCTATTATAATTAGTTTCATATAGTTATATTATATTAAAAGTTTCATGTAATTTCTTATAATTAATTTCGTATAAGTATACTATATTAAATGTTTCATATAATTTGTTATAATAATTAAATTCAAATAATAATATTATTTTGAAAAGTTTCATATAATTTGATGTTTTAATTAGTTTTATACAATTATATTATATTAAAAATTTCCAATGTGTTTTTTATAATTAGTTTCAAATAATTATATTATATTAAAAGTTACATATAATGGTTGTTTGTTGTGATTCGCAATGCACTTTAAACAGTAGGTCGGGGTCTAATATGACCGTTGAGAATTGGGAGTAGGCTGACAACAGTACTAGGTAAAAAGAAAACATCTCCTCTCTTGAAATTTTCCATATGCAGATGGCCTTGGCCCATCATTGGGCTGTTGCATCAATGAAGAAGAAGAATGCATGTTTAAAATTTGGGCTGCTGAAATGTATGTTTAGTGTGATAGGGCTTAAGTGATGCACCAAAGATATCATTAAAAATAAGTGTACCCTAGTCTGGCATTTGATTTGTTTGGTTTGTCACTCTACAATCGTTTTGTGCACATGTACACCAATTTATAACAACGAACAACAACAACAGCTCTCCAAAACATTTCTCTTAAAGAATATAATTTTAATTTTAAAAAATATATGTAATCCTACTCATTATAAGTGTCTTGGAAGATGTTTAAAGAAATAATGAATGAATTTTTCTGAGACTTGTAATCTTTCTGAATAACTTCTAAAGATACATAATCTTTTCTATCTCCATAATCAAATATATATATCAGTATATCTGTGTGTTATGTAATCTCAGCAAATGATATCCATTATGCTTCCGGATATTTTATTATAGGGTCAGCGTCCAAAACGACTTCCATTTACTACCAGGAAGCCAAAAATAACATCACTTCTCTCAGCTTATCCTAACGGCCGCGTTACATCCTTTTCTTCGCCTACGACGTCCTCTTTCCTGCATTTGCTGTCACTTCTCTTCCAGATTCATTTTCGTAAAGAAAAAAATGGTGATTAAGGGTGGGGGTGGAGAATTGACAGCTCTTCAAGGTACCCAAAGATGAGGCAGGGAATGAATTTGCAAGGGACATAAAGAGTTGTGAAATTTCCTTTCGTTTAGTAACAGGCTGGGAAATGTGTTTGTGGACTTGGTTTGAACCTCTTACGGGAGAAGGAAAACTAAATAGTAAAGGAGCAGGCCGACATTTTTCTTCCCAAAAGAGAAACACATTATGGAAAGAGAAGATTATTCAATTTTTTGAGATTAACATATGATACATATGGCCTGATGGCCAAGTGGCTAGCGCTCTAGCATCCTATGTCATAGGTTACCAGGTGCACCCCGGGGCCATCTCCGCGTGGTGCACCTGGTAACACTTTTTAGTGGCTAAAAGATCTGCAACTTGGCATTATTGTTAGATTAATGAACTCCGTCTCAGCTTGTGTTGTTGTATTTGTTGTTGTTGTATATTTTTTTTCGTTGTTATTTTTTTGCTGTAACTATTCATAATCTGCCATTGGAAATATAAAAAAAAAATTAAAGTTTGAACCCCGGCTGTGAAATGAATGTTTGTAGTGGTTCGTAATCCACTTTAAACCGTACGTCCCGGTCTGATATGACTGTAGATAGTTAGCAATAGGTCGGATAACCCTACTCCGTAAAAAAAGAATATATTCTGTCTCAGAATCTCTCCATTAGGCAGACAGCCCTATCCAAATATAGGGGTTGGTGCACCAATAATGAAGTGGAAGGTTCGTTTAAAAATTGTGTTTAAGCGGGGCTTTAAGCAAGGTAGGGTGGAAGTGATGCACACTAGATAGCTTTGAAACTTATGTGCACCTTAGTCTAGCATTGAATTGGTATGGTTTATCCCTCTACTATCATTTTATGCTCATTAAAATATGTGCACATTATGAGAATATGTACATCATATATAGATCGACTTATATTTAAGAACTTGTCATCTATAAACAACAACATTTCTCTTAACGAAAATAATTTTAATTAAAAATAAATAAACAAATTGTCATGTTCCTTTAAAAATGTCTTTGAGATATTTAAAGAAAAATCAATTCTTCTTCTAAAACTTGTAATGAATATTATAATCCCAATTCCAATCTTCCTGAATAAGTTCAAAAGATTACAGAAGCTTTTCTATCCTGATAATCAAATACATATCAGTATCCCTGTGTGTTCTGTATTCCAAACAAATGATATCCATTACTTTTTCGGATATTTTATTTGAGGGTCAGCATCCAAAATGACATCCATTTTCTTCCAGAATGCTCAATGAAACATTATCCTAACAGCCACGTTACATTCTTTCTTTCCCTACGATGTCCTCTTTCCCTACATTTGCAGTCATTTTCCTTCCAGATTCATTTTCGAGAAGAATTAAAAAGGGGTGGGGGGGTGGACAATTGGCAGCTCTTCAAGGTACCAAGAGATGAGGCTGGGAATGAATTTGCAGGGGACATAATGAACTGTGAAATTTTCTGTCGTTTATTAACAGGCTGGGAAATGTGTTTGTTTACTTGGTTTGAACCTCTTACGAGAGAAGAAAAAATTGAATCGTAAAGAAGGAAGCCGACATTTTTCTTTCCAAAAGAGAAACACATTATGAAAAGGGAAGATTATACAAATCTATTGCAGCTGCAACACACAGTGTCTTGTCGGGTTAATTATGTAATTTTCAACTCTTGTAAGAATTATGTTAAAAGTTTTATATAATGTGTTATTGTAATTAGTTTCATATAATTATATTATATTAAAGGTTTCATATAATTTGAGATTATTTCTATAATTTTTTATATTTATAGTTAAACCCTTTAAGTATAATTTTTTAAAAGTATATTTTTGTTTCAGACAGATTTTTGCTGTTTTGTTAGAATTATTAGAATTTTTACTGTATTTTGTAAAAAAAAAATAAAAAATAATAATAATAAAAAAACAACAGCCATTTGTTTCGTAATATTCTTATTCATTGCAAGAACTTTCGAGATTAGCATATAATACATATGTCCTAATGGCCGAGTGGCTAGCGCTCTGACTCCCTGTGCCACATGTTTCAGGTTCGAGTTCCGGTCGTGCCACAAATGTTTGTAGTGGTTCGGAATCCACTTTAATCAGTAGGTACCGGTTTAATATGAGTGTAGATCGTTAGGCATAGAGCTAACAACTGTACCTGGCAAAAAAAGAAGCATATCCTGTCTCGAAATCTCTCGAGTAGGCAGATGCCCAAATAAACATCACTTCTCTCAGCTTATCCTAACGGCCACGTTATTGTGTTCTTTTTTTCACTTACGATGTCCCTTTTCCTACATTTGCAGTCATTTCTCTTCCAGATTCATTTTCGTAAAGAAAAAAATGGGGATTAGGGGTGGGGATGGACCCTTAGCAGGTCTTCAAGGTACCCAAAGATGAGGCAGGGAATGAATTTGCAGGGGACATAATGAGCTGTGAATTTTCCTTCCGTTTAGTAACAGGTTGGGAAATAGGTTTGTTCACTTGGTTTGAGCCTCTTACGAGAGAAGAAAAAAAAAGAAAAACGCATTATGAAAAGGGAAGATTATTCAAATGTATTAGAGTTCCAGCATATAGTGTCTTGTTGGTTAATTATGGAATTTCTGAGTCTAATAAGAATTATGTTCAAAGTTTCATATAATTTGATTTTTTAATTACTTTCATATAATTATATTTATACTAAAAGTTTCATGCAATTTGTTATTCTAATTAATTTCTTATAATTACATTATATGTTTTATATAATTTATAATTCTAAATAGTTTCATATAATTATATTATATTAAATGTTTCATATACATTGTTATTATAATTAGTTTCTTATAATTATATTATATTAAATGTTACCATACAATGCGTAGAGCCTGATGGTCGAGGGACTAACGCTCTGACACTCACTGCTCCAGGTTTCGGGTTTGAGTCCCGATTGCGCCATGGATGTCTGTAGTGGTTTGGAATCCACTTTAACCCATAGGTTTCGATCTTATATGAGTGTAGAGCGTTGGGCGTAGAACTGACATCCCTGACACAGAAAAAAAAATATCTCCTGTCTCTAAATCTGACTTTAGACATACGGCCTTGGCCCACCATGAGGTGGTTGCTCTAATTTTAAAGAAGAATGTTTGTTTAAAAAGTATTGTGGTAAAATATGCGTTTACCGTGTTAGGGCTAATGTGATGCAACACTTATTCTAACCTAAATAACTAGTTAACCTAGTTATCTTAACCTAGATAACGTTTTAACGTATTGCACATGAGAGTTATGTTGATCGATTTATTGCTAAAGAACCTGATTTCTCTAAACCACAACCACAGTTCTCTACAGCATTTCTCTTAAAATGAATGATTTTAATTTATAAAATAAATAATCCTACATATTCTGAGTGTCCTTGCAGTTATTTAAAGAAATGAGCATTTATTATCTAACACTTGTAATCGTTCTGAATAACATCAAACGATACAGAATCTTTTCTATCTCAATAATCAAATACATATCAGTATCCCTGTGTGTTCCGTATTCCAAACAAATGGTATCCATTATACTTTAGGATATTTTATTATAGGGTCAGCATCCAAAATGACTTCCATTTTCTTCCAGGATACTCAAAGAAACATTATCCTAATGGCCACGTCACATTCCTTCTTTCGCCTACGACGTTCTCTTTCCCACATTTACAGTCATTTCTCTTCCAGATTCATTTTCGTGAAGAAAAAGAGGGGGTTAGGGGTGGGGGTGGACCCTTGGCAGCTCTTCAAGGTACCAAGAGATGAGGCTGGCTATGAATTTGAGGGGACATAATGAACTGTAAATTTTTCTGTCGTTTAGTAACATGAAAACGTGGAAATGTGTTTGTTGACTTGGTTTTGTTAAAAAGGAAACATTTTTTTTTCCAAAAGAGAAACACATTATGAAAAGTGAAAATTACTCAAATGTATTGCAGTTGCAACAAACAGTGTGTTGTTGGGTTAACTATGTAATTTTTAACTCATATAAGAATTATATCAAAGTTTCATAAAATGTGTTATTATAATCAGTTTCATTTAATTATCTTATATTTTATTAAACCTTTCATATGATTTGATATTAATTCATTTTTTTATATTAATAATTACTATAATAGTAATATAGTTTCGTATAATTTGTTATTATAGTTTATTTCATATAATTATGTTTTATTAAAAATTTCATATAAATTATTATTATAATTAGTTTCTAATAATTATGTTATACTAAACATTTCATATAATGTGTTATTATAATTTGTTTCATATAATTACATTATACTAAAAATTTTCTATAATTTGTTATTATAATTAGTTTCATGAGTCCTGATGGCCGAGTGACTATCGCACTGGTCCTCGGTACTGCAGGTTTCGGGTTCGAGTCCCAGCGGTGCTGTGGATGGTTGGGAATCCACTTTATGCCGTAGGTGTGGTCTAATATAACTGTAGATCGTTAGGCATAGGGCTACGTTCTTTTTTCGCCTATGACATCATTTTTCCTACATTTGCAGTCATTTCTCTTCCAGATTCATTTTCGAGAAGAAAAAAGTAGGGGGTGGGGTGGAGGTGGACCCCTGGCAGCTCTTCAAGGTACCCAAAGATGAGGCAGGGAATGAATTTGCAGGGGACATAATGAGCTGTGGAATTTCCTTTCGTTTAGTAACAGTCTGGAAAATGTGTTTGTTTGACTTGGTTTGAACCTCTTACGAGAGAGAAAAAATTGAATCGTAGAGAGGCAAACAATCGTTTTTCTTTCCAAAAGAGAAGCACATTATGGAGAGGGAAGATTATTCAAATGTATTGCAGTTGCTGCACTTAGTATCTTGTGATAACGATGTCATTTTTAACTCTGATAAGAATTATGTTAGAGGTTTCATATAATTCGCTATAATAATTAGTTTCATATAATTAAATGTTTATTATTATATTAAAAGTTTCCTATAATTTATATTATTTCTAGATTTTTTATATTTATAATTAACCAGTTTAAGGCTGGTTTTTTTAAATATAGCTTTGTTCCATAACAATTTTTACTGTAATGTTAAAAAAAATAGCCATTTCATTTGTAATCGTCTTATTCATTGCAAGAGCTTTCGAGATTAGTGTGCAATATGTAAGGCCGAAGTTATTAGAGCTCTGGTGCTCGGTGAAATAGATTTCGGGTTAGAATCCCGTAATGTCCGTAAATATGTCTGCAGTGGTTTTAGTCGCTGGAAAATGTGTTTGTTAACTTGGTTTTAACCTCTTACGGGAGAAGAAAACACTAAATCGTAAAGTAACAGGTCAACATTTTTCTTTCCAAAAGGGAAACACATTATGGAGAGGAAGATTTTTCAAATGTATTGAAATTGTTTTGATAACTACGTAATCTTTAACTCTTATAAAAAGTATGCAAAACGTTTCATATAATTATATTATACTAAAAGTTTCACGTGATTTGTTATTATAATTAGTTTCATATAATTATATAACACTAGAAATTTTCATATGATTTGTAATTATAGTTAGTTTTTTATAATTATATTATATTAAAAGTTTCATATAATTTGATATTATTTCTAGAATTTTTATGTTTATAATTAACTCCTTTAAGAGTTTTTTTTTTTTTTTTTTTGGCCTGAATGAGCAAGTGAGCGCTAGCGCTCTGCCGTTTGGTACCAGATGTTTCTGGTTCGAGTCCAGGCGGTGTATGTATGTTTGTAGTGGTTCGGAATCCACTTTAAACCGTAGGTCTAACATTATCGTATAGCGTTGCGGAGTATTTTATTCCGCGTCCATAGCTTATCTTCAAGCTACACAAGCCCCCTGGGTAGTGCCAAGTGAGTGACGTCTGTGCAGCGCGTGCCTTAAGACATAGAAGACAACTGTTTAAGTGTTTATCAGTTGCATTAGAAAAAAAAAACTTTTTTTTTTTTAAATGTAGTTTTGTTCGAAAACAATTTTTACTGTATTGTGTAAAAAAATATATATATATATATATATATATTTTGAATGTAATCATCTTACTCATTGCCGATATTAGCATGCGATACGTAAGGCGTGATAGACAAGTCAATAGCGATCGATTCAACGGGTTTTAGGTTCGAATCCCGGTGGAGTCATGTATGTTTGTAGAAGATTAATGTCCGCTTTGAATACTAGGTCAATCTCTGAGATGACTGTAGCGTGTTGGGCTGAAAACAGTACGCCGTAATAAGAAAGCCACATTTCCTATTTCAAAATCTGCCAGTAGGCAGACGGCCTTGGTCCAACATTGGAATCTCTTCCAGATTCATGTTCTAAGAGAAAATAAGAGAGAGGGGTGGGGGTGCACCCTTGGCAGCTCTTCAAGATACCGAAAGATGAGGCAGGAAGTGAATTTGCAGAGGACACAATGGGCTGTGGAATTTCCTTTCGTTTAGTAACAGGCTGGGAAATGTGTTTGTTGACTTGCTTTTAACCTTTTACGAGAGAAGAAAAAAATGAATGGTAAAAAAGCAAACAAACATTTTTCTTTCCTAAAGAGAAACACATTATGGAGTGGGAATATTATTCAAATGTATTTGCAGTTGCAGTGTCTTGTGTATTCAAGTGTATTTGCAGTGTCTTGTTGGGATAACTATGTAATTTTTAACTCTTTTAAGAATTATATTAAAATATTCATATAATGCGTTATTATAATTAGTTTCTTATATTTTATAATATTAAATGTTTCATATATCATATAATATATTATATGTTTCATATAATTATATTATATTAAAAGTTTCATATAATTATATTATGCATTTCATAAAATTTGCTGTCATAATTAGCTTCATATAATTATATTGTAGTAAAATATTATATATATTTTATATTATTATAATTATATATGTTATATTATATACTCTATTGGTTTGGTTTAACGCTCTACTACCATTTTGTGCACATGAGACCCATGTAGAATGATTTATATCTAAGAATCTATAAGCAACAAGAACAATACATTTTAAAAACATTTTTCTTAGCGAAAATAATTTAAATTTAAATAAACAAATATGCCTACTCCTTATTAGTGTTCATTGAAAATGTTTAAAGAAAGAAAACATCATTCTTCTAAAACTTGTAATCTTTCAGAATATCTTCAAAATATACATAATCTTTCCTATTTCGATAATCAAATACATATCAGTGTCTCTGTATGCTCTATATTCCAAACAAATAACATCCGTTATTCTTTCGAATATTTTATTATGGGGTCACCATCAAAAATGGCTTCCATTTTCTTCTAGTACGGCAAAAGGACATTACTTCTCTCAGCTTATCCTAACGGCCGCGTTAACATTCTTTCGTAATCCACGCTAAACTGTACCTCTCTTTCTAATTAACCTAAAGTGTGCAGAAAATGATTGTAGAGGTTCGAATTAAACAGTGTCGTTGAAGAAGGAGGGCAGTGTCTTCCGAGGGGACTTTTAGGGGGACATACTCCTTGTTTACGTATCGCAGGAGAGAAAACACAGAAGATCAGGTATTCCGGTTAACGAGGAAAGATTCTGAACATTACAAACGCCATCGAGGCTCCTAATTTTTTGAAACGCAACAAAGTTCGAATTTTTTCTGAATAATATTATGGTAATTTTAATTTCTATTATAAAAATTATTAAAAAACGTAAGGTAAGAGCTGCTGCGATTTTAATCTCTATTCGCAACTGATAACAATTAAAGGAAAAATAATAAAGGGCTTAATTTTGAATATAACAAAGAATTATTCTCATTGCGTAAAATAATTATCTGTGTCGAAAAAAATATTACACTTAATTTTTTTTTTCTAATGTAGCTTTGTCTTGGATGCCTTAAGGCAAGCGCTGCAACGACGTTACTCACTTAGCACTACCCAGAAAGTGCGTGTAGCTTGAAGATAAGCTACGGACGCGGATAAACAATACCCCCGCAACGTTCTAAGATCATGTCAGACCGGGACTTGCTGCTTAAAGTGGATTCGGAACCGCTACAAACTTTCATGGCACCGCCGGGTCTCGAACCCGAAACCTGTGGTACAGAGCATCATAGCGCTAGCCACTCGGCCATTCAGGCCCCCTATTAGACTTAATCAGATATGGAATTATTCTCTCTAAAACTATTATTTTTGTCTTACATAAAATATATGTATTGGTTTCATAAAAAATAAAATTCTTTTTCAACAGTAAAAAAATAGATATTAGGGATTTTGTTTTAAAAAAAAATAATTAGTTAAATAAAAAAAATCTTACCTTTTATAATAAAAAATAAAATTTAATTTAATCGCATTAATATCGTGTGCTTTCAAAAGTATTTACTTAATAATTTCAGAAATAAAATCCAGATATTAAAAAAAAATTAATTCGCTTCTCTTTCACAAAATTTAATTGTTTTTAATTTGATAAATATTACGAAAATATATCATTGATTCATTTTATTTAAACAGAACTAAAATTTAACGCGGAAGATTAACGCTAAAATAAGCTTATGAAAAATCGAGCATTCGACAATCTTTTATTTCGCTTATATAAATATAATGAAATAATTTGTAAGTACTTGAATAAAAGACATCAATTATTAGTTTTTAAAACTATTATCGGATTTAAAATGTAAAAAAGGAATTGAAGCTTTTATGTTTGATGCGGTTTTTTAATCTTTATGCTCTTTATCTTTAACGCAGTGATATATTGTATATTATTAAAATATTTTTTTTTTTCAATTTTAAATGTTTTTTTTGTATCTACATTTATTTATTTTGTTATACTCGAAACAAATTTGTATATTTAAGATTAAATTTTATACTGATATTTAATTTAGCGTTAAATGCTTTATTTTCTTACTTATTTAGATATATTATTTATCTTTTTTATGCCAACGGCCGTACCATGCTGAATAGACCGGTTCTCGTTAGATCACCAAAGTCAAGCATCATTGGGCGCGGTCAGTATTTGTGTGGGTGACCACCTGGGAACACTGCGTGCCGTTGGCAAATTTGGGACCTGAATGGCCGAGTGTCTAGCGCTCTGACGCTCGGTGCCACAGGTTTCGGGGTCGAATCCCGGCGGTGCCATGGATGTTTGTAGTGGTTCGGAATCCACTTTAAGCCGTAGGTCCCGGTCTCCTATGACTGTAAGAGTGTCACGGAGCCAAAGTCAGGCTTCTACCTACGGGTGCTCCATCACAACAGAAGCTACTTCCTTCCCCTTCAATCATGAGTACGTATGGGCTCGTGGGCTTGGCCAGCCAAGTGGGATAAGAAACAACAAAACAACAACAACATCTTTTTTATTATTGGTTATTATAATACTATTTACATGGAATTCCATATAATTCGTATAATCATTTCCAAAGTTATATTTGTACTTCACCCACACAGAAAAATATAACATATTTTTAACAGATGTATAACATTTCGATGTTTTGAAAAATGACAAGCTTTTTCTTCTAAATTTAATTGCACTGTTTAGTTGTTTTCTTTTAACTTTAACAACATGCTTTTTTTGGAGGAATGTTTTTACTTTAATTACGTTGTGTAGTGTTCAGTTTGGACTACCAGATCGTAACTGGTTGTGGTTGTGGCTGTGGTTGTGTTGATATATTTGAGACACAAGTTTGAGAACTCACATTTTTATTTACACACGCACAAATACCACATACATACAATTATAGGCATCCACTGTTTCACAATATATAATAAGATAGATATATATAGATACAATATATATAGATAAGACAATAATACTAATAGTATTAATGTTAATTAATATTATTAATATAATATAACAATATAATAACATTAGCGATAATTATAGATTCGTGGAAGGGCTCACCTTCTAAGTCGAAAACCCGATATTCTGCTAAGCGCAGGGTGCGCAAAATATATTTCCTTTCCGGATGAGGGTATGTGGGCCAACTGATGTTTCGGGATGCGCTAAATATATTTTCTCTCAGGAAGAGAAACTGTAAACTTAAAGTTTCTCAGCAGGAGCGCAAGTTGGACAGTGCTTCCTCTCGAGTGAGAGTCTCGAGGCCAACAGACCATTTCTCTTAAACACCACAGGAGGTACTCTTATCGGAGGAAGGAAGCACGTAGGGGGAAGCTCTGACTAGCTCTGCAGGAGGAAGCACGGTTACAGTTGTTTTAATTCAAAACAAAACATCTATGCATGATATTAAACCAAATGTTAGTTTGCATAAGATGTTATGTTTCTACCATTCCATAAAATGTTTTGAATATTAAGAGTATTAATACGATATTGAGCATAATTTTATGATTTTTTTTTTTAAATATTTCTCTCAATTCTCCGTTGTTACTTTTTAAATAAATTAAAAAAAAAAATAACTAAAGCCATATCATATGAAAGCACTAACCACCACTTACTAAAGCACAAATTTCTAACAAAACATAACACAGCATAAAAAATGCACTAGTTCACTGTAATTACCCGACTAAGTATGTAAGAAAATACTGCACGTATACACGCGCAGTAAGTGCAGGCAGTGACTTTTATTGTACAAACTGTTTACTTCTAATTAATTTATTGCCTACTGTACTGATGTGTTGTGTTCCTTATATATATATATATATATATATATAGATCCTATAAAACTTCTTAAAGTAATTTAATCGTGCATAAAAGAGATATATTTTGCAATCTGGCTGCTGTTTAGCTTTGAACACTTTGTGCATATTATTTAAAGAATTTATCATTTTTATCTTAAAGAACTTAAACTTATTTCTTCATAAATCTATAGATGCGTAGAAAGATAATGTAACTACAAATCGTAAGCAATTACGTGTTATTTTGTGGTCTGACTTAAACGTAAATGGTGCAGAAATATGATTAATTTTGTGACAAAATCGATTGAGTGTTATACATATGAAATTTAAATCGACATAGCATCAAATATTTGAATATATTAAAGTTTAAAATTTCAATCTTATTTCCATTATTATCTTTAATGCAAGGTCTAAGTAAAATTATGAAGACTTCAATCACTGTAATTTCACCTGTTACTGTGATGAGACCATTAGTCAATACATAAATTAGAAAATTGCACCTGCAATTTTTAAAATGAAACATTCAATCCCATGAAATATATAATTATTGAAATAAACAATTTTTATAGAAACAAATAAAGTTTATACTTTTATGTTTGTTTGGATCCTTTATGAGTTAAGTTATTTATGTGTAAAGAAAAGAAAAATGGATAATAAATATATCAAAGAGTAAAAATATATGATGCAAGAATTTATAAAGTATACATTGTATATGTAGTTTGAAATTTGGGGCCTGATGGCCGAGTGACTAGAGATCTGGAACTCGGTGGGGCAGGTTTCGGTTCGAGGATATTTGTTTTACCATGGATATTTGTAGGTGTTCGGAATCCATTTTAAACAGTAGATCCCTATCTGATATGACTGTTAGGCTTATGGTAAAAATTCCTATACCGAAATCCATATAAAAGGAAAATATCTCTTATCTCTAAATCTGCCAGTAGGTACACGCCTTGACCCTCCATGGGGCTGTTGCGCCAATGAAGAAGTTCAAGTTTTAAAACAAACAAGGGTTATTTGACCCATAGAATAGTTTATCTTTATCAATTCTTTTAAATTCATGATTATAAATATTTAATTTAAAATATTAGATAATCCAAAAAGTGTTAGTGAAATTTAATTTATTATCTAGAAATAATTACGTCTACTTTGTTTGGTGTAATTATAAAATGAAACATTCAATCCTAGGAAATACATTATGAATTATTTAAATAATCAACTAGCAGTATTTTTATAGAAACCAACAAAAGTTGACTTTTGTATCAGTATGAAAAATAAATAAAATAATAATACAGATAGGGAGTATGGCACATTATCAAGAAAAATTGTTTTCTTGTTTGCAATAAATAAAATATTTATGTTATATTTAAGTATTTACCTTTTTATTAAACCAAGGGCAGGGTCACATTCCATGTTTTAAGCTTTAATAAAATATTTGTCGTTATTTCGAAAATTACCAGTCTCATAAAATAGCCATAGTGACGCTGGTACATAATGCATTGTATATAAATGCTTTAGTAGCATTAAGTTAAATTTTTTCAAGGTTTTGCAATATATATGCCAAACTAGTTTTTGGAATTCTATTCTATAAATATTTTTTTTTTCTTTGTCTGCAGACGTTTTCCTATTTTTAGTGGACATAGCTTTTCGCTCCTTACCTCGTTTCCTGGAGACAACTGTTTAAGTCTCTTACTTATTAATATTAATAAATTAAGAAAAAGAGACCTCATGAATTTTCAGTTTTCTGAAAATACCATTTTGCTTACAATTATGGTTTATATATATATATTGGCCAGTTCGAATTATGTACATTAAGACTGAAATCATTCTTCAATAGAACAGCAAATGGGATAAAAAGGTTATCTCACTGCAATTCAGCAACGCTTCCATATTTTGCCACCATAGATTTGAACCAGCCTGACAATGATTAGCACATAATAACAAACACAACATAACATAACATAACATAATAGCACATATACACACCCTCATATAGTATATATATATATATATGAAGCCATTAGGAAATGCTTTCCAGACCTCAAATATAAATATTTACTATTATATAAATTTATATTTGTATATTAAATTTAATAATTTACATTATTGAATTTATTGTATTTACTATTATATAATATTTATTATATATAAATATTTACTATACTTTTCCACGGATTAGACAAATAGATTCACTGTTTGGATTTCGAACTCAGCTATGAACGAATTTTGTTTACAACCATGGTTTACACATATTAGTTAGTTGGTTTCAAATTGTGTACATTAAGACCAAGTCATTTATCAGCAGAACGGCAAATGTGATATATAGGGTGTCCCACTGAATTCTGCAACATTTCTTCTATATTTTGCCTCCACAGATTTGAACCAGTTGAACAATGATTGACAATAACAACACATGGAAAAATATATATATAGTTACGGATAAAATGCTTTCCTGTTCACAGATTCATTGTGCTTGTCTACGACGTAGGCAAATAGCTTCACTTTTTGAGTTTCGAACTCCGCTATGAACTAAGGTTTACGAACTGTGTTTACAATTAGCGTTTACAAATATTGGTTGGTTTCGAATGTTATACAATAATACCGAAGTCATTCAACAGTAGACCGGCAAAAGTGGCATATATGTTATCTCACTATATTTCTACAACGCTACATCCATTTCAACAAGCTGACAATGATTAGTAATACCAGCACAGGTATATATATATATATATATATTTCAGTCTACAAATTTATTGTGCATGTTCTCAACTTAGGCAAATAGAATTCACTTCTTGGATTTCGAACTCATCTCCTATGCATCGTAAGCCCAATGGTATATCCTAACTATCAATATTAGTTTTGTCATAATAGCATGCTGATATCATTCAATAAACATAATTATAAATAAATATTGAAATATTTAAAAATAAATAAACAGAAAATTCATTACGTTAATTCTGTAATTTTCTAGATTAAAAATAACATCATTTGATTATAATAAGTAAACATAAGAGGTAAACAGGATTAAATCTATTAATAATAATACGTTAGGAGGAACAATATATGAGAGATTACGTTGGGAGTTTCCTATATTTACTCACCTATCATTCATATCGGATGTTTACCCACATTGCGAAGATAAACAGAGACCATAAAGAAGTTTATTAACAAGTCTATTAAAGATATCTCAAACAGCCAAGCTTCGATAATGAAGCCCATATTTCTGGCATAATACCTAGAATTAAGTAACTCATTCTTCGTTGCTGTTTCATTAAGGCTAGTTATTTCTAGTCTTCTTAATATAACATTTTATAGCCTTTAGTGACATTTATTTACGCAAAGAATTCTCGAACGAATTACATTGATTTCTTTATATATAATGGTAATTTTATCTACAAGAAGAGTTCTATGAGAGAAATGATTCTTTTAACATCATAAGTCTTCTTTGAAATATATCATTGTCTTGGTCGTCATATTGTTAATCATATCATCAATAATCGTAATCACATCATATTGTTTAAAATATACATTAGTATATTACAAAAATATTATAATGGTGTTTACTAATAAGGCTAATATAAGGATATTGATGTATTATAATAAAATTTAACTATTTTACTGATTGATTTTCATGAATGGCGCCAAGGCAAATTAAGTAATTACCGGTTTGAAAGCAGAGGTGAATGTTTCGATGATAGCGCGTGCTATAATCACTGTTTTATAAAATGTAGATTCAATGTAGAGTTTGATAGCCTTGCATTGTCATTCGAATTATCAACCGAATGTTTCGGAATTCTTTCAGTAAAGCAGGCGAATCCAAGGTAGTTACGTCTTTTACCATCACTTTTAAAAATGAAGTTTTACAGATAAAGAAAGAAATGATGAAAAGTAAAGTGATTACCTTTAAAACATTTTCAAAAATATTGTAACAATAATACGGAATAGTGTGCATTGTTTACGTTGTATTTTCAAATTAATGGACCAGCTTCAAATTCTGCACACTAAAGTTATACCGAAATCCCCCGTGTTTGGGCCGGGGTTAGTCACTGTAATGCCTTTCGTTTTAAATCTAATGAAATGTTATGTATAATGCCTCTAATATTGTGCTTGTTTACTGCTTAGGAAAATATGCTTTCCTTCTTGGGTTTTGAACTCAGCTCCCCTGCAACGTAAACCCATCGCTATATCCATCAGGTCACTTCTGCTCTTGCCATCTGAATATCAATAATAGTTTCTTTTTTGGTATAACAACATGTTGATTATATTCAATAAACATAATTATAAATAAATAATAAAATATCTAAAAATAACAAATCAGAAAATACATGTCGTTAATTTTATTACTTTCAAGATTAAAAATAACATAGCTCTTTAATCATAATAACATATAAGTAAACATGATTAATCTATTAATAATAAGCTACGATGAACAATATATGAGATATTACGTTGGGAGTTTCCTATATTTACTCGCCTATCATTCAGACTGGATGTTTACCTACATTGCGAAGATAAACAGAGGCCTATAAAGAAGCTTATTAGCAAGTCTATTAAAGATATCTCAAACAGCCAAGCTTTGATAATGAAACCCATATTTCTTTTATAATACCTGGAATTAAGCAACTCAGTCTTGTTTACCGCTTCATTAAGACTAGATATTTCTATTCCTCTAAATACAGCCTTTTATATTCTTTATTGATATTTACACAAATATTTCTGCAACGAATAACCTTTATTTATTTATTTATATATAATAATAATAATATTATCTGTAGGTATAGTCTTATGATATAAATGATTCTTTTCACATCATAAGCATTCTTTGAAATAGTATATCATTGTCTTGGTATATAGAGGTCATTATGTAGTAAAAGCAAAAAACAAGTAATATAATAAAAAAAAAACATTTAAAGTCAATTCCTACTTTTTTTCCCACTATATTGCAGAAAGTCCTTTACAAATAATTTTCATTCATTTTTTTAAGTTTACTTGGCGCCATCTATGGGTATATGCAACTTAAATCTAAAAAAAAATTAAAATTAATTAATTAAATTTAATTACTGAATTAATATTTGAAAAAAATCTGTATTAACATCAAGTGACATCCACTACAAGTTCAAAAAAAAAATGTATTTCTGCAACGAATAACCTTTATTTATTTATATATAATAATAATAATATTATCTGTAAGTATAGTCTTATGGTATAAATGATTCTTTTCACATCATAAGCATTCTTTGATATAGTATATCATTGTCTTGGTATATAGAGCTCATTAATTTGTAAATGCAAAAAACAAGTAATATAATAATAACAAAAAAAAAAAAAAAAATTAAAAAAACATTTAAAGTCAATTCCTACTTTTTTCCCACTATATTGCAGAAAGTCATTTACAAATAATTTTCATTCATTTTTTTAAGTTTACTTGGCGCCATCTATTGTTAGTTATATGCAACTTAAATCTAAAAAAAACCTAAAATTAATTAATTAAATTTAATTACTGAATTAATATTTGAAAAAACTGTATTAACATCAAGTGACATCCACTACAAGTTAAAAAAAAATGTATTTGAACTTCGGTGGCCGAATAAAAAGTATTTTATGAACGATTGAAAATGTGAACAATATATATATAGGGAGAAAGTGAGCTAATAGAAGGAATTGAATGATAATGATGTTTGCACGTAAGTCTAATATAAGGATATTAATATTAACGTTTTATAATAAAACGTTTATATAATTTTTTTTACTGATTCCTTTTCGTGAATGACGTAGTGGTAAATTCGAAATTTATCGGTTTGAGTATTTCGATGATATAGATATTTTGCTTGCTACAGTCACTGTCTTATAAAAATGTAGATTCGATGTAGAATTTGGCAGTCTTGCATCATAATTCGATCTGTAAATTAAATTTTTGGAATTCATTCAGTGAAGTAAGCTAGTGCAAAGTAGTTATGTCCTGTACCATTACTTTTAAGACTGTAATTTTACAGATGAAAGGGAATGATGATGAAAAATAAAGTGACTCACTTTAAAATGTTTTCAAATAATATAGCGTAATAATAATAATAACAACGGCCATACCATGCTGAATATACTGGTTCTCGTTAGATCACCGAAGTCAAGCATCATTGGGCGCGGTCAGTACTTGGGTGGGTGACCACCTGGGAACACCGCGTGCCGTTGGCATTCACAAATTTGGGACCTGAATGGCCGAGTGTCTAGCGGTCTGGCGCTCGGTGCCACATGTTTCGGGTTTGAATCCCGGCTGTGCCATGGATGTTTGTAGTGGTTCGGAATCCACTTTGAGCCGTAGGTGCCGGTCTCCTATGACTGTAAGAGCGTCACGGAGCCAAAGTCAGACTTCTACCTACGAGTGCTCCATCACAACAGAAGCTGCTTCCTGCCCCTTCAATCAAGAGTACGTATGGGCTCGTGGGTGTGGCCAGCCAAGGGGGATAAGAAACAACAAACAACATAATAATAACAATGTGGAATAATGCGAATTGTTGCATATTGTATTTTCAAATTAATGGATCAGTTTCAAATTTCACACACTAAATTTAAAGTGAAAACACCCATGTCTGAGATGCGGTTAGGCAATGTAATGCCTTTCGTTTAAAATGTAATGTAATGTAATGCCTCTATTACTGTGGTTGTTCACTACTTAGGAAAATAAGTTTTCCATCTTGGGTTTCGAAGTCACCTCTCTCTGCAACGTAAACCCAACACTATATCCATCAGGTCGCTTCGGCTCTTGTTATCCGAATATCAATAATATTTTTTTTTGGCATAATAACATGATTACATACAATAAACATCATAATAAATAAATAATAAAATATCTAAAAATAACAAATCAGGAAATTCAAGCTGTTAGTTTTATCATTTTCAAGATTAAAAAGAACATAACCATTTGATCATAATAAGTAAACATAAGAAGTAAACATGATTTAATCTATTAATAATAATACGTTAGGATGAACAAAATATGAGAGATTACATTGGGAGTTTCCTATATTTACTCGCGTATCAATCATGTTGGATGTTTACCTACATTGCGAAGATAAACAAAGGCTTATAAAGAAGTTTATTAACAAAGGTAAAGGTATCTCAAACAGCCAAGCTTCGGTAATGAAACCCAAATCTCTGGCAAAATACCTGGAATTAAATAACTCATTCTTGTTTACCGTTTCATTAAGGCTATTTATTTCTATTCTTTTAAATATAACCTTTTATAGCCTTTAGTGACATTTATTTACGCAAAGAATTCTCGAAAGAATTACCTTGATTTTCTTATATATAATGATAATTTTAGCTGAAAGTATTGTTCTATGATAGAAACGATTCTTTTAATAGCATGAGCATTCTTAAATATATCCTTGCCTTGATATATATATATATATATATGGCATTATTTAATTACAAAAAAACGATAATGATGTTTCATGTACGGGTTAATATAAGGATATTAATATAGATACCTCTTTTATAATAAAAATTAATTTTTTATTGATTCCTTTTCATGAATGACGCCAAGGCAAATTAGGTAATTATAGGTTTTAGAGCAAAGGTGAATGTTTCGCTGATAGGAAGTACTATGGTTACTTTCTTATAAAAGGGCGTGAATGGCCGAGTGGCTAGCGCTCTGGCGCTCGGTACGACAGGTTTCGGGTTCAAGTCCCGGCGGTGCCATGGACGTTCGTAGTGGTTCGGAATCCACTTTAAACTGTAGGTCCCGGTCTAATATGATCGAAGAGCGTTGCGGGGGCATTGTTACTCCGCGTCCGCGTATTATCTTCAAGTTACACGCGATCCCTGGGCAATGCAAATGAGTACGTCTGTGCAGCGCTTGACTTGAGGCATCCAAGACCAAGCTGTCTAAGTGTTTACCATCTGCATTAGAAAGAAAAAAAAACTTTCTTATAAAAATGTAGATTCGATTTAGAGTTTTACAGTCTTGTATTCGTATTTGATTTATCGACCGAATGTTTCGGATGTCATTCAATAAGGTAAGCGAATGCAAGGTTTTCATGTCCTGCACCCCCATTTTCAAGGATGTTATTTTACAGATGAAAAATAAAATGATTAACTTTAAAATATTTTCTAATGATATTGTAAAGTATTAATAATAATAATGTGGAATGGTGCAGATTATTTCCGTTGTATTTTAAAATCAAAGAAGTCATTTTTAAATCCTGCTAATTGAAGCTAAACAAAAATCTACAGTAACTGTTTTACCGGGAATAGGTACCGTAATTCCTTGGTCAAAATGGATTTTGGATTTTCTCACGATAGGCGGGAAGACAGTACAAGCCATCCTTTTGGAATTTTTCTTAAAAATACTAATGACAAAATGTAAGAAGGTACAAACCAACTGCCCTGATGGTTTTTTAAAAAATTGTTGGCAAAACGTGGGAAGAGTTTACAAGCCATACCTGCAGAATAAAAACATTGGCGAGAAAAGACGGAAGAAAATACAAACCATTCTTCCGGATTGTTTGTTAAATATATTGGCGAGAAAATGCGGAAGAAGAAGATACAAACCATTTTTCTGAAATGTTTGTTAAAACTATTGCCGAGAAAATGCGGAAGAAGAAGATACAAACCATTCTTCTGGAATGTTTGTTAAAAATATTGGCGAGAAAAGGCGGAAGAAGAAGATACAAACCATTCTTCTGGAATGTTTGTTAAAAATATTGGCGAGAAAAGGCGGAAGAAGAAGACATAAACCATTATTCTGGAATGTTTGTTAAAAATATTGGCGAGAAAAGGCGGAAGAATAAGATACAAACCATTCTTCTGGAATGTTTGTTAAAAATATTGTTGGCAAAACCGGAAGAGTGAAGATAAAACCACTGTGGAATGTTTGTTAAAAATATTAGTAGCAAAAAGGAGAATATGGTACAAATCATCCTTGTGGAATGTTCGTTAAAACCGTTCGTGATAAAATGAGAAGTGACATACTTACAAACCATAGGTAACAAAGAATAAGAGGATACAGACAAATTCTTTGAATGTTTGTTAAAATATTGGCAAGAAAAGGTGGAAGAAGAAGACACAAAACCTGAATGTTTGTTAAAAATATTGGGCGAAAAGGTAAGAAGAAAATACAAACCATTCTTCTGGAATGTTTGTTAAAATATTGGCGAGAAAAGGCGGAAGAAGAAGATACAAACCATTCTTCTGGAATGTTTGTTAAAAATATTGGCGAGAAAAGGCGGAAGAATGAAGATACAAACCATTCTTCTGGAATGTTTGTTAAAAATATTGGCGAGAAAAGCCGGAAGAAGAAGATACAAACCATTCTTCTGGAATGTTTGTTAAAAATATTGGTCAGCCGGAAGAAGAAGATACAAACCATTCTTCTGGAATGTTTGTTAAAAATATTGGCGACGGAAGAAGAAGATACAAACCATTCTTCTGGAATGTTTGTTAAAAATTTCGCTGAAAAAGGTGGAAGAAGAAGACACAAACCATTCTTCTGGAATGTTTGTTAAAAATATTGGGCGAAAAGGCGGAAGAAGAAAATACAAACCATTCTTCTGGAATGTTTGTTAAAATATTGGCGAGAAAAGGCGGAAGAAGAAGATACAAACCATTCTTCTGGAATCTTTGTTAAAAATATTGTTGGCAAAACGTGGGAAGAGTGTGCAAATCGCCACTGTGGAATACTTATTAAAACCATTAGTAGCAGAAGGAGAATATGGTACAAATCATCCTTGTGGAATGTTCGTTAAAACCGTTCGTGATAAAATGAGAAGTGACATACTTACAAACCATAGGTAACAAACAATAAGAGGATGCAGACAAATAGTGTTGAAGGTGTGTTAAAACATTGGTAACGAAACTGAGCTATTCCAGTACGCGGCAGCATGCGCGCTAGGAACACTAAAATATCGGGCGATAAAAACACAAATATGACCAATCACTAGCCTCATTGTTTTAAAATACCGAAAACTTTGTCTCATTTCATTTGCAATAGAACGGTAAATATGCTGCAGATTTAAGCCTGCCGCATGTCTTCGTAGCCTGTCGTCTTAGTGGGAAGGAGCCTTAAATCTATAGCATATTTACCGTTCTATTGCAAATGAAATGGACCACAGTTTTCAGTATTTTAAAATAATATAGAGTTTTTTCATAACGTTTTTTTGTCGCCCGATATATTTCTTCCTAGCGGGTATGCTCATAGAAATAGCTCGGTAGTGCAGTATTACATATACGCATGCGCAATAGATACAATGTTTCCTGTGAGCATGCGCGCTAGGAAGAAAAAATATCGAACGATAAAAAAAACGTTATGCAAAAACTCTCCAATGATAAATAAAAGCAATAAGCTCCATTTGACGTAAAACTCCATTTAAAAACATATGTATATAATGATGATACCAATTTCAGAGCACTTAATTATATATATATATATATATATATATATATATATATATATATATAATTATATATATATATATAGATAGATAGATAGATAGATGAGTTAAAATAAATTTGAAATTTTCTCACAAATTCAACATTAATTTGAACAATTACCATTAGAAGTGCACAATGAAATTTTTTAAAGAATTCGTTTGATATTTTATCCTTTAATGCCAAATAATTTTTAATAAGGCATTTATATTTTTGTAAGAATTTACTCAATATATTCATATTTTTTATAAATTACGTTAAAATTCTTTATTATTTCAGTTGTCTAATTTAATAAAAAAAAATCATTCGTGGAAAAATATTTATTTTGTGATTCAGAACAACATTAATAACAAATCATTAACGTAACTGTAGTATAATTATTGGTATTCTTGTATTATTGGATATTTTATTTGTAAAAACTGTAATCATTATTATTTTTGTCATCAATTAAAATTATAAAATAACTCTGCTGAGTGCTAAAATTTTTAATAATAGCACGGAACAATTACTAAGCAAAAAATTTAATTTTCAAGAATTTATTATTTCAGTATGCTGCTTGGATACGAATTTATTCTTAATATATTGAAAAAGGCAATTCAATTTTAAAGAATATTTTTTTTTTTAGAAAAAAAAATAATGACTTCAGACTCATTCCTTTACGTTTCAAGCTTTCTCCCGAGCAAGAGTAAAATAATCATTATCTTTCAAAATGGTAAAATATCGCCAAACTCGACTCCAAAGGCAAATCACATCACTAAATAGAAAGTATATACATTGCTCCGAGTGACATAATAAATCGAAACCAGAAAACTTCATATTAAGGCAGAAAAGAGCTTTATTAAAGGGAAGTCTCAATAATGCAACTCTAATATAAATGAGCAGCAATGAAGAGGCTTATTTTACTATAAATTCCGGGCGGAACAGAAATTGGATTTTTAATACTCATAACAGATGACTAAAAGGATTGGAAAATGATATACGCTAAATATAAAAGCAAACCACCAAGATAAAATGAAGAAAAAAAGAATAGAGTTTTGAAAAATAAGTTTTCTTTTAGTTATTTTTAATAAGACTTCTCGTGCAATCTTTAAATATAAGAAAGAAAAATGGCAGAAATGTTGAAGTTATACAAATGAAAAAGCACACCTAGGGGAAAAGCATGATCCACTTAGTAATTCTTCTGTATAAAAAAGGAACAAAGTAATATTCTAATAAGGCTTAAATGTATTACCGTAATTAAGAGGCTTTTCAGAAAGTAAGGAAGTTTCGAATCGATATTATCTTGACAAAGTACTTTTATTCTGAGGAATCGGAATCTGATACGGCATAGAATAGGAGCATGACGATGTCAAAGCGGAATTCCATGCAGTCGATGGAATACTTCTTTTCTTGAAAATTATTTCTAAAGTTTCAATACGGATGGATTTTTGTTTCTTCATAAATGTGTCTTCTCCGACGAAATATATCGTTCGTTTAAAAAAAAATTGTATAATTAACTAGATTCCTTGGAAAAAACAGATATTCTTATAATGAATGTAAAGTATACTATTTATTGTTTTGTAAAATAGCATTGAATATATTGCAAATTTATTATGATGTTACAGTAAGTATTTATTATTAAAATTACTATGAATATGAATATCAATGTTTTTTTTTAATTTTTAAAAATTAATTTAATGAAATAAAAAAGAATGCTAAATTAATTTATAAAAAAAAAGTACATTCGTAAAAAAATATAAATACATTGTTAAAAAAATACTATTTGGCCTTAAGAAAAAAATTCTGAAAATATTTCTTTTAAATAAAAATGTGCATTGTGCACTTGTGTAACAAGAAATGTTCAAAATAATGTAGAATTTGAGTAAAAATTTCAATTTTCTATGATCTTTTCTATTTATAAACCTGGAATATAATTTTTTTAGACTTGGAATATAATTTTTTTTTAGACCTGGAATACAGATTTTTCTAAGAACCTGAAAGTTGCTCATTTTTTTGAAGCCGCTATAAAGTTTAGTATAGGTAGAGACGTTACAATATATTTATTTGACTTTTTTTATTTTATATGGCGTATTTTAATTGAATACCTCTACCAATATATATTTAAAAAGTACTGTAAATATTAATTGTTGTTATTCTAGTATTATTAGGTATATTCGGTTGTAAAAACAATAATTGTTATTATTTTTTGATTTTGATCAATTAATAATGTAATAACTTTGCTGATTGGTAATATTTTTAATAATAACTGAGACTAATTTTTAATAATAACAACTTTTAAACTCAAATTTAATGCAATTAATTTTCACGGATTGACTATTTCTGTATGCTCTTTTGGTACGAATTAATTCTTAATATATTAAAATCATTTCAATTTTAAAACATAACAATTTATATACTTGGAATAATCTTAATGACTTGTGTCACATTAATTTACGTTTCAAACTTTCTCCCAGACAACATTAAAATAATCATTAACTTTCAAAATGTAAAAATATCGCCGAATTCGACTCCAAAGGCAAATGACATCAATAAATAGAAAGTATATATATCGCCCCGAATAAAGAACAAAATAAGTCGAAAGCAGAGAACTTTATATTAAGCCAGAAAGAGCTTTATTAAAGGGAAGTCACATTAATGCAACTCTAATATAAATGAGCAGTAATGAAGAGGCTTATTTTACCATGAATTCCGGGCGGAACAGAAATTGGATTTTTAATACTCATAACAGATGACTAAAAGGATTGGAAAATGATATACACTAAATATAAAAGCAAAGCCCCAAAATAAAATAATAAAAAACGAATCAATTTTTGAAAAATAAGTTTGTTTTTATTTATTCTAATAAGACTTCTCGTGCAGTCTCTAAAAATAAGAAGAAAAAAAAATGGGACAAATGCTGAAATATAACAAATGCAAAGCGCCACCTAGGGGGAAAGGATAATCCACTTAGTAATTTTTCTGTATAAAAAAGGAACAAAGGAATATTCTAATCAGGCTTAAATGTATTACGGTAATTAAGAGGCTTTTCAGAAAGTATGGATATTTGGAATCGATATTATCTAGACAAAGTTCTTTTATTATGAGGAATCGGAATCTGATACGTCATATAATAGGAGCATGACGATGCCAAAGCGGAATTCCATGAATTCGATGGAATATTTATTTTCCTGGAAATGATTTCTAAAGTTTCAATGCGGATGTGGTTTTCTAATAAATTTGTATTTTTCGAAGAAATATGTGGTTCGTTTAAAATATTGTATAATTAACTAGTTTCTTTGAATAATACAGATATTCTTGTAACCTATCAAAACATGCTATTTATTGTTTTGTGAAATATCATTCGAAGCATTGGAAATTTATTATGATGTTACATTAATGATTTCTTATTAAAAGTACTAGAAATATGAAAAAAAAATTTTTCATGAATATTTTTTAAAAATTAATTTAATGAAGTAATAAACAAAAAATTTGTAAAACAAAAATTGTTCAAAATAATGTTCAATTTGTGCAAAAATTTTTAATATCTTTTTTTTTCCTATATACAGACATGGAATGAAAAGTAAAGTGTTTCCATGAACTTAAAATTCGTTACCTTCTTGAAATCTCTATAGGTATAGTAAAGGTCGAGACGTTACAATGTATTTATTTGACTTTATTTAATTCACATTGTGTATTTCTTTTTGAATACCTCTACCAAAATATAATTAATAACTGCATTAATTAATAATTGTTGGTATTCTTGTTTTATTATATATATTATGTTGTACAAACAATAATAATTATTATATTTTTGACTTTGATCAATTAAACATAAATAACTCTGTTGAAGGCTAATCCGTTTTAATTATAGCTTGGGAAAAATACTAAACTCCAAGTTAATTTGCATGGATTATTATTTCTTCATGTTGTTTTGATACGAATTTATTTTTAATACATTAAAAAACGTACTTCAATTTAAAATGAAACTATTTAAATTTTTCGAATAAATTTAATGATTTGAGTCTCATTGCTTTATGTTTCAAACTTTCTCTCAGACAACAGTAAAATAATCATTATCTTTCAAAACGTAAAAATATCACCCAATTCGACTCAAAGGCGACAAAAGACATCAAGGCAAAGGACATCAATAAATAGAAAGTATATATATATATATTGCCCCGAATAAAGGACAGAATAAATCGAAAGCAGAAAACTTTATATTAAGCCAGAAAAGAGCTTCATTAAAGGGAAGTCTCTAATAATGCAACTCTCATATAAATGAGCAGCTATGAAGAGGATTATTTTACCATGAATTCCGGGTGGAACACAAAATTGGATTTTTAATACTCATAACAGATGACTAAAAGAATTGGCAATGGATATACACTAAATATAAAAGCAAAGCACAACATAAAATAATAAGAAACGAATCTTTTTTTTGAAAAATAAGTTGTTTTTTTTTAGTTATTTTAATATGACTTCTCGTGCAGTCTTTGAAAATAATAAGAAAAAAAAAATGGTAGAAATGTCGAAATACAAGAAATAAAAAAGCGCCACCTAGTGGGAAAGGATGATCCACTTAGTAATTTTTCTGGATAAAAAAGGAACAAAGGAATATTTTAATAAGTCTTAAATGTATTACCGTAATCAAGAGCCTGTTTAGAAGGTATGGAACTTTAAAATCAATATTATCTGAACGAAGGTCTTTTATTCTAAAAAATCGGAATCTTATATGGCATATAATAGGAACATGACGATGTCAAAGCCGAATCCCATGAAGTCGATAGAATATTTCTTTTCGTGGAAATGATTTCTAAAGTTTCAATGCGTATGGCGGGCTTTTTTTTGTTTTGTAAATTCGTATTCTTCGAAGAAATATATGGTTCTTTTAAAAAAATTGTGTAATTAACTAGATTAGTTGAAAAAGTGTATTTATATTTTTTAATAGTGTACTTACTATATTCATATATTTATAACTTAATTAAATTTTTTTTTATTTGAATATTATAATAAAAAAAATCATTCATGTTAAAAATATATTTATTTTCCTATTCATGGAAATTTTAATAAGGAATCATTAGATCAACATCATAATAAATTTCCAAAACATATAATGATATTTTACAAAACAATAAATAGTATATTTCAGATTGATTACAAGAATATCAATCTTTTCCAAAGAATCTAGTTAATTATACATTCTTTTTTTTAAACGAACGACATATTTCTTCGAAAAATACTCATTTATGAGAAACAAAAACCCATCGCATTGAAACTTTAGAAACCATTTCCAAGAAAAACAAATATTCCATCGACTTCATGGAATTCCGCTTTGACATCTTCATGTTCCTATTACATGCCGTATCAGATTCCGATTCTTCAGAATAAAAGAACTTTGTCGAGATAATATTGATTCGAAACTTCCCTACTTTCTGAAAAGCCTCTTAATTACGGTGATACATTTAGGCCTTATTATAATATTCCTTTGTTCCTTTTCCAATTCCTTCTATTAGCTCACAATCTGCCTGTATATATCTTGTCCAATTTTCAATCGTTAATAATATACTTTTTATTCATTTACTCAAATTCAAATACATTTTCTTTGAACTTGTGGTGGATGACACTGGATGTTAATAGAGTCTTTTCAAATAGTAATTCATTAATTAAATTTAATTAATCAATTTATTTCTTTTTCAGATTTAAGTTGCATATATCTACCAATAGATGGCGCCAGATAAACTTTAAAAAAATGAATGAAACTTATTTATGAAGGACTTTCTGCAATATAGTGAAAAAAAAGTTGGAATTGACTTAAAAAAATTCTTTTTTATATTACTTGTTTTATCCAGAAAAAATACTAAGGCTCCTAACCCCTACTCCTATACTACTTCTTTTCCCCTATGTGGTGCTTTTTCATTTGTTATATTTCAACATTCCCACCATTTTTTTTTTCTTATTTTTAAAGACAGCACGAGAAGTGTTATTAAAAATAACTAAAAGAAAACTTATTTTTCAAAAAATGTATTCGTTTCTTATTATTTTCATTTATTTTGGAACTTTGCTTTTATATTTAGTGTATATCATTTTCCAATCCTTTTAGTCATCTGTTATGAGTATTAAAAACCCAATTTCAGTTCCACCCGGAATTTATGGTAAAATAAGCCTCTTCATTGCTGATCATTTATATTAGACTTGCATTGCTGAGACTTCCCTTTAATAAAGCTCTTTTCTGGCTTAATGTAAAGTTTTCTGCTTTCGATTTATTTTGTCCTTTATTCGAGGCAATATCTATGCTTTCTATTTATTGATGTCATTTACCTTTGAAGTCGAATTCCGCGATATTTTTACATTTTGAAAGATAATGATTATTTTACTGATGTCTAGGAGAAAGTTTGAAACGTAAAACGTCATTAAATTTATTCCAAGAAAGTAAATAGTTATGTTTTAAAATTAAATTGTCTTTTTTGATATATTAAAAATAAATTCGTACAAAGACAACATAGAGAAATAATCAATCCTTGAAAATTAACTGTGAGTTTCGTAATTCTTCCGAGTTATTATTAAAAATTTTAGAACTTAATAGAGTTATTGTACTTTTAATTGATCAATGACTATTGTTTTACAACAGAATATATCCAACAATACAGGAATACCAAATTTATTGTTTACTGCAGTTATTAAATGTATTTTGGTGAAGGTTTTTAATTAAAATGCGTAATATTAATTAAATAAGGTCAAATAGTTATAATCTAACGTCTCGGCCTATACTGGGCCTATAACCGCTTCAAGAAGAAGTCCACTTTCAGGTTCATGGAAACACTTTAATTTTTAATCCCGATCTATATATAGAAAAGCAGATAAAAAAGTTGAAATTTTTGCACAAATTCAACATTTTGAACACATTTTGTTATATAAGTGAAAAAAGAGCAATTTTTATTTAAATAATTATTTTCAGAATTTTTTTCTTAAATATATAGTATTTTTTAGGATTTTTTAATAGTAGTATAAATATATATAGTATTAATATATAAGTAATAATATATTATTTAATATAATAGTGAATAGTATTTTTTTAACAATGTATTTATATTTTCTATTAATAATATACTTACTATATTCAAATTTTTTTATAAATTAATTTAGCATTCTTTTTTATATTTCAGTAAATTAATTTTTAAAAATATCATTCATGAAAAAAATATTTAGTTTCATATCATAGTAATTTTAATAAGATATTATTAGTATAACATCATGATAAATTTCCAATTGATGGAATGGTATTTTACAAAACAATAAACAGCATATTTTAGATAGAATACAATAATATCTGTCTTTTCCATAAAACCTAGTTAATTATACATTTTTTTTTTTTAAACGAACGACATATTTCTTCGAAAAATACTCATTTATGAGAAACAAAAACCCATCGCATTGAAACTTTAGAAACCATTTTCAAGAAAAGAAATACTCCATAGACTTCATGGAATTGCGCTTTGACATCGTCATGTTCCTATTGCATGCCCTATCAGATTCCGATTCTTCAGAATAAAATAACTTTGTCCTGATAATATTGATTTGTGATTTCCATATCATCTGAAAAGCCTCTTAATTACGGTAATACATTTAAGCATTATTAGAATATTCCTTTGTTCCTTTTTTTATCCAAAAAATTATTAAGTGGATCATCCTTTCCCAACTGGTGGTGCTTTTTCATTTGTTATAATCCAACATTTCTGTCATTTTTTTTCCTTATTTTTAAAGACTGCACGATAAGTCTTATTAGAAATAACTAAAAGAAAACTTATTTTTCAAAAATGTATTCGGTTTTTCTTTATTTATTTTTGTACTTTGCTTTTATATTTAGTGTATATCATATTCCAATACTTTTAGTCGTCTGTTATGAATATAAAAATCCAATTTCTGTTCCGCCTGGAAACTGTGGTAAAATAAGCCTCTTTATTGCTGCTCATTTGTATTAGAGTTGCATTATTAGAGACTTCCCTTTAATAAAGCTCTTTTCTGGCTTAATATAAAGTTTTCTGCTTTCGATTTATTATGTCCTTTATTCGGGGCAATACATATACTTTCAATTTAATGATTTCCTTTACCTTTGGAATCAAATTCGGCGATATTTTTAAATTTTAATAGATAATGATTACTTTCTTATTATCTGGGAGAAAGTTTTGAAATGTAACGAATGCGACACAAGTCATTAAAATTTATTCCAAAACTATAAATAAATATACTTTAAAATTGAATGGATTTTTAAAAAATATATTATGAATAAATTCGTATCAAAACAACATACAGAAATAATCAATCCTTGAAAATTGCCTTTGAGTTTAGTAATTGTTCCGAGGTATTATTAGAAAAATTGTCAGTCTACAGTGTTATTATATTTTTAATAGATCAAAGACAAAAAATAAATTTTTTTTTTTTACAACAGATTATATCCAATTATACAAGAATACTAACAATTATTATTTTCTGCAGTTATTAATTATAATTTGATGGAGGTATTATATTAAAATACACAATATTAATTAAATAATGACAATTGGTTAGATAGTAACGTCTCTGCCTATACTAGACCTGTAACGGCTTCAAGAAGAGGGCCACTGTCAGGTTCATGGAGACAGTTTAGTTTATATTCCCGGTCTATATATAGAAATGCTGATAGAAAATTGATATTTTTGCACACATTTAACATAATTTTTGTTATACAAGTTAATAATGAACAATTTTTATATAAAGACTTATTTTCAGAATTTTTTTCTTAAACCACAATTTGTATTTTTTAACAATGTATTCATATTTTTTTAAGAATGTACTCACTATGTTAAATTTTTTTATAAATTAATTTAGCATTATTTTTTAATTAAGAAAATTAATTTAAAAAATCATTCATGAAAAAATTTTTTTATTTATTATCAGATTCATAATAATTTTAATAAGAAATCATTAATATAACATCATAGTAAATTTTCAAATTATCAATGTTTTACAAAACAATAAATAGTATTTAGATTGATTACATGAATATCTGTATTTTCCAAGGAATCTAGTTAATTATAATTTTTTTTTTAAACTAACAAAAATATATCTTCGAAGGATTACACATTTATGAGAAAAAAATCAAAGGCATTGCAACTTTGGAAATCATTTCCAAGAAAAGAAATAATCCATCGACTTCATGGAATTACGGTTTGACATCTCCATGCTCCTATTCTATGCTGTATCAGATTCCTATTCTTCAGGAAGAACTTTGCCCAGATAATATTGATTCGAAATTTCACACTTTCTGAAAAGCCTCTTAATTACGGTAATACATTTAAGCCTTATTAGAATATTCCTTTGTTCCTTTTTTTATCCAGAAAAATTACTGAGCGGATCATGATGCATGAAGCACCTAGGTGGTGCTTTTTCATTTGTTACATTTCAAAATATCTGCCATTTTTTTCTTCTTATTTTTAAAGACTGCTCGAGAAGTCTTATTAAAAAATAACTAAAAGAAAACTTATTTTTCAAAAATGCATTCGTTTTTTTTTTTGTTATTTTGGTGCTTTGCTTTTATATTTTGCGTATATCATTTTCCAATCCTTTTAGTCATATGTTATGAGTATTAAAAATCCAATTTCTGTTCCGCCCGGAATTGATGGTAAAATAAGCTACTTCATTGCTGCTCATTTATATTAGAGTTGCATTACTGAGACTTCCCTTTAATAAAGCTCTTTTCTTTCTTAATATAAAGTTTTCTGCTTTCGATTTATTGTGTTCTTTATTCGGAGCAATATATATACTTTCTATTTATTGGAGTTGAATTCGGCGAAATTTTTACATTTTGAAAGATAATGATTATTTTAATGTTGTCTGGGACAAAGTTTAAAGCTTAAATTAATACGTCTCAAGTCATTAAATTTATTTCGAAAAATATGAACAGTTTTGCTTTATATTTATTTGCATTTTTTTTTAATATATTAAGATTCATTCCGTATCAAAAAATCATACAGAAAAAATCAATCCTTGAAATTTATTTTTGAGTTTGGTAATTGTTCAGCGATATTATAAAAAAAAAACTAGCATTGAAAAGAGTTATTATATTTTTAATTGATCAAAGACAAAATAATAATAATGTTTATTGTTTTTACAACAGAATATATCCAATAATACAAGAATACCACAATTATAATTTACTGTGATTATTTATTATATTTTGCTAGATGTATTCAATTGAAACCTACAATATAAATTAAATAAAGTCGAATAAAGATTATGTAGCGTCCTTTTTTTGTACTACAACAGCTTCAAGATGAGAGCCACTTTCAGGCTAATGAAAATGCTTTAATTTTTATTTCCGATGTGTATAGAAAAGCTGAGAGAAAATTGAAATTTTTGCACAAATTCAACATCATTTTAAACAATTTTTATTCACAAAGAACAATTTTTATTTAAAGAATTATTTTGAAACACTTTTTCATACAAGTGGACAATGGACAATTTTTATTTAAAGACTTATTTTGAAACACTTTTTTATACAAGCGGACAATGGACAATTTTTATTTAAGGAATTATTTTCAGAATTTTTTTCGTAAAACAAATAATATTTTTTAACAATGTATTTATATTTTCTTTAAATAATATACTTACTATATTCATATTTTTTTATAAATTAATTGAGAATTCTTTCTTTATTTCAATTAATTAGTATTTAAAAATCATTCATGAAAAAAAATATTTCTTTTCATATTCCTTGTAATTTTAATAAGAAATCATTAGTATAACATCAAAATAAATTTCCAATTAATTTATGGATAGTTTACAAAACAATAAATCTCAAATGTTAGATCGATTACAAGAATAGCTGTCTTTTCCTAGTTAACTATACAACTTTTTTAAATGAACCTCATATTTCTTCGGAGAATACAAATTTATGAAAAAAAAAAATCACCCGCATTGAAACTTTAGAAATCATTTCCAAGAATAAAAATAGTCCATCGACTTCAAGTAATTCGGCTGTGATATCGCCATGTTATTGTTATATGTCGTATCAGGTTCCGATTCTTCAGAATAATAGAAACTTCGTCTAGATAATATTGATTCGAGATTTCCATACTTTCTGAAAAGCCTCTTAATTACGGTAATACATTTAAGCCTTATTAGCCATTTAAGCCTTTGTTCTTTTTTCATCCAGAAAAATGACTAAGTGGATCATCCTTTTCCCCTAGGTGGTACTTTTTCATTTGTTATATTTCAACATTTCTATCATTTTTTTTTCCTTATTTTTAAAGACAGCACGAGAAGTCTTATTAAAAATAACTAAAAGAAGAAATCTTATTTTTCAAAAATTACATTCGTTTTTTTATTATTTTATTTTGGTGCTTTGCTTTTATATTTAGTGTGTATATCATTTTCCAATCCTTTTAGTCATCTGTTATGAGTATTAAAAATCCAATTTCTGTTCCGCCCGATGGTAAAATAAGCATCTTCATTGCTGCTCATTTGTATTAGAGTTGCATTGCTGAGACTTCCCTTTAATAAAGCTCTTTCCTGGCTTAATATAAAGTTTTCTAATTTCGATTTATTCTGCCCTTTATTCGGTGCAATATATATACTTTCTATTTATTGATGTCTTTTGCCTTTGGAGTCGAGTTTGGCGATATTTTTACATTTTGAACGATAATGATTATTTTACTGTTGTCAGGGAGAAAGTTTTTAGCGTAAAAGAATGCGACTCAAGTCATTAAATTTATTCCAAAAATATAAATTGATATGCTTTAGAATGAAATGACCTTTTTTAATATATTACGGATAAGTTCGTACCAGAAAAACTTACAGAAGTAATCAATCTTTGAAAATTAACTTTAGGTTTAGTAATTTTGCTGGGTTATTATTAAAAATATTAGCTGTCGACAGAGTTATTGTATTTTCAATTGATCAGAAGAAAAAATAAGTATAATAATAATGATTGTTGTTTTTACAACAGAATATATGCAATAATACAAGAATACCAACAATTGTTATTTACTGCAGTTAGTAATGTTATTTTGTTAGAGCTATTCAATTAAAATACACAATATAAATTAAATAAAGTTAAATAAATATATCGTAAAATTATATACTCGACCTAATAAATTCTATATTTTTCTATACTCGACCTAAACTGCTTCAAGAAGACAATCACTTTCAGTTCATGAAAACACTTTAATTTTTATTCCAAGTCTTTATATAGAAAAGTTGATAGAAAGTTGAAATTTTTGCGCAAATTCCACATTTATTTGAACTATTTTTTTCATACAAGTGCACAATGAAAAATATTTATATAAAGAATTATTTTCTTAATGCCAAATAGTATTTTTAAACAATGTATTCATATTTTTAAGAATTTACATACTATAGTTATACTTTTATAAACTAACTTAACATTCTTTATTACTTTACAAAATTAATATTAAAAAATCATTCATAAAAATATTGCTTTTTATATTTATAGTAAATTCAATGAGAAATCATTAGCGATGCATCACAATAAATTCCAATGCATTTAATGATATTTGACAAAACAACAAATATTATATATTAGTCTGATTATAAAAATATCAATGTTGTTCAATGTACCTAGTTCATTATACAATTTTTTTAAACGATCAATATATTTTTTGGAACAATAAAAATTTATGGAGAAAAAAAAATCACCCGCATTGAAACTTTAGAAATCTTTTTCAAGAAATGTTCCATCGACTTGCATGGAATTCCGCCACGGCATCGTCATGTTCCTATTCTATGCCGTATCAGATTCCGATTCTTCAGAATAAAAGAACTTTGTCGAGATAATATTGATTCGAAATGTCCATACTTCCTGAAAAGCCTCTTAATTACGGTAATACATTTAAGCCTTATTAGAATATTCCTTTGTTCCTTTTCCATCCACAAAAATGGCTAAGTGGATCATCCTTTCCCCCTAGGTGGCTCTTTTTCACTTGTTACATTTCAACATTTCTACCATTTTTTTTTCCCTTAATTTTAAAGACTGCACGAGAAGTCTTATTAAAAATAACTAATAGAAAACTTATTTGTCAAAAATGTATTCATTTTTTTTAAATTTTATTTTGGTACTTTGTTTTTATATTTAGCCTATATCATTCTCCAATCCTTTTAGTCATCTGTTATGAGTATTAAAAATCCAATTTCTATTCCGCCCGAAATTTATGGTAAAATAAGCCTCTTCATTGCTGCTCATTTATATTAGAGTTGCATTATTGAGATTTCCCTTTAATAAAGCTCATTTCTGGCTTAATATAAAGTTTTCTGCTTTCGATTTATTCTGTCCTTTATTCAGTATATATATGCCTGGCAGTATATATATACTTTCCATTTATTGATGTCATTTGCCTTTGGAGCCGAATTCTGTGATATTTTTACATTTTGAAAGATAATGATTATATTACTGTTGTCTGGGAGAAAGTTTGTAACTTAAAGACAAGCGTCTCAAATCATTAAATGTATTACAAAAAGATAAATAGTTATGCTTTAAAATTGAATGAATTTTTTGAAATATATTAAGGATAAATTCGTATCAAAACATCATACAGAAATGAGCAATTCTTGAAAATTAACTTTGAGCTTAGAATTTGTGATTATTATAATGATTATTGTTTTTATAACTGAACATCCCCAATAATACAAGTATGCCAACAACAATTTTTTACTACAGTTATTAATTATATTTTGCTAGATATATTAAATTAATATACAAAATATAAATTAAATTAATTCAAATAAATATATTGCAATGTCACCTCCGATAGTAGACTTACAACTGCTTCAAGAAGAACGAACTCTTTTCAAGTTCATGGAAACACTTTAACTTTTATTCCAGGCCTATATATATATAAAGGCTAATATAAATTTGCAATGGTTGCACACATGCAACTATATTTTGAACAGTTTTTTTATATAAGTGCACTGTGAATCATTTTTATTTAAAGATTTATTTTCAGAAATTTTTTCTTAAAGCTAAATAGTATTTTTTTAAGAATGTACTTACTACGTTCATATTCTTTATACATTAATTTAGCATTTGTTTTTTATTTCATTAAAGTAATCTGAAAAAACTCGTTCTTGAAAAAAATTGTAACACACAGCAATTGTAATAAGGGATCATTAGTGTGATTTCATAATAAATTTTCTATGTATCGAATGATATTTTACAAAACAATAAATAGTAGATTTTAGATTAATTACAAGAATATATGTCTTTATGCAAAGAATCTAGTTAATTATGCAATTTCTTTAAACGAACGACGTATTTTTTCGAAGAATACAAACTTATAAAGAAAAAAAAAATCACCCATATTGAAACTTTAGAAATCATTTCCAAGAAAAGAAATAATCAATCGACTTCATAGAATTCGGTTTTGACATCATCATGTTGCTATTATATGTCGTATCAGATTTCGATTCTTCAGAATAAAAGAACTTTGTCTAGCTAACATTGATTCGAAATTTCCATACTTTCTGAAAAGCCTCTTAATTACGGTAATACAGTTAAACCTCATTAGAATATTCCTCTGTTTCTTTTTTTTTATCCAGAATAATTACTAAGTGGATCACCCTTTACCCCTAGGTGGCGCTTTTTCATTTGTTATATTTCGACATTTCTACCATTTTTTCTTATTTTTAAAGACTGCATGAGAAGTCTTATTAAAAATTGCTAAAAGGAATTTTATTTTTCAAAAATTACATTCGTTTTATATTATTTTATTTTGGTACTTTGCTTTTATATTTAGCATATATCATTTTCCAATCCTTTAATCATTTGTTATGAGTATTAAAAATCCAATTTCTGTTCCGCCCGGAATTTATGGTAAAATAAGCCTCTTCATTGCTGCTCATTTGTATTAGAGTTGCATTATTAAGACTTCACTTTAATAACGCTCTTTTCTGGCTTCATATAAAGTTTTCCGATATCGATTTCATTTTTTCCTTTATTCTGGGTAATATATATATTTTCTATTTATTGATGTCCTTTGGAATTTGGAGTCGAATTCGGAGATATTTTAATATTTTGAAAGATAATTATTATTATACTGTTGTCTGGGAGAAAGTTTGAAACGTAAATGAATGCAGCACAAGCCATTAAAGTTAGTTCAAAAATATAAATTGTTGGGCTTTAAAATGAATTGCCGTTTTTAATGTATTAATAATATATTCGTTCTATAATAACATGTAGCAAATATTCAATCTTTGAAAATTATTTGCGTTTAGAATATGTTCCGCTCTATTATTAAAATTATTCGCAGGCAACTGTGTTATTATATTTTTAAATGACTAAAGGCAAATGGTAATTGTAAAAATAATAATTATTGTTATTATTATAACAGAACATATCCAATTATAAAAGAATACCAGCAACTGTTATTTATTTCAGGTATTAATTAAGTATGTTTTGGTACAGACATTAAATTAATATATTTATTATTAATTAAATAAAGTCTAAAAAATATTCGGAAAAAGTATAAATATTTTTAGTCTAATAAATTCAGGCTAAAAAAAAAAGGTCTTTCAATACACACATAAATAACAAAAACTATTATTTCAAAAAAAAATAAAATCACTGCACATAGCTTAATTTGTTGTTTAATTCCCTTTACATATGTATTTAATATATCATAATCTAATATAATTTTTAATAATAATGTATTATAATTTTATATAATAAATATTTTTATGCGCTATAATTTAATCGGAATCAAAAGAAATTTAACATCAGAATATATTTCCAATGCACACATTGATATCTTACAAAACAATAACTAGCATATTTTATATTGATTACAAGAATATCTGTCTTATACAATGGAATCTAGTTAATTACAGAATTCTTTTTGAACAAACGACATATTTCTAAAAATAATATAAATTTATGAGGAAAAAAATCCATCCGCATTGAAACTTTAGAAATCATTTCCAAGAAAAGAAATATTTCATCGACTTCATATAATTCCGCTTTGACATCGTCATGTTCCTTTCTATGCCGTATCAGATTCCGATTCTTCAGAATAAAAGAACTTTGTCTAGATAATATCGATTCGAAATTTCCATACTTTCTGAAAAGCCTCTTAATTACGGTAATGCGTTTAAGCCTTATTAGAATATTCCTATGTTCCTTTTTTTATCCAGAAACTACATTAAGTGGATCATCCTTCCCTTCTAGTTGGTGCTTTTTCATTTGTTGTACGTCAAAATTTCTACAGTTTTTTTTTCCTTATTTTTATAGACTGCACGAAGTCTTATTAAAAATAACTAAAAGAAAACTTATTTTCAAAAATGTATTCGTTTTTTATGATTTTATTTTGGTAGTTTGCTTTTATATTTAGCCTATATCATTTTCCAATCCTTTTAGTCATGTGTTATGAGTATTAAAAATTCAATTTCTGTTCCGCCCGGAATGTACGGTAAAATAAGCCTCTTCATTGCTGCTCATTTGTATTAGCGGTGCATTACTGAGACTTTCCTTTAATAAAGCGCTTTTCTGGGTTAATATAAAGTTTCTGCTTTCGATTTATTTAGTCCTTTATTCGGAGCAACATATATACTTTCTGTTTATTGATGTCATTTGCCTTTGGAGTCGAATT
>BPLQ01011256.1:102580-295080 GCA_021605075.1 Caerostris darwini | reverse complement strand
GAGGGATCCTGTATAAAGGAGTCCTTGCGCGCAGTCCACGCTGCAGCAGACGTCTACGAATTGATGAAGCACACAATGGAACACCTGTAGCTATTGACCGCTGTGCTGCCAATTGTCTAGAGGAAGCTGTACGGTCCGTCAGTGCCATGCGAACCAGGTGTCTATCATCGCGAGCTAACGTCACATTTCGGGTCCACTCCCGGATTTCCGAGTTGTCCGACACTCGTCCATCCACTGCTTCCAAAGACGCATCATTGTGCTGCTGTTACGCTGCACACGAGCGGCTACTGCACGATAAGACAATCCAGCTTCACGAAGGCCGATGATTCTCCCCCGTTCAAACTCTGTAAGTTGTTCAAATCTCGCTCTCTTTCGTCGAAGAGGCATAAGTAACGATTGAGCTAACGTTTACCACTAGCAGATAACCACCGATAACCATACACGCCTCGCTACAGCCGTCTATTTATTCGGATCCATCCGCCGTCCAGAGGGCGCTGCTCAGCATACGCATGCTCTACGGATTTGAAGTTCTAATCATTTGCATATCATGCGCTAATTTGCATTTCCTGAAAATTTCTGCTCACTTGCGTAAGTCCTTCATGGTGATGCAATTTTCACAAACATGAGTTTATATATATATATATATATATATATTTCAGTGACACTCTTCTTTTAATATGAGTTATCCTTTGGCCCTGATCACTGGCCATATCGATTTTTTTTGCTTCAATAAACAAGACGTAAAATAATTTTCATCTGCAATATGGTTGAAGAAGAGTTTTTGTTGGATAAGAGTTCTATGCTGCAATGGGTTCATTTATCATCGTTAATATAGTGCACATAATAGTTTACTATATATATTAATATACCTGTAATCATTTAAATCATCTTTTCATATATTAAGATTTTTAATTATTATATTAAAAATTTGATTTGTATACATTTTACATCAAGTGCCTTTATTTATTAAACGTTCAGAAATAAAGCAGATAATTAAAAAAAAATTTTATTCGAAATAAAAATTTTTATCTGGAATAAATCCATAGCAGCCTTTCTGCAGTAAGATGAAACATTTTAAGATAGATAGTATATACTCTGTTCAAAACCAAAAGAACATTAAGGGAAATAAAATAAATTCATTATTTTTACTTACGTTGGAAACAAATCTTAAATTTATATATTTTGGAGAGATTTTTGTTCACCGTGAATTTTTATTTGTTAACATACCTCCTATACTGATCTGGAACACGACTTGAGCAAAATTGCTACCACTCATGAAGAATACATACTAAGAACTGTTACACAAACAAAGGAATAACTACTGATGTTTTAAGTACCACAAATATTCCATCCATTAAAATGCAAAATTCTATTCCCGCGCTAGATATTTGTGTTCAATATCCTCAATAATTAAAGAAAAAAAAGAAATAAATAATTATCCCCTTATTTTGTACTAAGTACGACCATAATTAATATTGTTTAATGTTAATTCTGTTAAATATTAAGACAATAGCATAATAAATTTGTCAAAACATACTTGATTACTTTAAGAATCTTATTACAAACGAATATATATTTAACTCTGATATTACTCATATCAAAAATAAAGTCTATTAATCCTTTACATAAAAACTTTTGTAAATCATTATATATTCTCCAAATTTAGGAAATAAAAGTTAAGAAACAAACTTTCTTAGAAAATTTAACAGTATCAAATTTTCGCTTGCTACAAAATTTGATGATACAACTGAAAGATTATTCCCAATTACAATACACCAATTGTTTCCAGTTGCTAATTAAGGATATTGTAATGGTCTTCACATAAACATTTTGTTCTTCGATAAGGCACCCGAATAAGTACTAAAAATAACATTGATAATCATTCTTAAATATCCCACCATAACACCAGGTTAGGTATAAAAACTGAGTTAATTAATTTCCAACCGCACCGTCTCAACACAAACAAAAGAATAACTGCTGATGCTCCAACTACCGCAAACATTCCATCCATTAAAATGAGAAATTCTACTCTAGTGCTAGATATTTGTGTTCAACATCCCCCAAAATTAAAGCAAAGAAAAGAAGAAAAATAAAGAAATAATTCTCCCCTAATTTTTACCTGCACTAAGACAGGCCATAATTCTTTCTTTCTTTTTGGTGAGGTTTCCGATCCTCTTATGCTTCATGTTTGTTGGGGAACTTCTGTATAATTTTTTTTTCTTTTGGATATAAAAGGTGTCATTATTCTTTATGAATGAAACTTGTTCTTAGGAAAATGGTACAATTCACTCTTTTGCCATTGAGAAATTTTTAACGATTGACGTTTCATTACATATTTTTTATACTAAAATCAATTTCCATGATCTTATGTTGTATCACTTGTATGAATCGTTAAATTTCAAGACTTTGGTAAGGTCAAATTTATTTCAAAGATTATACTTTAAAGATTTTCACTGCAAATATTTCAGCACTAAGATGAGACATTCTAAGCTCAGTAGTTTTTTTTGTGTTAAACACCAAAAACATTAAGGTATTAAAATTTAATCATTTATTTTATAATTTTTGTACTCTTCATATATTTTAAATACCCTATAAATATTATTTCATCGTATGCTACATTGAGTGTTCTATTATACCTTTTATTGTCTGCCATAATTGAGTAAATATATTATCCGGATGAGCCATATAGAAAAGTAAATATCTAGTTTAACATTATAGTTTATATGTGTTTTTATATTTCAGTTTATATTTTAATTTTTCTACTTCTCGATCTTTTGTTCTAATATTTGTATTTCCACGTAACTTTGTACTCCTTCTGTACGTATGTGGTGCGCAAGGAAATTGATTGCGAGTTAAATAAAATTATTACCACTCGTAAAAAATATACACAAATAAGCAAAAAGAACAAAGGTATACTACTGATATTTTAAATACCACAAAAATTGGATTCAATAAAATGATAAATTTTATTCTAGCGTTAGATACTTATGTTCAACATGCCCAATAATTAAAGTAAAGAAAAAAATAAAGAAATAATTTCCCCCCTCATTTTGTACAGAGACAGGCTTAATTATTATTATGTAATGTCAATTATAATAAAAATTAAGATAACAGACTTTTAAATTTATTTTTCTTTATATAGTAACTTCTGTAAATCTTTTTTTTACCAAATTTGAAACGTAACAAACTTTCTTTGAAAAATTAACACCATAATATTTTCGCTTGTTTCACTGTTTACTAATCACTAAGTCTGATGATTCACCTGAAAGATTATCTCCAATTACAACACACCAATTGCACGTTCAATGCAATGGTCTTTATGGAAACATTTTGTTCCTGTATCGATAAGGCACCCAAATAAGTACTGAAAATAACATGGATAATCCTCCTTAAATGTCTCACCCTAATACCAGGATAGGTATAAAAACTGAGTTTTTGTTACAACTATTATACTTTTAAGATTTTCACAGCAAGTATTTTAGCACTACGATGGAACATTTTCAGCTTGGTAGTATATTTTGTGTTCAACACCAAAAACTAATTTCCATCCGCACCTACCATACACAAACAAAAGAATAACTGCTGATGCTCCAACTATCGCCGACACTCCATCCATTAAAATGATAAATTCTGTACTAGAGCTAGATATTTGTGTTCAACATCCCCCAATAATTAAAGCAAAGAAAAGAGAAAAAATTAAGAAGTAAGCACAAGTTAAGCACAAGTAAGCACAAGTCACTCTTTTGCCATTGAGTAATTCTAAGTAATGATGATTCATTATATATTTTATTGATTAAAATCTATTATATTGCTTGATGTTATATCAATTGTATGAATCGTTCCATTTGAAGAGTTTGATATTTAAAAATTTCTTACAACTGATTATACTTTTAAGATTTTCACAGCAAGTATTTCAGTACTACGATGGAACATTTTCATTGATCTTATGTTGTATATTTTGTGTTAAACACCAAAATTTTTAAGACATTAAAATTATAACTATTAAAGATTTTATAATTTTGTGTACTATTCATAGTTTTTTTTTTTAAATACCCATTAATAAAACTATTTACACTCATTTAAATTAAGGATAATTTTTGTAATCTTCACATATTTTGAACTACCCTAAAATACAAATTTCACTTGTAGAAGTATCCACATACCTCTTGAAGACGAATATGCAAATTGAGGAAACCACCATTATCCGGATAGTAGAAACGTCAAATATCTAGTTTAACATTAGGGGTTTATATGTGAATGTTTTTGTATTTCAGTTTATATTTTTATTTTTCTACTTAAAATCTTTCAGTGCTAATATTTGCATATTTCCACATAACTTGTACTCCTTCTGTATGTATGTGGTGCGCAAGGAAATTGATCGGAGTTAATAAAATTATTGAACGTACCAGCTAAAAAAAAAATATACACAAATAAGGAAAAGAACAAAGTGTATACTACAGGATATTTTAAATACCAAGAAAATTGGATTCAATAAATGATAGCTTTTATTCTAGTGCTAGATACTCGCCCCCGATGTTCAACATGCCGAATGAGGAATTTAAAGTAACAGAAAAAATAAAGAAATAACATCAGACCTGTTTTGTACAGAGACAGGCTTAATTATTATTATGTAATGTTAATTATAATAAAAATTAAGATAAATAGGCCTGTTAAATTTATTTTTCTTTACCGCAAGTCACTGTCGCCAGCGATTAACCTTTTTTAGCAAATTTGACACCGCAACAGTGGTATGGTGTGAAAAATTACGAATAATAGGTTTCGCTTTTCACTGTTTACTAATTTTTCCTATGTATAGCGCCAGGATTCAACTAAAGATTACAACATTGAACGACACCAATTGCACGTTTAATTAATGGCTCGTTTGGGGAAATTATTCTTGGTTCCAGAACTAACCTGCATAAATGACAGGCCTGTGTAAAGATGACAGGAATAATCTATCGGGATGTCATTCTTAAATGTACGTTTGTTACGGGGTCCATGGGTGCTGAAAACTGTTTATGGATTCCAACGCACCGTCCATACCATGCAAAAGTAGACGAATGCCTTCAAATGGAGGATATCACCCGTATGGAAACACATACCATCCGGATTAAAATGAGAAATTCTATGCTTGGCTAGATTTGTGTTCAACATCTCACTTGTCAACCGGAATTAATGCAAAGAAAAGATGGTATAATATAATGATGATTCATTATATATTTTATTGATTAAAATCTATTCTATTGTTTGATGTTATATCAGTTGTATGAATCCTTCCATTTTAAGAGTTTGATGTTTTTTTAAAATAGGTTCTTTTTTACAATTTGCTATAATTTAAGATTTTCACAAAGTATTTTAGAAATAGATGGAACATTTTCAGCTTGGTAGTTTTTTTGTGTTCAATCACTAAATGGACATTAAGGTGTATATTGTATACTACATTGATTCTTTTATTATTCCTTCTATTGTCTGAAAAATATAGAAAAAATAATACCGGGACAACGCCGAGTTAGCATCTGGTTTAACAGTACATGTTATAGGCGCCTTATTCCATTTTAATTTATATTCGAATTTTACTACGTCTCAACCATTTTTTCTAATATTTGTTTCCATATAATTTCTTATGTCTCCTCTACTTATGTGGTCAACCATTGTGATTTAAAAAAGAAATATTACCATTCGTGAATAATATACACAAATAATTGTTACACAGCCAAATAATAACGGTTGATGCTCTAACTAGTCATATATTCCATTTATAAAAATAAGAAATTATGCTTTAACGATAGATATTAGTGTCCAACATCCCCAATAATTAAAGTAAATAAAATATAACAAAAATAAAAATAATAATTATCCCCTCGTTTTGCAGTAAGACAGGCCATAATAATTATTATATAATGTTAATTCTTCTAAAAATTAAGACAATAATTAAAATTAAGACAATTAAGACAAGGCCACTAAGACAGGCCATAATAATTACTATATAATGTTAATTCTTCTAAAAATTAAGACAATAGTACTTTAAATTTGGCGAAAAAGACTTAATTACATTAAGATTCGTATTAAATGTTAACATGCATATTTAACTCTCATATTGCTAATATCAAAGTTAATGTCTTTTAATTCTTTATATAGTAACTTTTGTAAATCCATCTTTTTTAAATTTCGTAAGAAACACAACTTTCTTGAAAAAATTAACAGCGTAATATTTATGCTTGCCTCAGTCGTTATAAGTAACTAAATCTGATGAAACAACTGAAAGATTATTCCCAATTACAATACACCAATTGCTTCCACTTGCTAATTAAAGATAATGTAATGTTATTTTATAAACCATTTTGTTCTTGTATCAATAAGGCACCCAAATAAGTACTAAAAATATCATTGATAATCCTTCTTAAATGTCCCACCGTAATACCAGGTTAGGTTATAAAAACTGAGTTAATTAATTTCCAACCGCACCAACCCTTACACAAACAAAAGAATAACGCTGATGCTACAGCAAACAATCCATCCATTAAAATGAGAAATTCTACCCTAGCGCAAGATATTTGTGTTCAACATCCCCCAATAATTAAAGTAAAGAAAAGAAGAAAAAAATAAAGAAATAATTCTCCCTTCATTTTTACCTGCACTAAGACAGGCCATAATTATTTCTGTCTTTTTTGTGAGGTTTCTGATCGTCTTATGCTGCAGGTTTGTTGGGAACGTCTGTAGAAAATATTCTTTTGGAAATAAAAAATGCTATTATTCTATATGAATGGGACTGGTTGTTAGAAAAAGGTTACAGTTCACCCTTTTGGTGTTGGGAAATTTTAATGAATGACGATTCATAAGAAATTTTATAGATTAAAATAATTCCGTTGTTCTGATGTTATATGAGTTGTTTTTTATTAAAAGATTAGTTAGGACAAATTTTTTACAACGTTTATACTTTTGAGATTTTCACAACCATTTCAACGATGAAATATTCAAAGTGTATTAATATTCATATGTTATATGCATTCTATCCATTTCAATTTTTTCTTTTCAATTTTCATTGCCATAATTATTAATATGCAATGTAAATTTTCCTAAAATTTAAAACACTATTAATTTAAATTGCCCAAAGCATACTTAATGACTTTAAGAATCGTATTAAATATTAACTAATGTATAATTAACTATAATAATGCCTATATCAAGTTTAATGTCTTTTCATTCTTTATATAGTAACTTTTGTAATTTTTTTTTTCAAATTTAGTAAGAAACAAACTTTCTTGGAAAAATTTCCAGGATGATATTTTACTTGCTTTAGTATTTACTAATCACAAAATCTGATGATACAACTAAAAGATTATTCCAATTACACCACACCAATTTATTCCTCCTTGCTAATTAAGGATAATGGAATGGTCTATATATAAACATTTTGTTCATGTATCTTTTTCAAGATACCCTAATAAGTACCAAAAATAACATTGATAATTCTTCTTAAATGTCCCACACTAATATCAGGTTAGGTATAAAAACCGAGTTAATTAATTTCCAACCGCACGGACCCTACACAAACAAAAGAATAACTGCTGATGCTCCAACTACCGCAAACATTCCATCCATTAAAATGAGAAATTCTATACCAACGCTGCATATTTGTGTTCAACATCCGCCAATAATTAAAGCAAAGAAAAGAGAAAAAAGAAGGAATAAATTTCTCCCCTTCATTTTTACCTGCACTAAGACAGGCAATAATTATTTCTGTCTTTTTTGGTGAGGTTTCCGATCCTCTTTTGCTTCGGGTTTGTTGGGGAAGTTCTGTAGAAAATATATATTTTTTTTTGGAAATAAAAGGTGCTATTATTCTATATGAATGTAATTGATTCTTATTAAAATGGTACGAGTCACGTTTATGACCATTGATAAATTTTAATGAATGACGATTCAGTGCATATATTAAAGATTAAAATCAATGCCATTTTTCTGATGTTATATCAGGTTTATGAATCTTTAAATTCTTAAGAGTTTGGTAAAGGCCAATTTTTACAGCAGTTATACTTTAGAAATTTTCACTGCAAACATTTCAGAACTACAATGAAACATTCTAAGCCAGGTAGTATATTTTGTATTTAACACCAAAAACATTAAGGTATTGAACAAAAATTATTTTTTTTAACATTTGTATACTATTCAAATATTTTCAAATACCTTAAAAACGTTATTTCAGTTCTAAACAACATTGGTTCTTCTATTATTATCTTTAATTTCTAGCGAAATATAGAAAAAATAAAATCAGGACAATGGAGATACAACAAAGAATTTGACAGTTCAATTTACAGGGATTTTTCCCATTTCAATTTACATTTGGAATATTCTACTACTTTTTAATCATTAATTCTAACATTTGTTTTCTACATAACATTGTACTCCTATTGTCCTCATGAGGTGCACGAGGAAAGTGATTGATATTTAAATAAAAATTTTACCATTCTTGAATATACAGAAATAAATGTTACCTAAACAAAAGAATACTATACACAAACAAAAGAATAACAAATGATGTTAACAACGCGAACATTCCGTCTATCACAATGGGAAATTCTACTGTAGCGCTAAATATTTGTCTTCAATATCCCCCAATAATTAATGTAAAGAAAAGAAAAAAATAAATAAATAATTATCCCCTCATTTTTACCTGCAACGTCAAATTATTAATATTAATTCTTCTAAAATTAAAACAATAATATTTTACAATTGTCGAAAAATATTTCATTACTTTAGGAAATTATTCAATATCAACAAATGTATATTTAACTGTCTTATTGTCCACATCAACGTTGACGTCTTTTAATTCTTTGTATAGTGACTTTTGTAAATCAATTTTGATTTCCAAATTTAGAAAATAAAAAATAAAAAAGAATATTTCTTGGGAAAAATTAACAACATAATACTTTCGCTTGCTACAGTGTTTACTAGTTACTAAATCTAATGATACAGCTGAAAGATTATTACCAATTACAATACGCCGACCGCTTCCAGTTGCTAATTAAGGATAATGCAATGGTCTTATATAAACCATGTTCTTGTATCATAAGTCATCCAAATAAGTACCAAATTAACATTAATAATCCTTAAATGTTTCACCTTAATACCAGGTTAGGTATAAAAACTGATTTAATTAATTTCCAACCGCACCGACCCTACACCAACAAAAGAATAACTGCTGATGCTCCAACTACCACAAACACTCCATCCATTAAAATGAGAAATTCTACTCCCGCCCTAGATATTTGTGTTCAGCATCCCCCAATAATTAAAGGAAAGAAAAGAATAAAAATAAAGAAATAATCCTCCCCCTCATTTTTACCTGTACTAAAACAGTCCATAATTATTTCTGTCTTTTCTGGGAGATTTCCGATCCTCTTATGCTTTGTGTTTGGTGGGGAACTTTTGAAGAAAATATTTTGTTTTTGGTTAATAGAAGATGCTGTTATTCTATGTGGTTCTTTGGAAAATGGTACAGTTTTGCCATTGAGAAATTTTAATGAATGACGATTTATTACATATTTTATAAATTGAAACCAATTTAATTTGTTGTGATGTTATGTCAGTTGTATGAATCGTTCCATTTTAAAAGATAGGTAAAGATAAATTTCTTACAACGATTATACTTCTAAGATTTTCACCCCAAACTTTTCAGCACTACGATGAAACATTCTCAGCTATGTAGTATATTTTGTGTTCAACCCCAAAAAAAGTAAGGCATTAAAATTAAATTATTTATTTAATAATTTTTTGAACTCTTCATATATTTTTAAATACCTGTTAAAAATTAGTTCAATTGTGTACTGCATTTAATCTTCTATTATCTTTCCTATTGTCTGACGAAATACAGAAAAAAAATACCCGAACAGCGCTGAATGAACAACTAGTTTAAAATATAATTGATATACATATTTTCCATTTCAATTTAAATTCCGATTATTCTACTTCTCATCATTTGCTCCAAATGATTATTGTTTTCCACATCATTTTATATGCCTCCTTAAACTCTGGGGAGCAAGAGGTTATTCATTGAAATTTAAATAAAAAATGTTGCCACTCGTGAACCATATACACAAATAATTGATACACGAACAATATAATACTACACAGAAAAAACTAAAAAAATTTGATATTTTAACTACCACAAACATACCATCCATTAAAAGGATAAATCCTATTCTACAGCTAGTTATTTTTGTGCAACATCTTCAATAACGAAAGTAAAGCAAAGAAAAGAAAAAATTAAGAAATAATTCTCCCATCATTTTGTACTAAGACAGCCAATTATTATTATTATGCAATGCTAATTCTCCAAAAATGTACAAGACAATAGTACTTTAAATGCATCGAAAAACAATTAAAAAATTAAAAAATCGTATTAAATGTTAATGAAAGCATACTTAACTCTAATGTTGCTCATAACAAATTAATGTCTTTTAATTCTTTATATAATAACTTTTCGTAAATCATTTTATTTCAAATTTATATGGTAATTCTGAATGTAAAAATTTTTTGGTAAAATTAACAACATAACATTTTCGCTTGCTTCGATGTTTATTAATCACTAAATCTGATGATACAGTTGAAAAATTATTCCCAATTACAATACACCAATTGCTTTGAGTTGTTAATTAAGGATAATGCAATGGTCTTTATGTAAACATTTTGTTCTTCTATCGATAAGGCACCCAAATAAGTACTAAAAATAGCATTGATAAACCTTCATAAATTTTCCACCACAATACCAGGTTAAGTATGAAAACTGAGTTAATTAATTTCCAACCGCACCGACCCTACAGAAACAAAAAAAAAAACTGCTGATGCTCTAACTACCGCAAACAGCACATCCATTAAAATGAGAAATTCTTCTCCAGCCTAGATATTTTCGTTCAACATCCCCAATAATTAAAGAAAAGAAAAAAAAAGAAAAATTGTCCAACCCCTCATTTTTACCTGCACTAAGGCAGGCCATAATTATTACTGGCATTTTTGGTGAGGTTTCCGATCCTCTTTTGCTTCGGGTTTGTTGGGGGAACTTCTGTAGGAAATCTTTTTTTGAAAATAAAAGGCGCTATTATTCTATATGATTGGAGCTGGTTCTTAGTAAAATGGTACAATCCACTCTTTTGCCATTGAGATATTTTAATGAATGATGATTCGTTACATATTTTATAGATTAAAATCAATTCCATTATTCTGATGTTACATCAGTTATTTGAATCGCTCCATTATTCTAATGATATATCAGTTATTGGTACCGTTCTATTATTCTGATGCTATGTGAGTTGTTGGAATCGTTCCATTATTCTGATGTTATATCAGTTATATGACTCGTTCCATTAATCTGATGTTATATCAGTTATGTGAATCGTTCCATTATTCTGACGTTATATCAGTTATGTGAATCGCTCCATTATTCTGACGTTATATCAGTTATGTGAATCGTTCCATTGTACCAAACTTTCTTGGAAAATTTAACAGTTTAATAAGTTTGCTTGCTTGAACGTTTACTAATCACTAAATCTTATGATACAGCTAAAAGGTTATTTCCAATTACAATGTACCAATTACTTCCAGTTGTTAATTAAGGATAATGCAATGGTCTTTATATAAATATTTTTATTGTATTGATAAGGCACCCAAATTTGTACTAAAAGTAACATTGATAAATCCTTCTTAAATGTCCCACCATAACACCAGGTTAGGTATAAAAACTGCGTTAATTAATTTTGCAACCACACCGACTATACACAAACAAAAGAATAACTGAATGATGCTCCAACTACCGCAAACATTTCATCCATTAAAATGAGAAATTCTACTCTTATGAAAGATATTTGTGTTCACCATCCCCCAATAATTAAAGAAAAGGAAAGAAAAAAAAATAAAGAAATAATTATCTCCCTCATTTTTATCTGTACTAAGACAGGCCATAGTTATTTCTGTCTTTTTTGGTGAGGTTTCCGATCCTGTTATGCTTCCTGCCTGTAGAATTTTTTTTTTCTTTTTGGAAATAAAAGGTGCTATTATTTTATATGAATGGGACTGGTTCTTAGAAGAATGGTACGAGTCACTGTTTTGCCATTGAGAAATTTTAATGAATGACGATTCATTCCATATTTTATACATTAAAATCAATTCCATTGTTCATATTTTATATCAGTTGTGTGATTCGTTCCATTTTAAGATTTTAGTAAAGATACATTTCTTTGAACAATTACACCTTTAGGTATGGTTTGGTTTATCACTCAGTTATTTATCATTAGTTATTTTTTACACATTTGAAGCTAATTAGACGGAGATCTATTGTTTAATGAGTGTTTTGAATCATTAGCAAAACATGGAGCTGAAAACCCGGTAAAATTCCCACCTAGTAGTCAGACTCACGAGGCAAAATGCTGAACATCTGAAACGCCCAAGAGACTCCTCGTTTTCTGAAACAGTGTCTACAACAAAACCATCAGCGGATTGAAATTCAGATACAATGTTCACCAACGGCGCACTTGGACATGATTCGCGCTTCATTAGCCTATTATACTGAATACAGGACACCTATCTTTTAAATCATTTTAGTCTGTCATTTTATTTATATCCAAAATTATGTTTCATTTTAAAATTGCACAAAGTGAAGTAAATATGGTTATAACTAAAAAACACATAAAAACTTACAAATTGGTTTGGATCAACACAACTTATTAATTAATTAATTTGTGACATTAATTTGTAAAAGAAAATCAAGCGTAAAAACCATTTAAGACATAATTTCCCTCTCAGTTACTAAAATAAATTTAACCAAATAATGCAACATTTATCATCAGATATTTTATTTAATTAAAATTTTTAATTATATGTTATTAATTATTTATTATTCTGCATAATATGAATATATATATATACAAAAAAAATCGAAAATTATTAAATAAAATAAATATATATTTATTTAATAATTTTTGATTTTTTTTGTGCATGTATGTGGCATACGACCAATTTTCATCAGTGCATGTGGCCTGCGGTCTTACAACTGTGCATCCTAACACAACAATAGAAAGTAGAAACCAAAATTCAGAAACATTATCCCATTGGTGTTCGGAAAAATGTTCCATGCTATTCATAGATATTGGGCAATTTTAACGAATGCTGATTAATTTAATATTTTGAAGGATTAGAACTAATTCCATTGCTCCGATGTTTACATCGGTTACATATGTTGTTGCATATTATGCTTCTCTCAAGGATAGGTTGTCCCTTCGTATCGGCGATTGTCCTTTTAGGATTTAATATAATGAGATGCTGCGCAGATGTCCTTAATGAATCCTGAAGCAATGGGTGCTTACACAAACATGTTTGCCATCTGCTCCTTATTAATGTTATCTATAAGCAATCCCGAATTATTCCGGCGATTTAGTTGACCGTAATAAAGCGGTATTTTTCTGATGAATTGTTCAAATTATCTATATAAGTAAACTTTACAGAGAAGAAAAATTCATTTATACTTCATTCATTTTTATTCCTTTATTATAAATTGATCGTAAATATTAAAATAATTTGTATTATTTGTAGTTATATTTTAAAATGTCTTTTTTTTTTCCCTCTATGAAATTTGGAGATTCAAAGAATATTTATAATGTTCTATCATTTTTAAATGTAAAATAATGGTTCAATCCAATAATAATAGGGCTTCGGTTCGATAATAAATAATGGTTCAATCATAATATTAAAAGTATTCGGTTCTATAATAAATAATGGTTAAGTCCCAATAATAATATTGATTCGGTTCGATAATAATCAACAGTTCGAGCTCAAAAAATTAATGGTTCGATCTCATTTGTCACAGTTTTTAAATCAATTTATTATTTTTAAATACTTTTTTGTAAGTGAATAAAAGCACAACAGAAAGACATTTAAGCTTAGCTTTAAAAACATCTCCCTATTTATCAGAAATGTGCAATTTCTTAAAATATTTTAAAAAATCATAGACAAGAAAAACACCTTAGGGTGGAAAAACTCATCATTAACGCACGAAAAGGCAACTTTGTTTTCAATGTTAAGTAATCTTGTAATCAAATTCGCCAACGGATTTTTTTTTCAGTTAAAATAATTATATTCAAATAAATAATATTAAATTACAAGATGGGGTGTGATTGTAGAGTGACCTGCAATCTGGCTCGGAAACCACAGGTTTTGGGGTCGAGTCTCGGCAGTGCAATGGATGTTTGTAGTGGTTTGAAATCCATTTATACTTTAGGTCCTGGTCTAAATGGCTGTTGAGCGTAGGGATGACAAACCTACCCATTAAAAAGAAATCCTCTTTCGACTCGAAATCTGCCGGTTGTCAGAATGCCTTGACCCAACGTAGGATTGTTGCGCCATTGATGATGATGATTATTATTTTTAATTATATCAAAAATATGGCTCAATCTCATCTATCACTTATTATTAAATTCATTATTTTTCTTAAAATTTATTTTGTAATGAATGAAAGCATAACTGAAAGAAGTTTAAGCTCGAGTTAAAAAAAAAAAAATTTCGATATTTTTCAGAAATGTGCATTTTTTTTTCTTAAAATATTTAAAAGTTATAGTATATAGGCAGGGGAAAAAAACAACCTATTAGAGTCAATATACAAAAATAGGATACTTTGTTTTCAATGTTGTGTAACTTTGTAAAAAAAAATGGCAACATATATTTTTGAGTTTTAATAATTTATTAAAATAAATAATAGATGAAGAGCTATTTACAAGTTTCGAAAGATTTAGTTTTGTTTCCATATCAAATCCAGTGGCGATCATCAAATCTAGGAGTTGTCCTCAATCTATTGACTATCAACCATATGAGGTGTAATTATAGTGATATTTATCAACAATCCCGTTATGGAAGAATCCCGAGATCTCCTAAGCGACTGAATTTAAGATTTTGAGTTTCATTATTGTCTGCAATATCAAAGGTGGGACAGTGTCCAAAATGCTGTATATATCTAGAACTTTTTGAATTATTTTACAAATTAACTCGTTAACACTCCACTTAACTGTAACCGTACTTCAGTGTAAGAATTTTTCTTCCTGGATTTTGGAACTTTCTTTATTCCAAAATGTTACCCATTTATTTATGTCAACATAAAATTTTAAAATACTTAATTTCGAAAATTTTATTCGTACACTATCCATTTGTTTCGTCTCATTTAATAGTTTACTTTGTTCGGAATGTGTTCAGCATTTAGTTTTCCACAATTCCTTTTTAAAGAAGCAAATGTTTTTATTTGCACGAAATTTCCAAACGGCAACTTTTCATCATATTCGTCTGTATTTTGAATTTCAATTTCAATATCTTCTTCGATGTAAAAAGGATCCAATTTGCTTACTGAATGCCTTCTGCAACATTCTATACATTTCTCACACGAATGTTCATACCACAAACACAATGGAATGCAACTTCTTTGCTCAGTTAATTTTAGACATTTCAAAAATCGCCGGAATCACAAAGCACAAAGCCAAGCGTAACTCAAACACTGATGAATATTCTGACGTCAACTTTCACAAAGATGTCAAGGACAGTGCCAGCAACTTGAAAAATAAAAAATAAATTGAAATTCCGTATACCCGGGAAATTTAAATTGAAAATTGGTCTAACTTTTTGGACACAGTGGTATATTTCTTACAAATAGTCATGTTTAATAGTTGGCAGATGGGAATAATTCTAAATTAAATTTAAAGTAACAAATAATTCCTGATAAGTATTGCGGAAACTACTAATGTAGTTTGTTTCAACCGAAAGTAGAGTACTGAATATTCATGCACCACTCAGAAGTCTTTTTAGAGATAGCATCTTGAAATTATATACATAGGTAATGATTCAGAATTATTCTCGCTCAACCAAATCTTTTTCGCGCAGTGAATCGAAAACATTTCCAGGAAAAGTTTCCCGCGCAAAACAGCAACTTTCACTTCTTTTCTCAGGAAATGGAAATTTCTCTGACAGCTGCAAATCAACCAGTCATGGAAGAAGTCGAAAGGGACACGTGTAGATAAAGTTAATGCCCACTAATTACTCACGCTGTAATTCTTTAATAAATGAATGCGAATTGTGACAGCTCTTTTCTGCCTTTTTTCTATTTCACTCTAGGGTTCCACAGAGAAACGCGTAGCTGCTGATTTATGCTCTGGTCTTCGTGATTTTGGTTTAAGTGTCATAAGTAAAGTGCTATAAGAGCAATTTGAGAAATTGCCATATTGAAACGTCAAAAACCGTGGGTCATGTTAGTTACATGCAGTTAGTGGGTCATTTTAGTTACATGCAGTTAGTGGTTCATGTTAGTTCTAATCCTGGAAATGGCATGGATGTTTGTTAGTGGTTCAGTATCCGTAGGTCACAGTCTCATTTGAGTATGGAACATCACAAAGATCAGTCAGAGGTCAGAGACTTATCACCTACATCATTCCCAAACTGTATAGGGGAAACTCAGTTACAGGCACAGTGATGGGGTCTGGTGTAGTAGTAATAGTTAAAGTTTAGGTCCAGGTTAATTTAGTCTAAAGTGTGCATAAGATGAGCGTAGAGTGACAGACCAAAAAAAAAAAACCGCCATAGGGTCACAAATTAATGTTTGTCTTATAAAAATTTTATTGATCTGATTTCATTGGTATTATTGCAAAATTGGATTACAAATCTAAAGAGGTGCTTGAACCGAAATATAATATAATATGATTCGAAAAAAAAATGCTTTTATTAATTTATACGCATACAGACGGAAAAAATTTCTAAATGAAATTGTAAGCAACAACTAATTGGTGATAAGTATTGCGGAAACAACTAATGCAGTTTTATCAGATGATGTTTCAACCGAAGTAGAGTACTGAATATTCATGCACCACTCAGACGTTTTTCAGAGATAACATCGGGAAATTATGTACCAAGGTAATTATTCAGAATTATTCTCGCCCAACCGAATCTTTTTCGCGCAGTCAATCGAAAACATTTCCAGGAAAAGTTTCCGCGCAAAACAGCAACTTCCACTTCTTTTCTCAGGAAATGGAAATTTCTGTGACAGCAGCAAATCAACCGCGCATGGAAAAAGGGGAATGAAGTTGAAAGGGGACACGTGTAGATAAAGTGAATGCCCACTAATTACTGGCGCTGTGATTCTTTAATAAATTGTGACAGCTCTTTTCTGTCTTTTTTTTTATTTCACTCTGAAATGCGTAGCTGTTGATTTATGCACTGGTTTTTGTGGTTTTGCTTTAAGACTCATAAGCAAAGTGGTGTAGGGAAAATTTGGGAAATTGCCATATTGTAACATGAAAGAGCGTGGGCTACATAAGCGTGGATGTAGTCATTATGAATTAGTAACTCTAGTCTCCCCAAAAAAATCATTCCTTATTGGACATAAATACATTTCATATACATAGTACAAGTTAATGCCGGATATGCAGGTGGTCTTGATTCAGAGATGTTCAGTGGCCTGGTGGCCAAAGTGTATCGATCTGGCCTTTGGTTCACAAGCATCAGGTTCTAATCTGGAAGTGGCATGGATGTTTGTTAGTGGTTCGGAATCCGTAGGTCGCAGTCTCATTTGACTATAGAACGTCACAAAGAGATAAGAGAGTTCACCTACATCATTCCCAAACTGTATAAGGGAAACTTTGTTCTAGGCATAGTTGTGCGTGGTGTAGCAGTAGTAGTTAAATAGTAGGTACATGTTTAATTAGCCTAAAGTGTGCGTAATACAAGCGTAGAATAAGAGACCAAAACAAACCAAACCGCCATCAGTTTCTAAATTAAAGTTTTTCTAATGAAAATTTTATGGATCTCAGTTCATTGGTCTTATTTTAAAATTGGATTAGAAAGCTAACGGGGTTCATGAACCGAAATATAACATAATATGATTCGAAAAAAAATGTTTGAAAATACTTTTTTTATTTACTACGCATACAGAAGGAAACATTTCTAAATTCAATTTTAAGCAACACACAATTTCTGATAAGCATTGCGGAAAATACTAAAGTAGTTTTATCTAAACGGAAGTAGATTACTGAATATTCATGCACCACTCAGAAGTTTTTCAGAGATATCATCTTGAAATTATGTACATAGGTAATGATTCAGAATTAATCTCGCCTAACCAAATCTTTTTTCGAGCAGTGAATCGAAAACATTTCCAGGAAAAGTTCCCCGCCCGAAACAGCAACCTCCACTTCTTTTCTCAGGAAATGGAAATTTCTATGACAGCAGCAAATCAACCAGGCATGAAAGGAGCGGAATGAAGTTGAAAGGGACACGTGCAGATAAAGTTAATGCCCATTAATTACTCGCGCTGTAATTCTTTAATAAATGAATGCGAATTGTGACAACTCTTTTCTGTCTTTTTTTATTTCACTCTAGGGTTCCACAAGGAAACGCGTAGCTGCTGATTTATGCGTTGGTCTTTGTGGTTTTGGTATAGAGTCATAAATCAAGTGGTGTAAGAACAATTTGGAAAATTGCCATATTGAAACATCAAAGAGCGTGGGCCACGTTAGTTACATGTAGTTAGTGAGTCATGAGTTAGTTGCATGTAGTCACTATGATTTAGTAACTCACATCCCATAAACTAAACATTCATTATTTGACATAAATACATTTCATATATATAACAGTACAAGCTAAGGCCAGATATGCGGGTTGTCTAGATTCAGAGTTGTTCGGTGGCCTGCTGGGCAATGTTCATGGATCTGGCCTTTGGTACTACACGCATCAGGTTCTATTCCTGGAGGTGGCATGGATGTTTGTCAGGGGTTCGGAATCCGTAGATCGCAGTCTCATTTGACTATAGAGCGTCACAAAGACCAGTCAGATATCAAAGACTTCTTATCTGTATGATTCCCAAATTGAATGGGGGAAATTCAGCTCTAGGCACAGTGATAGCTTGTGGTGTAGTAGTAGTCGTTAAATTGTAGGTCCTAATTAGCCCACAGTGTGCCTAAGATGAGCGTAGAGGGACAGACCAAAACAAACGAAACCGTTACCGGGCCCTAAATTAATGTTTTTCTGATGAAAATTTTATTGATCTGTTTTCATTGGTCTTATTGGAAAATTGGATTAGAAATCTAAGGGGGTGCATGAACCGAAATATAACATAATATGATTCGAAAAAAATTTTTGAAAATGCTTTATTAATTTACTATGCATACAGAAGGACAAATTTCTAAATTAAATTTTAAGCAACAAATAATTGCTGATAAGTGTTGCGGAAACTACTAATGTAGTTTTATTGAAACTGAAGTAGAGTACTGAATATTCATGCACCACTCAGAAGAAGTTTTTCGGAGATAGCATCTTGAAATTATGTACATAGGTAATGATTCAGAATTATTCTCGCCCAACCGAATCTTTTTTCGAGCAGTGAATCGAAAACATTTCCAGGAAAAGTTCCCCGCCCGAAACAGCAACTTCCACTTCTTTTCTCAGGAAATGGAAATTTCTGTGACAACAGCAAATCAACCAGGCATGCAAGAAGCGGAATGAAGTAGAAAGGGACACGTGTAGATAAAGTTAATGCCCAGTAATTACTCGCGCTGTAATTCTTTAATAAATGAATGCGAATTGTGACAGCACTGTTCTATCTTTTTTTCTGTTCGGCTTAAGGTTCCACAGAGAAACGCGTAGCTGCTGATTTATGCCTTGGTATTTGTGGTTTTGACTTAAGAGTCATAAGTAAAGTGGTATAAGAGCAATTCTGGAATTTGCCATATTGATACGTCAAAGAGCGTGGGTCATGTTAGTTACATGTAGTTAGTGGGTCATGAATTAGTTACATGTAGTCACTATGTTTTAGTAACTCCCGTCCCAAAAGAAACATTCATAATGTGACATAAATACATTTCATATACAGAGTAGTAAAAGTTAAGGCCAGATATGCGGGTGGCCTTGATTCAAAGTTGTTCGGTGGCCTGATGGTCAATGAGTATCGATCTGGGCTTTGGTACCACATGCCTCATGTTCGAATCCTTGAAGTAGCATGGATGTTTGTTTGTGGTTCTGAATCAGTAGGACGCAGTCCTATTTAACTATAGAGTGTCACAAAGACCAGTCAGAGATTAGAGACTTGTCACCTACATGATTCCCAAACTGTATAGGGGAAACTCAGTTCCAGGCACAGTGATGGGGTGTGGTGTAGTAGTAGTAGTAGTTGTTAAACTGTTGGTCCCAGTCTAATTAACCCAAAGTGTGCACAATATGAGCGTAGAGCGACAAACCAAACAGCCATCAGGTCACAAATTAATGTTTTTCTTTTGAAAATTTTATTGATCTGATTTCATTGGTCTTATTGCAAAATTGGAATAAAAATCTAACGAGGTGCATGAACCGAAATATAACATAATATGATCCAAAAAAAATTTTTGGAAACGCTATTATTAATTTACTATGCATACAGAAGGAAAAATTTCTAAATTAAATTTAAAGCAACAAATAATTGCTGATAAGTATTGCGAAAAATACTAATGTAGTTTTATCTAAACGGAAGTAGATTACTAAATATTTATGCACCGCTCAGAAGTAGTTTTTCAGAGACAGCATTTTGAAATTATTCGCATATGCAGTGATTCAAAGTTATTCTCGCCTAACCGAATCTTCTCCGCGCACTGAATCGAACACATTTCCAGGAAAAGTTTCCCGCGCAAAACATCAACTCCCACTTTTTTTCTCAGGAAATGGAAATTTCTGTGACAGCAGCAAATCACCCAGGCTTGAAAGAAGCGGAATAAAGTTGAAAGGGGCACGTGTAGATAAAGTGAATGCCCAGTAATTACTTGCTGCTGTAATTCTTTAATAAATGAATGCGAATTGTGACAGCTATTTTTTCTGTCTATTTATTATTTCACTTTAGGGTTCCACAGAGAAACGCGTAGCTGCTGATTGATGAGTTGGTCTTTGTGGTTTTGGGTTTAGGAGTCATAATTAAAGTGGTGAAAGAACAATTTGGGAAATTGCCATTTTTCAGCGATAGTTTGTGTGGGTCACAAGTAGTCGCTATGATTTAATCCCTCTCCCATTAAGTAAAATATTCGTTACCTCACCTAAATAATACATGAAGTTAGTATCAAGTTTCTAGTTATACCAAGTTAATATTACAATAATATGCAAGTTTGGAACAGATATGCGTGTGGTCTTGATGCAGTTTTGTTGTTCATTGATACAAACTAAATTATTTCTCAAAATAAAAACGCGATGATTAGCTACTACATTTATTAAAATTGCAAAGGCAGCACTGTGTAACTACTACTACTACTACTACTACTACACTACACTACATCACTGTGACTATAGCTGAGTTGCCCCTTTACTGTTTGCGAATGATGTGGGTGAGAAGAAGTCTGGTTGAGCTCTGTGACGCTCTACGGTCATAGGAGACCGGAACCTACGGCCTAAAATGGATTCCAGACCAATACAAACATTCATGGCACCGCCGGGATTCGTACCCGATACCTGGGGTTCCGAGCCCCAGAACATTAACCATTCGGCCATCAAACCCCACTGCGCAATTGCAACACATAACACAAAAAAACAAAACTACATAACAAATATTTACAAAATAATCTTAAAAACCAAGTTCGATCTTCGAGGCAGATGTATTTGGCCCATCATGGAACTGCTGTGCCAATGAAGAAGAAGAAGATATATATATGTTATGTTATGTATGTAATATTGGCCTGATGATCGATTGATTAGCACTAGATGCCAGAAATTTTGAGTTCGACCTCCGGCGATGCCATGAATGTTTGTAGAAGTTCGGAGTATTCACTTTACATCGTATTTCCAGATCTATTATGATTGTTGACAGTAGGGCTGATAACCCTACTCCGTAAATAGGAAACATCTCATGTTTCGGAATCCGTCAGTAGGTAGAGTGATTTGGCTCATTATGGGTCTGTTACTCCTAAGAAGAAGGTGGCATGATGACAAACGGGGTAACTCTCTGGCTGTTGGTACCGAAGGCTTCAGGTTCGAATCCTGGTGGTGGCATGAATGTTTCGTGGTGGTTCGGAATCAACGTTAAACTGTAAGACTTGGTTTAATTAGCCTAAAGTCTGCACAAGATGACCGTAGAACGACAGATCAAACCAAACAGACCAATGAAGAAGACATATACAAGAAATGACCGTGATAAAAATCAAAATTAAAAAAACAATTTAAAAAAATGAATAAAAATAAACTGTAAAAAGTCTACAGTGGTGCATGAACCGAAATATAATATAATATAATTTGAAAATAAAATTACTTGAAAAGGTTTTTATTAATTTACTATGAATGGATAAGAAAGGACTCTAAATAAAATTTAAAACAACACATAATAAACGGAAACTACTAATGCAGCTTTAGTAGATAATGTTCAAATGGAAGTAATGTATTGAATATTCATGCATCTCTCAGAACTTTTTCAGAGATACCATCTTGAAATTATGTACATAGGTAATGATTCAGAATTATTCTGGACCAACGAAATCTTTTTCGCGCAGTGAATCGAAAACATTTCCAGGAAAGGTTTCCCGCGCAAAACAGCAACTTCCACTTCTTTTCTCAGGAAATGGAAATTTCTCTGACAGCAGCAAATCAACCGAGCATGAAAAAAGCGGAATGAAGTTGAAAGGGACACGTGTAGATAAAGTTAATGCTCAGTAATTACTTGAGCTGTAATTCTTTAATAAATGACTGCGAATTGTGACAGCACTTTTCTGTCTTTTTTTTTATTTCACTCTGGGGTTCCACAGAGAAACGCGTAGCTGCTGATTTATGCGTTGGTCTTTGTTGTTTTGGTTTAAGGGTAATTAATAAAGTGGTGTAAGAACAATTTGGGATATTGCCATTTTTCAACGATGGTTAATTACGCCTCCCTACCCCCGGAAAAAATATTTGTTATCCGGCATAAATAATATTTCATATGCAGATTATTACAAGTTAGGGCCAGATTGGCGTGTGGACTTGATTCCGTGTCGTTCGTGGATACAAACTAAATTATTTCTCAAAATAAAAAAAGCGATGTGCATATGTCATATTTAATAAAATTACAAACACAATAAAAGGGCAGCAAATAAAACGCTAAACACAATTATATAACAAATATTGACAAAATCATCTTAAACGTCAGTTTGCTTTAGGGCTTTTCTATCTTGAGCACTGCGGGAACAGTTCTATACTCTCTCATTATCCGTTCCAAAGTCTAACGGTCGAGACGTGCAAAATCCAAATTCTAACATAATTTCAACTAAGGTAAGGTTCAGCGCATCCTTGAAACGAACCTGCAAAGTCCTAAAGTAAGTTCAAAGTTTTAATGTAAGGGTCAACTCGTCCTTGAAAAAAGGATCAATCAAACGGAAACTTTTTTTTTTTTGTTACATATGGATATCTGTGGTACATCGAGTTCTACTTTTGAATGCTACAAACGACATAATAAATAGTGAGAAGAGGGAATATCATTTAAAGGAAACTGCACAGCACTTGCATGTTCTATGGTAAAACCCCCGAAACCCTCTCTCCAGGAAGCCAGACTATCAATTGCAACTATCGCTACGCACATAATTCAGCTATAATCATAATTGCATGGTCATCTAATATTTTAATGCATTCCCACAATCATGTAAAAATAAATTTTGACCTGTTTTATAATCTTAATAAAATAAACATTGTCTGTAAGGAGGAAATATTGCAATATTTATTTTAACTGGATTTGTATCTTTTTAAACTTTTCTGAAGTCGAATTCTGTAACTTTTAATGTATAATCTGCTTAAAAATAAATTTAATTATTATATTAATTTAAATATGCTTGATAACAGAGCATGCCTACTATTAGCCAATAAAATACAATATATTTTAGATGATCAAGGAAAGAACTTTTTAATTTAATATTAGTTACATACGATTCAATATATTTCAATTAAAAAACAAAAAAAGCAGGAAATATATTTATTTTTTCTTTCTTAAAATAATATTTTAGACCTGTTAACTAATGCTAGCTTATATATACCTGTTAACTAACGTTGTAAGCTTCTGACGTAGTTTAAACTTTCTGAGCATGTTCAGAAACCCGAATATCCCTATTTTCTTGTGGGGTATAAATTCGTAAGCCTTAAACATTCTACGTTATATTTTAGGAAAAAGATTTAAGAAAAGAGCTTTTCAGAGTTCTAAGAGTATTTGTTCTAAATCGTGATAATTTCAAACACCATTATCGATTCACAAAATTGGTATTTTAATTCTTAAGTGATCAATAAGTCTTCATAGCCATAAGCAACGTTAAAAGTTCTAATGTACTCCCCATTTAATGACAGATTTTTCAATAAAAATTATTGTTTTTAACTTCTTACATTATATATTAATATAATGTGTATTTATTATTATCGAAAATTATATCAATTTCAACTTTTTTAAATTTTATCGAAAATTATATATTTTTCTTGCAAACGATATCCATTTATACAAATGAAATTCAATAATATGCTTTTTTTGATAAATAAATACTTTTAAATCCTAAAAAAATCTAACTTTTTTAATCGTCTAATGGCAGATGATATTTTGACTATATGAGCATCAATTAAATAGAAAGCTAATTATGTATTTAAAGCTAATATCACCTCAGATAAAACTTTTCAAATATAAAATAAGTTTATTGCAACATTTAATGGAATATTTTGTTTCATTAATTTGAAATGAAATAAATGGCACCTATATTAAATAACTGCAGGCGATAAACGTTATAAAGTATAAATGTAATTAAATAGGAATAGATTTATATGAGAAAGAAAAGGGATTTATTATTATTAAGAAAAATAATTTTCTTTAATGATCAATGAATAGTTTAAAAAATTGGATTTTAACATCTCGTAAAATAATAACATTAGAACTTTAATGAATTTTATTAAATCTAATATTTTATTTAGAACTTATCGAGCCAACGGCCGTACCATGCTGAATATACCGGTTCTCGTTAGATCACCGAAGTCAAGCATCATTGGGCGCGGTCAGTACTTGGGTGGGTGACCACCTGGGAACAGCGTGCCGTTGGCAAATTTGGGACCTGAATGGCCGAGTGTCTAGCGCTCTGGCGCTCGGTGTCACAGGTTTCGGGTTCGAATCCCGGCGGTGCCATGGATGTGTGTAGTGGTTCGGAATCCACTTTAAGCCGTAGGTCCCGGTCTTCTATGACTGTAAGAGCGTCACGGAGCAAAAGTCAGGCTTCTACCTACGGGTGCTCCATCACAACAGAAGCTGCTTCCTTCCCCTTCAATCATGAATACGTATGGGCTCGTCGGCTTGGCCAGCCAAGTGGGATAAGAAACAACAACAAACGAGAACTTATCGATCTCTTATTCTATACTCGTTAATAAATATATCTTTCATTTTTAAATAAGTGCCACTATATTTCCGAGCTCATAATTATATTAATGGTTATCATTCGTATAGAGCGACAAACAAACCAAAAAGTGTAATCGCTGAGAGAAAATTGTTCTTTCCAAACTTTTAAAATGGAGTGATTCATACAATTGAATATAACATCACAGCAATATAATTCATTTTAATCTAAAAAATATTTATTGAATCGTCATTCATTAAAATTTCTCAGTGGCAACAGAGTGAATTGTACCATTTTCCTAAGAACCAGTCACATTCATATAGAATAATAACAACTTTTATTTCCAAAAAGAAGATTCTCTACAGAAGTTTCCTAACAAACACAAATCATAAGAGGATCGAAAACCTCACAAAAAAAGACAGAAATAATTATGGCCTGTCTTAGTACAGGTAAAAATGAGGGGGGATTCTTTCTTTATTTTTCTTCTTTTCTTTGTTTTAATTATTGGGAAATGTTGAACACAAATATCTAGCGCTAGAGTAGAATTTCTCATTTTAATGGATGGTATGTTTGCGGTAGTTGGAGCATCAGCAGTTATTCTTTTGTTTGTGTAGGGTCGGTGAGGTTGGAAATTAATTAACTCAGTTTTTATATCGTGGCATTATAATAGGACGTTTAAGAAGGATTATCAATGTTATTTTTAGTACTTATTTGAATACCTTATCGATACAAGAACAAAATGTTTATATGGAGACCATTGCATTATCCTTAATTAGCAACAGGAAGAAATTGGTGTATTGTAATTGGAAACAATCTTTCAGCTATATCATCAGATGTAGTGACTAGTAAACGTTAAAGCAAGTGAAACTATTATGGTGTTAATTTTTCCCAAGAAAGTTTGTTTCTTACTAAATTTGGAAAATAGAAATGTTTTAAAAGAGCTGCTATATGAGGAATTAAAATACATTAGCTTTGATATTGGAAATATCAGAGTTAAATATACATTAGTTAACCTTTAATACACTTTTTTCAAGTTTTCATCTATATTTTGACCACTGCAAGGTACTTTTGTCTTACTTTTTTCGAGAATTAACATTGCATATTAATTAGCATGGTCTGTCACAGTACAAAATGAGGGGGAATATTCTTTCTTCCTTTTTTTTCTTTTCTTTATTTTAATTACTGATCATATTGAACACAATATCAAACTCTAGAGTATAATTTCTCATTTTAATGAATGGAATGGTTCTGCTAGTTAGAGCATCAATAGTTATTATCTTGTTTGTTTATCAATTATTTGTGTATATTGTTCACAAGAGGGAAAATTTTTATTATAGTCTCAATCAATTTCCTCGTGCGCCACATAAGTTCAGGAGGCGTACAAACTTATGTAGAAAACAAGTAATATATATATATACATAAATTTAATCAATCCCTTCCTTTTTTTAAATTTTATTTCAGGAAGTTCTTTATAAATCATTTTTATTTGCATTCATCTTTTGAATTTATCTGGCACCATCTATTGGTAGATAGATGCAACTTAAATCTAAGAAAAAACTAAAATTAATTAATTAAATTTATTTAATGAATTAATATTTGAGAAAACTGTATTAACATCAAGTGCCATCCACTACAAAATAAAATAAAATGTGTTTGATCTTGAGTGGATGAATAAAAAGTATTTCATGAACGATTGAAAATTTGAACAAGATATATACACTGAAGTGACAAAAGTCATGGGATACCTCTTAATATCGTGTCGGCCCTCCTTTCGCCCGGCGAACTGCAGCAACTCGACGTGGCATGGACTCAACAAGTCGTTGGAAGTCTTCTGCAGGAATATTGAGCCATGCTGTCTCGATAGACGTCCATAATTGTGAAAGCGTTGATGGTGCAGGATTTTGGGCACGAACAGACCTCTCGATGATGTCCCATAAATGCTCGATGGGATTCATGTCAGGCGATCTAGGTGGCCAGATCATTCGTTGGAATTGTCCAGAATGTTCCTCAAACCAATCGCGAACAGTTGTGGCCCGGTGACATGGCGCATTGTCATCCATAAAAATCCCATCGTTGTTTGGGTACATGAAGTCCATGAATGGTTGCAAGTGATCTCCAAGTAGCTGAACATAAGCATTTCCAGTCAACGTTCGGTCCAGTCGCACCAGAGGACCAAGTCCATGCCATGAAAAAACAGCCCACACCATTACGGAGACACCACCAGCTTGAACAATGCCTTGCTGACAGTTTAGGTCCATGGCTTCGTGGGGTCTGCGCCACACTCGAACCCTACCATCAGCTCTTACCAACTGAAATCGTGACTCATCGGACCAGGCCACGGTTTTCCATTCATCTAGGGACCAACCGATATGCTCACGTGCCCACGAGAGTCGCTGCAAGCGATGTCGTTCTGTCAGTAAATGCACTCGAGTCAGTCTTCTGCTGGAATAGCCCAAGAAAGCCAAATTTCTCCGCACAGCTCTAACAGACAAGTCCCTTGTACGTCCCACATTGATTTCTGCGGTTATTTGACGCAGTGTTGCTTGTCTGTTAGAATTTACGACTCTTTGCAGACGACGCCGGTCTCGGTCGTTAAGTGCAGGCGGTCGACCACTGCGCTGTCCATGGTGGGATGTTATGCCTGAAATTTCATACTCTCGGCACACTCTTGACACAGTGGATCTGGGAATGTTGAATTCCCTAACGATTTCCGAAATGGCATGACCCATACGTCTAGCTCCAACTAACATTCCGCGTTCAAAGTCTGTTAATTCCCGTCGTGCGGTCATCCTCACGTCAAAACCTCTTCACATGAATAACTTGAACAGAAATGAAAGCTCTGCGAAAGCACTGCGCATTTATACCTGTCCTACGCGATGCTACTGCCATCTGAAAATTTGCATATTGCTATCCCATGACTTTTGTCACTTCAGTGTATAGGGAGAGTGTGAGCTAATAGATGGAATTTAACAAATATTAGAGCAAATGATCGAGAAGTAGAAAAATCCGCATGTAAATTGAAATCGACAAAAATACATACAAAGTATACTGTTAAATTAGCTGCTAACTGGATGTTGTCTGGCTATTATTTTTTCTATATTTCGGTAGACCATAGGAAGGATAATAGAAAAGTCAGTGTAGTATACAATTGAAATAATTTTACCAGTTGTTTCAAAATTTTAAAATAAATAATTTAATTTTAATGCCATTAAGTGTTTGGTGCTGAACACAAAATATACTATTACTAAAGTTTGGAATATTTCATCGTAGTGCTGAAATGTGCGTGAGGAAAATCTAAAATACATAAACGTTGTAAGAAATTTGTCCTTACCAATTTTAAATTTTTAGACTTTATTGAAAATTATATATTTGTCTTATAAACGATAACCATTTATACATATGGAATTCATTAATTTACTTTCTTTTTGACAAATAATATTTCTAAATCATAATAAAATCAAAAAATTTTTTTCGTAAAATGGCACGTGATATTTTGATGACATGAACAGTAATTAAATTGAAAACAACATTATATATTTAAAGTTAATATGAATTCAGCTAAAACTTTTTAAACATAAAATAAATTTATTTTAACATTTTATTTTAATTATTTGAAATGAAATGAATGGCATCATTTTAGATATTTACATAACTACAGGCGATTAACGTTATAAAGCATTTGTAATTAATAGGAGTATATATATACAAGAATAAAAATTGATTTATTTATTATTAACAAGATAAATAATTTTCTTTAATGATTTATAAATAATTAAAAAAATTTAGTAAAAAAATAATATTAGAACTTTGATGAATTTATTAATTGTGATATTTCATTTATAATTAGTAAATGGATGTCTTATACTGCATTCTTTAATAAAAATATGTTTCGTTTTTAAATCGGTACCATTATATTTCAAAGTTTATAATTATATCTTATTATTTTGCCTGCTTTTTTATTATTATTTTTTTATCGTTTCAATTAATTTTCATTGCAGAAATCTGAAAATGTGTTGTTATATAATTTCTGAAATGGCAGCAAGTTGTTAGTTAAAAAAGTGATAATATATTGTATTTGACGCAAAATGGCGTTGTGATTAATAGAAAAATATTATCCAAATAAGAGTTGGATCCTCCATTAGGTATAAAAGAATGTTTTATTTACATTTTTATGGTACTATATACATTCGAGCCATGAGCCCGCAAGAATCGAACTCACAATTCAAAACTGAAACTTAATCTGACGTCAACAGTAGGTGCACCATATTTATTTGCATATTTTCTCTGCGGTACTTAAAAAAATATTTATTTGAAGCATTAAATTTTGGGACGGATTTCTTTTGCATAAGAAATAAAAAAAAATATTTGTATCCATTGAAAAGCAGACGATATTTTCAATATGCGTATTGTAAAATTTTATAACATCAATAAAAATTAAAATTAGACTAGTGAGAATTAGGTGACTAAGATTACTGAGAAATAACACAACAGCAACAATAAATTCTAATCATTTTTCCAAAAATTTAATAAAAATTTTTAAGCAAATAGTTAAAAATTTAAATTAAACAAATTATTTTTTCATTAAATTTTCGCAATTCAGAATTCACACGTGCAACATGAGCGTAATCACCTTTGCTCAAAAACAGATCTACTAATAAATGTTTTTTTCTAAATTTGGAAAACAGTGGCATATTTTTAATATATCGTAGTTTTTTCGATAATTTAAAAAAAATTATATTTTAAAAGTTGACGATAGTAAAAAAAATAAAAAAATTAGTACGTTACAGTTATTTTTTTTTATTACTGTAATTAATATTTAATGCAGTTTTTTTTTTAAATATTCCAAAAAGTTTTTCTAAAATGATTTTTTAAACTTTAAAAAAAAAAAATGTTTTGACTGACTCAAAAATTGAAGAAAAAAAAATCAAAATGAGAGATATCGTTTATTAAGCGATTTTTTTTCCATCCTAACTTTTTTAACTGTTAGGAGGCTATATATCTGGGGGTGAGAGGGGGTAAAGTAAAGCAAAGGGTATCTTGCATCAGGAAGTGTGAGGTTGAAATTTACTGGTGGATTTCCACATACTGCTTTCATAAACGAGGATCCTCGATGGCAATTGTGAAAACGCGTATGTGTGTCTTGCTTCGATACTGGGATTGTTTGGTGGAACTATTTCAGGTTTCTTCCATTCCTTCACTTATATACAATACAGGGCAGCTATTCCTAAAAGCCATTGCAGGAAGATAATCATCTTCCGCTCATCTGTTATTCAAGATATACAATAGCTTATATTTTCATCTGAAATACAAAAAAAAAGCTTGATCCTTATTTTTGATTGATTAGAATTTAAGTTTTTCTATTCGTTTGGAGGTGGATAATCGAATAATATTCACTATTTAGTATTGTAATCGTCCTTCCTTATACGCACTGCAAGATCGCCCCTTTTGACGTTCAGAAGAAATGGTCAGTAGACCGCGAGAATGGTCAGTAGACCCCAGAGAAAGTACAGCGCAACTTGCACAGCCTTTGAGAAATTTGCAGTTTATATTCTCTCATCTCGACCTAAAATATATTTAAAGCAGCCCTGTGTGTAAGATATGGAATGAAAACACTCACCCGAAGAGGAAGTATATTACACGCATCCCGCGCATACCTGAGTATCAGGCTTTCGGCTTAGTAGTGGAATCCTTCCCCGAATCTATAATTATCTGTCTATAAATGTGTTAAAAAGCATGTGTGTATTTGTACATGTGTGGTGTTTGTGCGTGTTCAATAAAGTTGTGAGTTCTCCAACCTGAGTCTCAAGTCTCAAACCAACCACATCCAGTTACAACTCAGCTGCACAACCTACATATTACAATCTGAAGCCTTACGCGGGTTCCTTCCGTACCCACCCCAGTACAATATTATGATATATTTTTTAAAACAAAAATTTTATTAAATTAAGTATTAACTCAATATTTATTAATTTAAAAATAATTTTTAAAATAAGTCTAAAATAAATTCTTCATGTTACATTGAAAGGATTTAAGAAAAAAAAATTTCAAATGCTTATTCCTCATTTTTGTAGATTTATATTTCACAATTTTTTTTTTCGCTACTTATTTATTAATTTTTAAAAATTTACATATTCAGTAAAAATGGAAATTAGATTAACTTATCCATAGTTCAAGCATTTTGAATCTTATTGATGTGCAAAAATATTAGTTTTTTTCTTACGAAATAATTAAAAACAGAAAAGAAGATGGGAAAAATATTTTATCGTCATTGTTGATATTATGTTGTGAAACTTCTTGAAAGTGATAAACTAAAATATATAAATAATAAGATATAAATCCTGATTTATATATGCAAATTCCTATTAAATTGATTTCCTAAATGTGCTTGTGATGCAAATGTTCTTCATATGAATAAAAACATAAATACCTTGCAAGGGATAATTTAAAAATTTAATATATTACTCCCAAAACTTATGAATGCCTACTTCCCGAACAATATGTCTTTTACCATAGAAATTTCGTAAATTTTTTAATGGTCCCCAGAATAATAACGCTATTAATTCGGTTTGAAAGATAAAATAATTCATTCTTCAAATAAATGAATACTTTTTTAATGATTAAAATCTTTATATTTGTGGATTGCAATGAAATAATGCATTTAAATTAATTCTTAAAATATTAATAAGTTTTTCAAAAATGTGAATCAGTATGTTAAAATTTATCTTTAATTTCTTAATGTAAACATCCAATGATTTAAGACAATTTCTTCTTAAAATAATAGTAATGATTTTTTTTTTTAAATTTTATAGAAGCATTTTAAAAATTTCAATCACGTTAATGGGTTTTCGATGTGATTTTAACATTAATAATTCATACAAATGCATCTAATAATAAGCTAAACATTTTTCTTAATTGTTTTTAACCTTTATTCTAATAAATAGATAAAAATAATATAATAAAATACACTTTCTATTGTTCCAAATGTAATTGATTAGGTGGTACCGTTTTATAAATGATTTTCTGCTTTTATGAAAATTGTTTTTCTGAAATTGTGAATTCGTATTAAAAGATGAGTTTAATATATTAAGGAAATAAAAATTTTTGCTGAACAATTAAACCTAAATGCAAAAGATATAACAAAATTCTGCGAATATTTGAGAATTTACGAAATGGCAGAGATTTTATATCATGAATTTCCAATAAATAAAACAGTTAATTTTTTTTAATATAACAATGTTTTTTTTTTAATGCTCCGTAATCCGATTTGAAAACAATCACCAAGCAAACACCAATATGTAGCAGATTCAACTTTATTCAGGGTGAACCCTATGTGAATTATATTCTATTGTATAATCCCATTTTGAAGCACAATATTAAAAAAAAATTAAATGAAAGCTTCTGACAGATATTCGCTTTCCCCTAAGAGTCGAAAGGACTTAAAAATTTATGGCCTAAAATTTCCGTTCAAAGAATGCGAATTTTTGGTAGAACTTTCCTTGTCTGGAAGTGAATTAACCCTTGTAAATAATCTTCTATTTTGTAATCACATTTTGAAACTACAAGGTAATCAAACATCTACAAGGGTATCTTCTAAGAGGATTTTAAAGGACATTCCGACTTACAAATTTATCGTTCACCCTTCTCTTTTAAAGAATGTACATTTTTGGTTCGACGTCCATTGTCGGGCAAGAAACCATTCCGTGTGAATTATACTCCAATAGGTAATCACATTTTGAAACCACGATGTTTAAAAATATCTACAAGGGTGGCGTCTGAGAGGTATTCAGTTTCCCCTACGAGTCGTAAGGACATTCCGACTTACAAATTTATCACCACATTTCACTTTTAGAGAACGTAAATTTTGTTTTAAATTTCCTTATAGGGAAGGGAGTTATCCTTAGTGAAATATCTTCTACTATGTAATCACGTTTTTTTGAAACCACAATGTTAAAAAAACATATACAAGTGTGACTTTTGAGAGGTATTCAGAAATGGACATGGAGTCGAATGGACATTCCGACTTACAAATTTATCCCAAAAATTTTTATTATGAAACCATTTCCATTAAAAGAACGTAATTGTTTTTCGACTTCCTTTTTCGGAAGATGAATTATTCCTTGTGAATTATATTTTATTGTGCAATCACATTTGAAATTACAATGCTAAGCAAACATCTACAAGTTTAGTGTCCGAGAGGAATTCACTTTGCCCTAAGATTTGAAAGGAAACTCCGACTTACAAATGTATTGCCACCTCTCTTCTCATTTAAAGAATGTAAATTTTTTATTCGACTTCCCTTGTCAGGTATTAAAAGTAGATCCATACTTGTTTTCAGGCCCAAAGAACAGTCCACCACAATCTCCCAAGAGAAGAACAAAATCAAAAACATATGTTTAAATACCTGAAAAAAGAAATATTGATATATGATTATAACATATATTGATGTATTATTATTAATTAAATATTGATGTATTATTATTAATTAAATATTGATGCATCGTTAAATCAAATATTGATGTCTAAATATTAAATACATATTGATGTTTTATTAAATGAAATATCAATGCCTTAGTGTTAATTAATTGTTGCTGTATGATTACATCAAATATTGCTGGTTAAATATTATTTTCGTATTGATGTATCGTTAAATCATTCAATTTTCAGGAAAGTTAATTTTTCTCTATACATAAAAATTTATGCAAAACTAAACAATATGTTTGTTGTTGTTTCTTATCCCACTTGGCTGGCCAAGCCCACGAGCCCATACGTGCTAATGATTGAAGGGGAAGGAAGCAGCTTCTGTTGTGATGGAGCACCCGTAAGTAGAAGCCTGACTTTTGCTCCGTGACGCTCTTACAGTCATAGGAGACCGGGACCTACGGCTTAAAATTCCGAACCACTACAAACATCCATGGCACCGCCGGGATTTTGGCACCGAGCGCCAGAAGACACTCGGCCATTCAGGTCCCAAATTTGCCAACGGCACGCGTTGTTCCCAGGTGGTCATAATACTGAAATGATGCTTCACTTCGGTGATCGAACGAGAACCGGTATATTCAGCATGGTATGGCCGTTGGCTTACTAAACAATATAAAATAGGAATTAAACTTCTTGATAAGTATTTCGATAAAATAATTGTTTATTATAATTAAAATATTCAATATAATAAAATATTTCAAATGATTAAAAGAGACAGGTATATCATTTATTTTAGGTAATCTCTAGAAAAGATATTTAAACATATAAATTTATAACATAGATTTAACATGTATAGGTTATTTAATAAATGTAAATCGGCGAATACGAACAATGGTTTTATGCATGGGCATTTCAATTATTCTGATATGTCAATTCGATAAGCTATTTAATGAATTTTACCTAATACAATCCAATTTCAAATGATCAATTCTCACGTTTTAAAGGCCACGATATGGTATCAAGTTATGAATTAGGTGTACACTATTAGATAACAAAAGGCAGAATTACCCAAACTATTGTTATTTACTCCTCATTTTAATTTATTTACTTTATTCAGTCTTGTATATTATGATCTATATTTAATAGTGTTTTATTGTAATCAATTATAAAATTCAATAGCTGAGAGGATATTTAACGTTTAAAAGCATTTAATGGGACAACGATGCTTTGAAATATTTATTGAATGCTTATCTTTATCTTGAATCATGATTATGTATTTTCATTAGACAAAGAAAATGGAATTTATAATTTAAATCAATGAACCATTTAGAAAGATCAACACAATTTCATTTTCGATAATTCAAAGTAGGCATCAACTCTAAAAGACATTAGCGTATGATGTTTACCATGACAGTTTACTCTATGATGTTGGAGAGTCAGAATTACACAAACGGTTGTAATTCAGTTCATATTTTTTTATTTACTTCATTTAGTGATGTTGATTTAGAGAATACATGCTAAACAGAGTTTTAATGTAATCATTTATAAAATTCAATGGTTGAGAGGATATTTAACGCTATTTAGGAATTATCTATACACTAATAGATAACCGAAGGTAGAATAACCCAAACTGTTGTTATTTAGTCCGCATTTTAATTTATTTAGTCAAGTCTATTATGATCTATATTGATTTCAGTTTCATCGTAATCATACATAATATTCAATACGCAACATGATATTTAATGTTTAAAGCATTTAATGGAACACTGATGTTTTAAAATAATGAATAAAGAGTATAATGATTATATATCTCTGTTATTTAAAGAAAATAGAATCTGTCACTTATATCAATAAAGCCATTGGAGAAGATCAACACAATTTTATTTTCGATAATTCAAAATAGTCATGAGCTATAAAACGATTAGTATATGATGTTTATCCTGAAAGCCGTTTATGCAGCCATTAATGAAAGAATAAATTCTAAAAGCAGATGGAAATGGCGAAAACTGTTTCTCTGAGAGCAGAACTAATTCAGAACTCACACATCACATTTCGAATAGAAAAAGATAACATTCTACGATACACACTCCGCATCAGTAATGATTCTAGAAATTATACGATAAGATTACACCTGCTTGTGAAAGATTCCTCGGTGTTTAGCTATTAATAACTTCATTTTCCGACACCGATGGTGGCATCACTGAATATATCGTCTGCGCCTTTTCGCTTGTAATTCCAGCAAACCATTTGAAGCACGCTAATAGAAAACAAATGGTTTTTGGCTAACGTCGCGCTGAATTTTAACGGCGTGTGCTAAATGAAACGCGTCGTTTAAAGATGGAAAAATATTTTAAATGATGATGGGGTGCCTTCGTTAAATGGCGAGATGCGATTAACTGGGATAGGCTGGATAATGTGCGTGTTGCCAAATGCATTTCTCATAATTACGTATTTTAAAAACATCGTTCCGGAAAATGGCGTGAAATAGATTTAAAAATTATTCTAATTTTCTTCTGTAATTGTAAGTTTCGTTGAAATAATGTAACGCCATCATTAGTTTTTTGCAGATAGTATATTCGTTTAAATTCTGAAAGTGTCATTAGTGAAAATTAAATCAGCAAAAAAATTCCCCTTCCTTCTTGGTCTGTTCATAATTAGTTATGAAGGTAAGATTTAATAACCGTGTCTTGTAAATTAAGGTGTGTAATTATGAGTTTTGAAACATCAAACGTGTTTTATAGATAGTCTTATTAGATTTATCTGTAATGGATTTAATACATTGGGTTGCAATAACAGATAAATTAATTTGATATAATATATGGAATTTCCTAGAATAAAGTAGTTTACTTTTTTCAGAAAATGATTAGGAAGAATTTAAATGTATGAATAGGAAACCAGAAAATGAATTTATTTTATTAATTACATGGTTGATGTGTTTTTGAAATTGTTAATTATTCGCTTAATCTTACTTGATAGTTAATCAAAAAACTAGAATATAATTAATTTACATAAATTGTTCTTTTTCATTATAAACAATTTATAATTCCAAATGTATGTATTAGGCATTTTTGATATTTAATAAACTAAGCAATAAGTGATCTATCAGCAGTATGCAACAGCTATAAGTAATTTGTTATTTCTTCTGAGTTAAAATACTATTAAATTAAAAAATATATATATTATTATATTAATCTTCAAATAAGTTTATATATTTTATTAAACACACTAAAAGATGATGTATCAACATTAATTAAATATTGTTATATCAGTAAACCAAATGTTGATTTAATAATATTAATTAAATCTTGATGGATCATTAAATTTTCCCAAAAATTAATTTTTCGCATGCGAAGAAAAAGGAAAAATCCCTCGATATTAAATAATAACTAAAGTTCTTAATAAGTACTGCAATTAAAAATTGTTTATCATAATTACAGAATTTAATATAATAAGAGATCTTAAATGATTAAAAAGTGTTGAAGATATCTAATTTTTGTAGGCACACTCTATAAATAACCAGACGTATTACATTTAAACATATCGGTTTACAATATACATTTAATATGTATAAGTTATTTAATAAATGTAAATCGGCGAATACGAACAATGGTTGTATGCATGTGGCATTTAACTTATTGCATTATGTCTATTCGTTAAGCTATTTAATGTATTGTGCCCAATTGAATTAAATTTCAATTCAACATTTCTCATGCTCCAAAGGACACATTGAATCATGTTATGAATTTGATGTACACTAATAGATAACAAAAGGCGAAATATTGTTATTTTGTCCCCATTTTAATTTATTTACTTCATTTAGTCTTGTCTATTATGATATATATTGAATAGAGTACCAGTGTTATCATTTATAAAAATCAATTGATAACTTTTAAAAGCATTTGATGGGATACTAATGTTTTAAAATATTTAGTGAATAACATATATCATGATTAACATTAGACAAAGAAAACAGAATCTGAAATTTATATCAATGAAGCCATTTGGTAAGATCAACAAAATTTCATTTTCGATAATTCCAAGTAGGTACGTAAAGCATCAACTCTAAAAGACATTAGCATATGATGTTTATCCAGATAACAGTTTAAGCAGCCATTAATGAAAGAATACATGCTAAAAGCAAATGGAAGTGGCGAAAAGTGCTTCTCAGAGTGCAGAACTAATTCAGAACTGAAATATCACATTTCGAATAGAAACCTATAACATTCTACGATACACAGTCCACGCCAATAATGATTCTGGAAATTATATGAGAATTTTCCACCTGCTTGTGAAAGATTGCTGGGTGTTTAGCTGTTAACAACTTCATTTTCTGACACCAATGGTGGCATCACTTAATATATCGTCTGCGTCTTTTCGGTTGTAATTCCAGCAAACCATTTGAAGCGCGCTAATAGAAAACAAATGGTTTTTGGCTAACGTCGCGCTGAGCTTTAACGTCGTGAGCTAAATGAAACGAGTCGTTTGAAGATGGAAAATATTTTAAATGCTGATGGGATGCCTTCGTTAAATAGCGAGATGTGATTGGCTGGGCAGGCTGGACAATGTGCGTGTTGCCAAATGCATTTCTCACAATTACGTATTTTAGAAACGTCGTTCCAAAAAATAGCGTAAAACAGATTAAAAAAAAAATAGTGTGATTTTCTCCTCTAATTGTAAGTTTCGTTGAAATAATGTAACATCTTCATTAGCATTTTTTTTTCCCGATAGTATATTCGTTTTAATTCGGAAAGAGTCATTAGCTGAAATTAAATCAGCAAAAAAATTTCCTTTCCTTTATGGCTTGTTCATAATTAGTCATGAAGGTAAGATTTAATAACCATGTCTAGTAAATTAAGGCGTGCAATTATGAATTTGAAACATCGAAGGTGTTTTACAGATGATGTTATTAGATTTATCTGTAATGGGTTTAATGCATTGGGTTGCAATGACAGATAAATTAGTCTGATTCAATTTGTGGTGTATCATAGTATAAATTAATTTACTTTTTTCTGTAACTGATTAGGAAATAATTTAAATGTATAAATAGGAAACCATGAAATGAAATTATATTTATTACACGGTTGTGGTGTTTTGGAAATAGTTAAATATTCAGTTAATCTTAATTGATTATTAATCATGAAACTAGCGTGAAATTGATTTATTTAAATTATTTATTTAATCTATATAAAAAAAAATTATAATGTAAATTGTACTTATAAGCAATAAATAATTCCAATTATATATAATATAGATATTTGATATTAAATAGCCAAAACAATAATTGATCTATAAACAATATGCAATAAATACAAGCAATTTGTAATTTCTTCTGAGTTAAAATACTATTAAATTAAAAAAAAAAACATTAAAGTAATCTTTAAAAAAAATTGCATATTTTATTAAAAACTCTAAAAGATAATGTATTAAAATTAATTAAATATTCTTGTACAAGTAAATCAAATGTTAAATTTTTAATATTAATCAAATGTTGTTGCATTATTTAATCATTAAATTTTCACAATAATTAAATTTTTGCTTGCAAAAAAAATATACGTAAACATCATCCGATATTAAATAATAATGAAACTTCTTAATAATTACTTCAATAAAATATTTATTTATTATAATGTAATAAAACATCTTAAATGATTAAAAAGTGTCGAAGTTATCTAATTTTTGTAGGTACACTCTAGAAATAACCAGACGTATTATATTTAAAAATATCGGTTTCCAACATAAATTTAATATGTATAAAATATTTAATAAATGTAAATTGGCGAATACGGACAATGGTTTTATTCATGTGGCATTTTTAAATTATTGTGATAGGTCAATTCGATAGGCTATTCAATGTATTGGACTCAATAGCATTCAACTTCAAACGGGCACTTTCCATGCTCTAAAGACACGATATTGAATCATGTTTTGAATTAGGTATACACTAATAGATAACAAATGGCAGAATTGCCAAAACTGCTGTTATTTAGTTCACATTGTAATTTATTCACTTCGTTTAGTCTTGTCTATTATGATCTATATTGAATAGAGTTTTATTCTAATCATTTATAAAATTCAATAGATGAAGGGATATTTAACATTTAAAAGCATTTAAGATTTTAAAATATTTAATGAAAAACGTGCTTAATGATTAAGTATCTCCATTAGACAACGATAATGGATTATGTCATTTATATCAATGAAGCCATTTCAAAGATCAACACAATTTCATTTACGATAATTCAAAGTAGGCATCAACTCTAAAAGGCATTAGATTATGATGTTCTTCCCGATAGTAGTTTATGAAGCCATTAATGAAAGAATAGATACTAAAAGCAGATGGAAATGGCGGAAATTATTTCTCTGAGAGCAGATGTAATTCAGAACTCACATATCAAATTTCAAATAGAAAAAGATAACACTCTACGATACACTCCGCGTCAGTAATGATTCTCAAAATTATATGCTAATCTTACACCTGCTTGTGAAAGATTGCTCGGTGTTTAGTTGTTAATAATTTCATTTTCAACACGACGGTGGCATCACTGAATATATCGTCTGCTCCATTTCGCTTATAATTGCAGCAAAACCATTTGAAGCGCGTTAATAGAAAACAAATGGTTTTTGGCTAACGTAGCGCTGAGTTTTAACGACGTGAGCTAAATGAAAAGAGTCGTTTAAAGATGGAAAAATATCATTTTAAATGATGATGGGATGCCTTCGTGAAATGGCGAGATGTGATTGGCTGGGCAGACTGGATAATGTGTGTGTTGCCAAATACATTTCTCACAATTGCGTATTTTAAAAACATCGTTCCAGAAAATGGCGTAAAACAGCTTAATTAATTAATTATTTTAATTTTCTTCTGCAATTGCAAGTTTCGTTGGAATAATGTAACACCATCATTAGCATTTTTTTTTCAGATATGATATTCGTTTTAATTCGGAAAGAGCCATTAGCGAAAACTAAATCAGCAAAAAAAATTCCGTTTCCTTTATGGCTTGTTCATAATTAGTTACGAAGGTAGGATTTAATAACCGTGTCTAGCAAATTAAGGCGTGTAATTATGAGTTTTGAAACATCAAACGTGTTTTATAGATAGTGTTATTAGATTTATCTGTAATGGGTTTAATGCATTGGGCTGCAATGGCAGATGAATTAGTTTGATTCAATTTGTGGTGTGTTCTAGTATAAATTAACTTAATTTTTTCTATAACTGATTATGAATTAATTTAAACATATGAATAGGAAACCACAAAATGAAATTATTCTATTAATTACCAGGTTGAGGTCTTTTCAAAATTGTTAAATATTTAGTTAATATTAATTGATAATTAATTATAAAACTGGTGTTGTGTTTAATGTAATTAATTCATTTAAATTAATTTTTATTTCAGTATAAAAATTTTATTTTTCATTATAAAAATAATGATATTTACTTTTCACTATGATCCGAAAAGCATTTAGAAATTCAGAAATTTATCACCGCCCCCCATTTAACTAATGTAAATTTTTTTGTTCGGCATTCCTTGTTGGGAAGTGAATTATTCTGTGTGAATTATCTTCTACAATGTAATTCCATTTTGAAACTACAATGCTAAACCAACATCTACAAGATTGGTTTATGAAACGTAGTTACATTCCTTTACAAGTCGATGGAATATTCAAAACTACAAATTTCTCCGCTCTCTCCCCCCCACCCCTTTCCATTTAAATAAGGTAAATTCTTTGCTTTGAATTCCTCTGTCGGGAAGTGATATATCCGTTGGGAATTCTCTTGTAATATGTAATCACATTTTGAAACCACTTTGTTTTAAAAAACATCTACAAGGGTAGCTTCTAAGAGGGATTTACTTTCTCCTAGGAGTCAAAAGATCATATGCCGACCTATAAATTTATATCCCCCTTCCAATTTAAAGAATGTAAATTTTTGGTTTGGCTTCCCTGTTGGGAAATGGATTATCCCTCGAGAATTATCTTCTATTATGTAATCAAATTTTGAAACCCCATTTTCAAATACACATCCCCAAGTGTATCGGCGTGCCAGTCAGCAACTGCTGATGTTTTTTTTATGTTATATGTTATGTTATCATAATCCCTTTATTTTTTTTTTAATTAGCTTCTAAATTTTTTTAATTTTAACTTTAATCTTAAATCTTTATTTGGGGGTATCGTCAACGGACTCCTAATTTTACCTATAGCTTTAGCTTTTCCGATCTCTTGCTTTAATTGTTCTCAAGCAAGAGATGCTTTTCCTAAATCTTAATTGTTCTATTTTTATTTATTAATACTCTATAATTTAGGCAATTACATTTTATGGAAATTTTCTAACTAATTTAAGATGTGGAGGTATTGTGGTTCTTAAAACCACCTTGGAACTCCGTAACAGGTACGCCCGTTGCCCATGCACAAGTGTAGCTGCTAAGAGGTAGTCACTTTCCCTCGAAAGAGCATGTCGACTTTCAAATTTTTCGTATCACTTCTCATTTAAAGAATGTAAATTTTTGGTTCGACTTCCCTTATCTGATTTAAAAATCAATTACATAGTTGTTTTGAAATACATTTGTCTATTAATATCTAATTTAATTTGTCTACTAGAATTTAAGACGCCAAGTACACAATAAAAAACATACATTTAAATAACTAATAAAAAGTAATATTTACAAAAAAAAATTAAATTATTAAATTTTCACGAAAATTTATTTTTCTGTATGCAAAAAATGTTTTTGTAAAAAATCCGTTGATATCAAATAAGACTTAAATTTCTTGATAAAAAATTCTACGATATATTATTGTTTATTACTAAAAAAATAAAATTTTTAAATTTATTAAAATTGATTGATTTTAAAATAATCAATTTATATTTTTAAAAAAATATTTAAATTTATTTGAATTAAAATTAATTAAAAATCTAATTTGTTTATTATATTAAAATCTTTAATTATAATAAATTAAAAATTTTCATGTCATATATTTTGATTAAAAAGTGTTCATGGTATATAATATATATATATATATATATATATTAGCTAATCTCTAGCAAAACCAGAAGTATATTTAACATGTCGATTAAAACATACATTTAATATGTATATGTTGTTTAACAAATGGAAAACGGCAAATACGAACAATGCTTTTATGCACGTGGCATTTAAGTTATTGTGATATGTCAATTCGATAAGCTATTTAATGTATGGGATCCAATAGAATTCAGATTCAAATGGGGAATTGTAATGCTCTAAGTATATTTAATCGAATTACAACTAAAGTATCCACTAATAGATAACAAAAGACAGAATTGCAGTAAGTGCTGTTATTTCGTCCACATATTAATTTATTTACTTCATTTAGCCTTGTCTATTATGATCTACATTGAATGGAGTTTTATTGTTATCATTTCTAAAATTCTATAGGTGAAAGGTTATTTATCGTTTAAAAGCAATTAGTGGGACACTGATGTTTTAAAATATTAAATGAATAATTATCTTTAACGTGTGTCATTATTATGTATCTCCATTAGGCAAAGAAAATGGAATCTATCCTTTAAATCAATGAAGCCATTTTAAAAGATCAACACAATTTCATTTCCGATAATTCATCTTAGGAATCAACCCTCAAAGACATTAGTTTATCCTGATGAGCCATTAATGAAATAATAGATTCTAAAGGCAGATGGAAATGGCGAAAATTGTTTCTCTGAGAGTAGAACTAATTCTGAACTTACATAGCACATTTCGAATAGAAAAAGATATCATTCTGCGATACACATTCCGCGTCAGTAATGATACTGGAAATTATATGATAATCTTAAGCATGCTTGTGAAAGATTGTTCGGTGTTTAGCTGTTAACAGTTTCATTTTCGAACACCGATAGGGGCATCACTGAATATATCGTCTGCGCCTTTTCGCTTGTAATTCCAGCAAACCATTTGAAGCGCGCTGATAGAAAACAAATGGTTTTTAACTAACGTCGCGCGGAGTTTTAACGGCGTGAGCTAAAGGAAACGGGTCGTTTAAAGATGGAAAAATATCATTTTAAATGATGATGGGATGCCTTCGTTAAATGGCGAGATGTTATTGACTCGGCAGGCTGGATAATGTAAGTGTTGCCAAGTGCATTTCTCAAAATTACGTGTTTTTAAAACAACGTTCCAGAAAATGGCGTAGAAGAGCTTAAAAAAAATTTCTAATTTCCTTCCGTAATCGTCAGTTTCGTTGAAATAATATAACACCATCATTAGAATTTTTTTTCTGATAGTATATTATTTTTTAATTCGGAAAGAGTCATTAGCGAAAATTAAATCAGCAAAAAAATTCCCTTCCATCTTATGGCTTGTTCATAATTAATTATGAAGGTAAGATTTAATAACCCTGTCTAGTAAATTAAGGCATGTAATTATGAGTTTTGAAACATCAAACGTGTTTCATAGATGGTTTTATTAGATTTATCTGTAATAGGTTTAATGCATTGGGTTGCAATGACAGATAAATTAGTTTGATTCAATTTATGGAATTGTCTAGTATAAATTAATTTACTTTTTTCTGCAACTAATTAAGGCGTAATTTAAACATATGAATAGAAAACAGAAAATGAAATTATATTAATTACATGTTTGAGGTGTTTATGAAATTGTTAAATATTCGGTTAATCTTATTTGATATTTAATCGGGAAAGTAGAATGTTATTAATTTATATAAAATATTTTTTTTCATTATAATTATTTTTGTTACGTAAATTTTACTTATAAGCAATTAATAATTCCAAACATATGCATTAGACATATTTGATATTGTATATACTGCGAATGAATAGATAGCAATCATAGATAGCTATAAGCAATACGTAATTTAATGTTAATGAAATGTTAATAAATTAGTGAAATTTAAAAATCTTATTAATTATAAAATAAATTTATATATTTCCTGAATAAGATTTAAATATGATAAATGATAAAATATGATCTAATAACATTAAATAAATATTGTTGTATCAATAAATCAAATATTGATGTATCAATAAATCATTAAACTTTTCCGATAAATAATTATTCTGCTTGCTTAAATATGTATACAAAAATCCTTCTATATTATGTAAGAATTAAACTATTTCAACACTTTATTTTAATTAAAATTGTTATCATAATAAAACATTTTAAATGATTAAAATTGGCCAAGATATCTAATTTATTTTGGCAAATCTCTAAAACAGACCAGACGTATTATATTTAAACCTATTAGTTTATAACATATATTTAATATGTAAAGGCTATTTAATAAATGGAAATCGGCATATACGAACAATGCTTTTATGAATGAGTCATTCAAATTATTGTGATATGTTAATTCGATAAGCTATTTTAGTGTATCGGACCCAATAGAATTCAATTTCAAATTGGCACTTCCCGTGCTCTAGGGACAAGTTATGGAAAGCAAGTTATGAATTAGGTATACAATAATAGTCAAAATTACCCAAAACAGTTGCTAAAACTTTTTAATTTATTGATTTCATTTACCCTTATTATGTTCTTTATTGAATAGAGTTTTATTGAATAGAGTTTTAATTAGAGTAATCATTTAGAAAATTCAATAGGTGAGAGGATATTTGACGTTTAAAAGCATTTAATGGGGAACTGACATTTTAAAATATTTAATGAATAAAGTGTTTAAGGATTATGTATCTCCATTAGACAAAGAAAATAGAATCTATCATTTATATCAATGAAGCCATTTAGAAAGATCAACACAATTTCATTTTCAATTCAAAGTAGGCATCAACTCTAAAAGACATTAGTGTATAGCAGTTTATACAGCCATTAATAAAATAATAGATGCTAAAAGCAGATGAAAATGGTGAAAATTGTTTCTCAGAGAGCAGAACTACTACAGAACTTCCATATCTCAATTCGAATAAATAAAGATAACATTCTACGATACACACTTCGCGTCAGTAATGATTCTAGAAATTATATGATAATCTTACAGCTGCTTGTGAAAGAGTGCTCGGTGTTTAGCTGTTAATAACTTCATTTTCCGACACCGATGGTGGCATCACTGAATATATCGTCCGCGCTTGTAATTCCAGCAAACCATTTGAAGCGCGCTCATAGAAAACAAATGGTTTTTGGCTAACGTCGCGCTGAGTTTTAACGACGTGAGCTAAATGAAACGAGTCGTTTAGAGATGGAAAAATATCATTTTAAATGATGATGGGATGCCTTCGTTAAATGGTGAGATGTGATTGGCTCGGTCAGGCAGGATAATGTGCGCGTTGCCAAATGCATTACTCACAATTACGTATTTTAAAAATATCGTTTCAGAAAATGGCTTTAAAAGAGCTTAAAAAATTAGTCTAATTTTCTTCTGTAATTGAAAGTTTTTTTGAAATAATGTAGCATCATCATTAGCAGTCTTTTTTTGGATAGTATATTCGTTTTAATTCGGAGAGAGTCATTAGCGAAAATTAAATCAGCAAAAAAATTCCGTTTCCTTTATGGCTTGTTCATAATTAGTTATGAAGGTGAGATTTAATAGCCCTGTCTAGTAAATTAAGGCTTGTAATTATGAGTTTGAAACATCAAACGTGTTTTAATGATGGTGTTATGAGATTTATCTGTAATGGGTTTAATGCATTGGGTTGCAATGACAAATAAATTAATTTGATTCAATTTATAGAATTTCTTGGTATAAATTAATTGACTTTTTTTCTGTAACTGATTAGGAAGTAATTTAAACATATGAATAGAAAAACAGGAAATGAAATTATATCAATGACATGGTTGAGGTGTTTTTGAAATCGTTAAATATTCAGTTTAACTTAATTTATAATTAATCATGAAACTAGAATGCAGTTAATTTACCTAAATTATTTTCTTGTTTCACTATACAAATTTTTAGAACGTAAATTGAACTTATAAGCAATTAATTTATCTATACATATTCATTAGAGATATTTTATATTGAATATACTGAGAATGAATAGTAACTATAAGCAATTTGTAATTTCTTTTGAGTTAATATACTTTAAATTAGTAAAAAAATTAATAATAAATTTATTAATTATAAAATAAATTTACATATTTCATGAAAAAACATTTAAATACGACAGAATATGATAAAATATGGTGTAATAACATTATTTAAATATTGTTATATCAGTAAATCCAATATTGATTTATTGCATAGTGTGTTATTGTAATCATTTATAAAATTCAATAGGTGTGAGTATATTTATTGAAAGCATTTAATGGGACACTGAGGTTTTAAAACATTTAATTATTAACGTGTATCATGATTCTGCATCTCCATTAGACAAAGAGAATATCAGCGAAGCCAATTGAAAATATCAACACAATTTCACTTTCGATAATTCAAAGTAGACATCAACTGTGAAAGACATTAGTATATGATGTGTATCCTGACAGCAGTTTATGCAGCCATTAATGAGATAATAAATTCTAAAAGCAGATGAAAATGGTGAAAATCGTTTCTCTGAGAGCAGAACTAATTCAGAACTTACATATCACATTTCGTATAGAAAAAGATAACATTTTGTGATACACATTCCGCGTCAGTAATAATTCTGGAAATTATATGCTAATCTTACACCAGCTTGTGAAAGATTGCTCGGTGTTTAGCTGTTAATAACTTCATTTTACGGCACCGATGGTGGCATCACTGAATATATCGTCTACGCCTTTTCGCTTGTAATTCAAGAAAACCATTTGAAGTGCGCTAATAGAAAACAAATGGTTTTTGGCTAACGTCGCGCTGAGTTTTAACGACGTGAGCTAAATGAAACGAGTCGTATAAAGATGGAAAAATATCATTTTAAATGATGATGGGATGCATCGTTAAATGTCGTGATGTGATTGGCTGGATAATGTGCGTTTTGCCAAATGCCTTTCTCACAATTACGTATTTTAAAAACATCGTTCCGAAAAATGGCGTAAATCGCTTAAAAATTATTCTAATTTTCTTCTGTAATTGTAAGTTTCGTTGAAATAATGTAATGTCATCATTAACCTTTTTTTTAAATAGTATGTCCTTTTTAATTGGGAAGGAGTCGTTAGCGAAAATTAAATCAGTAATGATTTAAAAAAATTTAAAATATTTCCCTTTCATTAATGGCTTGTTCATAATTAGTTATGAAGGTGAGATTTATATATTATTATTATTTAATAACCCTGTCGAGTAAATTAAGGCGTGTAATTATGAATTTGAAACATCAAACGTGTTTTATAGAGGGTATTATTAGATTTATCTGTAATGGGTTTAGTGCATTGGGTTGCAATGACAGATAAATTAGTTTGATTTCATTTAGGAATGTCCCAGTATCAATGAACTTACTTTTTCTGTAACTGATTAGGAAGTATTGTAAACGTATGAATATTAAAATATTAAATGAAATTATATTAATTACACATTTGAGGTGTTTTTTTAATTGATAAATATTCGGTTACACTTAATTGATTATTAATTAGGAAACTTTATTTTACTTAATGTAATTACTTTATTTAAATAACAATTTTTGTTTCATTATAAAAATTTATTTTTCCTTTTTAAAACTTCTGATATTTCCTTCTCCTACGAATCAGAAGAGCATTTTTCGGCTTGCAAATTTATCGCCTCCCCCTTTTGTATTTAATGAATGTAAATGTTTGGTTTGGCTTCCCTTGTTTGGAAGTAAACAGTTAAACACATGGATTTATCAATACGTTTAATATGTATAAGTTATTTAATAAATGAAAATCAGCGAATACGGACGAAGGTTTTATGCATGTGACATTTAAAGTATTGGGATATGACAATTTGAAAATATGTTTAGTGTATTTGGACAAATGGGTACTTTTCATGTTCTAAAGCACACGATATTGAATCAAATTATGAATTAGGCATACATTAATAAATGAAAAAAGGCATGGTTACCATAACTGATGTAATTTAGTTCATATTTTAAATAATTTAGTATTGTCTATAACACATCTATATTGCAGTTTTATTGCAATCGTTTATAAAATTCAATAGAGGAAAGGCAATTTATAGTTTAAAAGAATTTACACTGATGTTTAAAATTATTAAATGAATCCCCATTAGAAAAAGATAATAGAATCTTATTATTTATATCAATGAACACATTTCAAATGATCGACACAATTTCATTTTCGATAATTCAAAATAGACATCAACTCTAAAAGATGATATTTATAAGGATAGCAGTTTATGCAGACATTTGTGAAAGAATAGATTCTAAAAACAGATGGTAAAGGCGAAAACTGTTTTTTTGAGAGCAGAACTAATTCAGAACTTGCATATCACATTTCGAATATAAAAAGATAACATTCTACAATACACACTCCGCGTCAGTAATGATTCTGGAAATAGTATGATAACCATATACATGCTTATGATAGATTGCTCGGTATTTTTCTGTTAATAACTTCCTTTTCTGACATTGATGGTGGCATCACTGAATATATCGTCTGCGAATTTTCGCTCGTAATTCCAGCAAACCATTTGAAGCGCGCTAATAGAAAACAAATGGTTTTTGGCTAACTTCGCACTGAGTTTTAACGACGTGAGCTAAATGAAACGAGTCATTTAAAGACGGAAAAATATAATTTTAAATGATGATGGGATGCCTTCGTTAAATGGCGTGATATGATTTTCTGGATAATGTGCATGTTGCCAAATGCATTTCTCCCAATTGTGCGTTTTAAAAACATCGTTCCGAAAAATGGCGTAAAAGGGATTAAAAAATTATTTTAATTTTCTTCTGTAATTGTAAATTTCATTGAAATAATAAAGCATCATCAGCATTATTTTTCAGATAGTGTATTCGTTTTAATTCTTTAAGAGTCATTAGCGAAAATTATACCAGCAAAAAAATTCCGTTTCCTTTATGGCTTGTTGATAATTAGTTATGAAGGTGAGATTTAATAACCCTGTCCAGTAAATTAAGGCGTGTAATTATGAATTTGAAACATCAAAAGTGTTTTATAGATGGTGTTATTAGATTTATCTGTAATGGGTTTAATGCATTGGGAAACGACAGATAAATTAGTTTGAATCAATTTGTGGAATTTCCATGTATAAATTAACTTAATTTTTTTTCTGTAACTGATTAGGAAGTAATTTAAACATGTGAACAGGAAAAAAAGGATATGAAATTATATTAATTACATAGTTGAGTTGTTTTTGATATTGTTAAATATTCATTTAATCTTCATTGTTAATTAATCATAAAACTGGTATTGCCTGTAATAAAATTAATTTAATTAAATTATTTTTTTTGTTCCATTATAAAAATTGTGATATCCACAAAACGAAAGGGTATTTTCGGATTTTCAAATTTATCGCCCTCTTCTCATTTAAAGAATGTAAATATTTGATTCGTCTTCACTTGTTGGGAAGTGAATCAACCTGTTTAAATTTTCCTTTTTTATGTAACCACATTTTGAAACCACAATGATAAAGAAATATCTACATGCGTAGCTCCTGAGATATATTCACTGTTCTCCACAAATCGAAAGGATATTCCGACTTCCAAATTTATCACCTCATGCCCTTTTTATTTTACAGAAAGTAAATTTTTGGACTTCTCTTTCCGAGTTTAAAAATCAGATAGTGGTTTTAAAACACATATAGCTATTTACTAGAATTTCCCAAGCGAGGAACACAAACCTATATTCAAAAAAAAAATTAGTAAAAAAAAAATAATAATATTGACAGAAAAAGAACATATATATCTTTAAATCATTAAATTTTCCTCGAAAACTAATTTTTCCGTATGTATAAAAATTTATGTAAAAATCCTTCCTTATTAAATAGAAATTTAACTACTTGAAAAAATTTCGATTAAAGAATTGTTTATTGTTAAAAAAATAAATATAACTCTTAAATTAATGAAAATTAATTTAACTAAATTTGATATAATAACAAATTATTTAATAACTTTAAAATTTATTTAATGTTTCAATCAGTGTAAAAATTAATTTAATTTAAATTAAAATTTATTAAAAATTTACTTTTTTTATATAAGAAAAATAAAATTTTACATAATTTAAAATGTTTTATTATATTAAATTTTTATTTATAATGAATTAAATTTTCATATAATAAAACATTCTAAATAATTAAAAAGTGTCCGATTTATATAAAATATGTTAGTAATCTCTAGAAAAAATCTTGCCTATTACCTTCAAACATATAGGCTTATAACTTACGTTTAATATCTATTGGCTATTTAATAAATGGAAATCGGCAAACACGAACAATGCTTTTATGCATGTGGCATTTAAATTATTGAGGTATGTCCGTTCGATAAGCTATTTAATTTATTGGGCGTAATACAATTCAATTTCAAATGGACACTTCTCGTCATATAAATAACACGATATTGAATCAAGTTATGAATTAGGTATACACTAATATATAACAAAAGGCAGAATTACCAAAATTGTTATTATTTAGTTCACAGTGTAATTTATTTACGTTATTTAGCCTTGTTGATTATGATCTATATTGAATAATGTTTTATTATATTGATTTATAAAATTCAATAGGTGAAAGGATTTTTAGCGTTTAAAAGCATTTAATAGGACACTGATGTTTTAAAATATTTAATGAATAGCGTGTATCGTGATTTTGCATGACCATTATACAAAGTAAATATAATCTATCATTTATATCAGGGGTCACCAAACTTTTCAGCCGGCAGGCCACATTGTTCACTCCTGTAAGTATCGCGGGCCAAAACCGTTTTAATTTTTTTGCCATTATCTATAATTTCTAGACTAGTCGCCGAGTACGTGCTCTGCGCGAGCATACGCTTGCTAAATTCGCTGGTTCAATTAAGTACTACAATTACTATTGTGTGTATCGATACGACCATAACACTTGACGACATCTAATGGTCAAAAGCGGAAATAGGTACATAATATTCTTTATCGCTAACAGATGGCCAAGTAGTAGTTTCGAAAGCGCAGTAACAATTAAACATTCGTAACCTCATTGGTTGGAGAAGGTTCTGGTGTATTCCACTCACTTCGAGATCGCAGTAATTGGAGTGTAAAAGGCTAGCGGAGCGACCCCGTCTCAGTCTACCTAGGTAAGACGAAAGAAGCGAAACTGTATCTATTGTGAAGTAAATTAGTGCGTAACCCCGTTTAAAAGACCGATCTGACCCACGTCCATACGCAATTGTATTTTGATTTAAATTGTAATTTTTTTGTGTGTGATTTACTAGTATGGAAAAGAAGCGAAAAATAGACAGTGAATGCAGAATATTCAAAGATCAATGGAACTTTCAATATTTCGTGATTGAGTCCAATAATAAGGTGCTATGTTTGATTTGCATTGAAACCATAGTCGTTCTCAAAGAATATAACATTAAACGCCATTATAAAACGAAACATTTTCAAAATTACTCAAAATATACAGGAAGTTTGCGGATAGAAAAATTTGAAGCTTTGAAACGCGGATTGAAATTGCAGCAATCTTTGCTTACAAAGTCAATATTGAACAAGAGGCTGCAACTCGTGCCAGCTTTCGTGTGGCTCTTGAAATCTCAAATCGTGGAAAGCCATTCACCGATGGAGAAATGATCAAAGAATGCGTAATTGCAGTAGCCGAAGAAATGTGCTCCGAAAAGGTAAATTTATTTAAAACTGTCAGTTTGTCAGCAAACACCGTGTCTCGGAGGGTGCAAGACATCGCAGAAAATATATCATGTCAACTGTATGACAAAAATGAACATCTTGAGTGGTTTTCTCTGGCCTTGGATGAGTCAACGGATGTGTCAGATACGGCTCAGGTGTTGATTTTTATTCGAGGAGTAAATAAAAGCTATGCAGTGTATGAAGAACTTCTTGATATTGATAGTATTCACGGCACGACTACTGGGCAAGATATTTTTAATGGAGTTGACAATGTCATTAATAAACAGAACCTACGATGGAAAGACTTGAAATCTATTACAACTGATGGAGGCAAAAACACGTGTGGTAAAAATAAAGGAGTGGTTGCACTTGTGTCAAAGGCAGTAGAAAATGATGAGGGTTCAAAACCATTAGTCTTGCATTGTATCATTCATCAACAGTCCTTGTGCGGAAAATGTTTGGATATGTCTGAAGTTCTAAAACCAGTCATATCAGTTGTTAATTTCATCAGATCCACTGGGCTGAAACACCGACAATTCCGCGAGTTTATTGAAGATATGGGAGAAAATGATTTACCGTATCACACTGCCGTACGCTGGCTTAGTTGTGGAAAAGTCCTGCAGCGCTGTTTTGAACTTCGAGGACAAATCGAAATTTTTTTGAATGAAAAGCATCGCCCTCTTACTGAATTACAAAATAGCGAATGACTATGGAAGTTAGCATTCTATGTCGATTTGACAAAACATATAAACGAACTAAATTTGAGATTGCAAGGAGCAAACCAGCTTCTCCCTGATCTATACACTAATATCAAATCGTTTCGGCAGAAAATAATATTGTTTCATCACAATTACGTAAAAAATGTTTCACACATTTTAAAACATGTGAAATATTCAGCCGCACTACTGAGACTGAATTTCCCGTCGATTTTGCAGTCGAAGTTTTGAGTGCTTTGAAGATAAATTTTGATACTCGTTTCTCAGACTTTGATGACATTGCAAATGAAATTAAGATTTTTCAAAATCCTTTTGATACTGACATTGAAACCCTAGCCCCGGAACTCCAAATGGAAATTATTGATTTACAGTGCAGTGATATAATTAAGAACAGATATCAAAACTCATCTTTGTTGGAATTTTATAAGAGTCTTCCACTGATACAATTTGATAATTTACATAAACTTGCTCGTGGGCTGTTTTCTGTTTTTGGTACTACTTACTTGTGTGAGAAAGCCTTCTCCAAAATGAAGTACACAAAGAATGTTTACAGATCTAAGTTAACCGATGAGCATCTTAAATATCTTTTAATAATTGGTACAAGTAAAATTGATACACAACTACAAACTATTGTCAGTGAAAAATTACAATTACATAAATCTCATTAGTATTTTTTCACAAGTGGATACCCCGCGGTTTCATTCGCGTTCATTTAGCTTTTCCGTTACTGAGGGATTTTCAGGATAAAAATCATGTTTGATTCAGGATATATATATTCCAAACATCGATATACATACATATGCGATACTCTTTACATCAGCATAACTACCGAGGGCAACTGAAGAGTTTATAATGTTAGTGGGATTCATTTAAATTATTTTTTTAGTTGTTATGCTTAAGTTAAATTTTCTGCATATTATGTTTGTCATAAAGCTTTATCTAGCAAGTAAAAAGTTAAAATCAACAATATGTTATTATCATTCTGACCCCTGATTTATATCAATGAAGCCATTTAAAAATTTTTTTATCCAACTTATAAAAGAATAGATGCAACAATGAAAATGGACACTGACCTAAGGGCAGTATATAGAATCAAGTTATGAATTAGGTATACATTAATAGATAACAAAAGGCAGAATTGCCAAAATCGTTGTTATTTAGTTCACAATGTATTTACTTCATTATTGTGATCATGCATGCTGAATAGAGTTTTGTTGTAATCATTTATTAACTTCCATATGTGAGGGGATAGTTAACGTTTAAAAGCATTTAATATGACACTGATGTCTTAATATATTTAGCGCGCATGCTCAATGAGGCGTTAGGAGAAAAATAACGGACGTTTAACCCAACGTACGGTATCAAAAAACTCTCTATTATATTATAAAGGCTTATCTTTAACGTGTATCATAATTATGTATTTTCATTAGACGCAGAAAATAGCATCTGTCATTTATATCAATGAAGCTATTTCAAAAGATCAACACAATTTCATTTTCGATAATTCAAAGTAGGCATCAACTCTAAAAGACATTATGCTTATCCTGACAGCAGTTTATGCAGCTATTATTGAAAGAATGGATGCCAAAAGCACAGGAGAATGGCGAAAATTGTTTCTCTGAGAGTAGTACTAATTCAGAGCTTTCATATCATATTTTGAATAAAAGAAGATTACATTCCACGATACATACTCCGCATTTCAGTAATGATTATAGAAATTATATGATGATCTTACACCTGCTTGTGAAAGATTGCTCGGTGTTTAGCTGTTAATAACTTCATTTTCCGACACCGATGGTGGCATCACTGAATATATCGTCTGCGCCTTTTCGCGTAATTCCAGAGAACCATTTGAAGCGCGCTAATAGAAAACAAATGGTTTTTGGCTAACGTCGAGTTGAGTTTTAACGACATGAGCTAAATGAAACGAGTTGTTTAAAGATCTAAAAATATCATTTTAAATGATGATGGGATGCCTTCGTGAAATGGCGAGATATGATTGGCCGGGCAGGAGGGATAATGTGCGTGTTGCCAAATGCCTTTCTCACAATAACGTTTTTTAAAAAACATCATTCCGGAAAATGGCTTAAAAGAGCTCAAAAAATTATTCTAATTTTATTCTGTAATTGTAAGTTTCGTTGAAATAATGTAACATCATCATTAGTTTTTTTATATATAGTATATTCATTTTAATTCGGAAAGAGTCATTAGCGAAAATTAAATCAGCACAAAAATTCCGTTTCCTTTATGGCTTGTTCATAATTAGTTATGAAGGTAATATTTAATAACCCTGTCCAGTAAATTAAGGTGTGTAATTATGAATTTGAAACATCAAACGTGTTTTATAGATGGTGTTATTAGATTTATCTTTAATAGGTTTAATGCATAGGGTTGCAATGACAGATAAAATAAATTGATTCAATTTAGGAATATCCCAGTATTAATTAACTTACTTTTTCTGTAACTGATTAGGAAGTATTTTGAACGTATGAATAGGAAAATAGGAAATGAAATTACATTAATTATGCATTTTGTTTTTTGTAATTGATAAATATTCGGTTACACTTAATTGATTATTAATTATGAAACTCTATTTTACATAATGTAATTACTTTATTTAAATAATAACTTTTAATTTATTATAAAAATTGATTTTTCCTTTTTAAAACTCATGATATTTACTTCTCCTACGAGTCAAAAGGGCATTTTCCGACTTGAAAATTTATCGCCCTTTCACATTTCGAATAGAAAAAGTTAACATTATACGATACACACTCCGCTTCAGTAATGATTCTAAAAATTATATGATAATCTTACACCCGCTTGTGAAAAACTTCTTGTGACTTCTGAGAGGTATTCATTTTTCTCTACGAGTCCAAATAACATTCCGATCTATAAATTTAATTGTATTTTCCTTCCCATATAATTAATATAAAATTTTGGTTTTGACTTCCCTTGTTTGCTATTATGTAATCACATTTTGAACATGTTAAATAGTTATTTAAAAGTGTGGCGTTTAGAATTTAATATGTATAGTTTACTTAATAAATGGAAATCGTCGAATACGAACAGTGGTTTTATGCATGTGGTATTGAAATTATTCAGATATATCAATTCGATAAGCTGTTTAATGTATTGGATCCAATATAATTCACATTCAAATGAACACTTCCCATGCTATAAAGACACAATTTTGAATCAAGTCCTGAATTAGGAATACACTGTTAAATAACAAACGGCAGAATTGCCAAAACTGTTACATTAATCGCATTTTAATTTAGCCTTGTTGATAATGATCTCCATTGAATAGAGTTTTAAAGTAATCATTTATAAAATTCAATAGGTGAAAGCATCTTTAACGTATAAAAGCATTTAATGGGACACTGATGTTTTAAAATATTTAATGCATAATTGTCTTTAACTTGTATTATGATTATGCATTATCATTAGACACAGAAAATTGAATCTATAATTTATAACAATGAAGCTATTTCGAAAGATTAACACAAATCCATTTTCGATAATTCAAAGTAGGCATCAACTATAAAACACATTAGTTTATGATGTTTATCTTGACATCCGTTTATGCAGCCATTAATGAAAGAATAGGTGCTAGAGACAAATGGAAATGGAGAAAAGTGCCTCTCAGAGAGCAAAACTAATTCAGATTTTACATATCCCATTTCGAATAGAAAAAGAGAACATTCTACGATACACACTTCGCGTCAGTAGCGATTCTGGAAATTACATGGTAATCTTACAGCTGCTTGTGAAAGATTGCTCGGTGTTTGGTGGTTAATAACTTCATTTTCCGACACCGATGGTGGCATCACTGAATATCGTCTGCGTCTTTTCGCTGGCAATTCCAGCAAACCATTTGAAGCGCGCTCTAATAGAAAACAAATGGATTTTGGCTAACGTCGCGTTGAGTTTTAACGACGTGAGCTAAATGAAACGAGTCGTTTAAAGATGGAAAAATATCATTTTAAATGATGATGGGATGCTTTCCTTAAATGAGGAGATGTGATTGGTGGGGAGGAGATAATGTGCGTGTTGCCAAATGCATTTCTCACAATTACATATTTTAAAGACATCGTTTCAGAAAATAGCTTTAAAAGAGCTTAAAAAATTATTCTAATTTCATTCTGTGATGGTAAGTTTCGTTGAAATAATGTAACGCCATCATTAGCTGTTTTTTTCAGGTAGTGTATTCGTTTTAATTCGGAGCGTCATTAGTGAAAATTAAATCAGCAAAAAAAAAATTCCGTTTCCTTTATGGCTTGTTCGTAATTAGTTATGAAGGTAAGATTTAATTACCCTGTTTAGTAAATTAAGGTGTGTAATTATGATTTTGAAACAACAAATGCGTTTTATAGATGTTATTATTAGATTTATCTGTAATAAGTTTAATGCATTGGGTTGCAATGGCAGATAAATTAGTCAATGATTCAATTTGTGGAATATACTGGTATAAATTAAGGTACACGAACACCTTTAAAACGCGGTTTTCGACCAAAATTTCGATGTTGCAATTTTTTCATTTTTGAAAAGCCTGTATTTTAAGCTTTCTAAATATTTTTACAGTTTGTTTCTATCTGTTTTAGAACTAGAGTTATTTTAGTTTAAACTTCCCTTGAAGACGAATTTTTTGAACCGGAAGTGTGATTTTCGTAACAGGAAATGATAGTTTCGATATGTTTACCGTCATTATTTCCTCAATATTGACTGTAAAACTTATTCTAATATAAATAAAAATCAATAAATAATGTTTTTATCACTTACAAAAAGTTAAAAGTATTGGTATCACTTGATCTGATAAAGAATCTGGCTACAAGTTGTCTGAAAGTTTGTTGTTTACATTTGCTCTTGTATGTTACTAGAGAAATCTATATTTATTTATTAACTTTTGCATTTGTTTTGTGATTTTTTCATAATAAAATGATAAAATATTTATTTTGAAGGAAAAAGAGATAGTTTTTAAGTTTGATTTTGAATTTGAATGAAAAGTTGTGAATCAAACTGTTTGTGAATCAGAATATTGAACTTTTCTATGGTTAAAGATTGTCAACATTTTTAAAGGATATATGTTGTGAACTGTTATTTCAAACACTGTGTTGTATTTGATTAAGAATTCTAAAATGAAATGTGAGCTGCAAGGTAGTAGAATATAGACTATATAATTTATATATATATATTATTTATATAAATTATATAGTCTATATTCTATTCATTGTAGAGTATGAATATGAAAGCAGGAAATGAAATTATATTAATTACTCGGTTGAGGTGTTTTTGTAATTGTTAAATATTCGGTTATTCTTAATTGATAATTAATTACAAAACTAGTTTTACATTTTATGTTATTAATTAATTTAATTTTTGTTTGTTTCATTATAAAATATTTCGAATAAAAATTGTACTTATAAGCAATTAATGATCCCAAGCATATTTCTTAGACTTATTTAAGATTAAATGAACTAAGCATTAAGTAAGTTATAAGCAATAAGCCATTTGTGATTATTTCTTCTGATGTAAAATGCTTTCAAATTAAGAAGCAATTATTTTATTATCATACTTATTATAAAATATACTTTATATTTCATTAAAAATATTAAAATATGGTAAAAATTATGAAAATCTTAACTTACATTTGATAGACAAAGAATAAAAACCATTTTTAGTAAAATTGAGAAAACAGCGTCCGTTGGGATTTGGCATCAAAAATTATTTTCTGTAAAATTCGCCAAATAAAGGATTACAATTGTAAATGAAGTGATTTGGAAACAATAGAAGAAACTCGGGTTACCGCATTTGGTGACTTAGTTGGTGCGAAAAAATATCACGAAATCCCAACTTACCCTATTTTGCGATTTGGCTCAATTTTTTATTGATTGAAATTTGTTTATTAATTCTAATTTTAATTATATATAATTTAATATAAAAAATAAATAATTAATTATAGCAAAATTCTAATTTATTAATTATAGCAAACATGATAGACATTTAAAAAATTTAATTTTAATGCACATAAAAAAACATCTATTACTTAAACTATTATAAATATAATTTATATTTAAATTTATAATGATATAAAATTTTATTAAATTATAAACAATTAATTAATAATCTAATAAAATAAATTTCCTCATTTCCTTTAAGACGTTAAAATACGGTAAAAATGATTACAATCTTAACTTATATTTGGTAAAACAGGAGTATAAACCATTTTTATTGAATGAAATTTCCATAACTGATTTTGATTTTAACTATATATAATTTATTATAATTAGTCTTTATTCACTATAGCAAATATAGCAGACAAATATTTGAAAAAATTGTTTTAAATTTCGATACACATTAAGGGGAAAATCCATTACTTAAATTATTCTAAATATAATTGCAATTTGTAATTTCTTCTAATGTAAAAATGCTGTTAAATTAGAAACAATTAATTCATTATCATATTAACAGTAAAATAAATTTTCCTATTTCATTAAAAACATTAAAATATTGTAAAAATGATGAAAACTTACTGATATGATACATACATTTATTAAAAAAAGGTGTAAAAATAATTTTTTATTAAATGCAATTTTCGACTAAATGCAACAAATTCAGATTTTAACTATATGTAATTCATTATAATAAGTCTTTATTCATTATAGCAAACATAACAGACAAATATTTGAAAAAAATTATTTTAAATTTAAAAGCATATTAAGGGAAAAAACCATTACTTAAACTATTCAAAATATAATTTACATAATTTCATTAACATTCCACAAATTTATTCTCTGAACACAATTTTAATTTTTGTAATTTTTACCGTTGTCAACTTTGTTATACGAAAATGAAACTTTCTGTTTAAATTGAATTTCTGCTTTAATTATATTATTACAAAGTGTTTCAAATAATTTTTCATTTTTTTCTTTACAAATTACAAGAAGCAAAACTTTACAAATTGTAATTTCTTTAATCACATTTTTCCCTCATATTAATTAATTTTCATAATTATTTTTTTTGAAAATTTCTGACTACCAAATGTTGTTAGCGATTTACTAATTGTACTAATTTCAATGCAAAACTCTTACTTGAATATTTGAAATTAATAAGTTTAAATCTCTTCTTTTAAAAAATGTTTCATTTAATCGACATCAGTTAGGAATATTTTAGTGGACAGTAGTCAGTGTCAAGTCAAATATTTTTTATTAATTTGCAATTATAGTTTTTAATCAAAAAAGGCGGGAACTCACTTCTTAATTAGCAGCCTTTAAAATGAAATATTTGATGATTTTTTTTTCTTTTTGTTGTTGCTGAGAAAATTAATTTTCAGTAAAAGATTTTTCAGTTTCTAATAATTACATTTTGATTACAAAAAAATTAACAATTTGACTGTTTTTTTTCAGACTTACCTACGTTTACCTTACCTACCTAAATTTACGTTTTATTAAAAAAAAGTACAGTTAATAAAATTACAGAAAATATTTGAATAACTTCATTTCTAGCTGACTGAAATTTTCACCTACTAGACCTATAGATGTTTTCACATTCCAAACTATTATAACTATTAATATAAACTATTTATATAACTATCAAGATTTAAAAAAAATATGAACTGATTCATATGATGACATTAAAAGTGTAATTGTAACGTGCAGGTTGAACAATCAGATTGTAACTGGGTGAGGTAGGGTAGAGATACTTAAGTCACAAGTTAGAGAACTCACAGCTTAATTTACACACGCACAAACACCACACACGTACAATTACAGACTTACAATATTTAACACATTTAAAGACAGATATCTCTAAATTCGTGGTAGGACTATAATTCTGAGTCGAAAACCTAAAACTCCAATACGCGCAGGGTGCGCAAATTATACTTCGTATCCGAATGTGTGTCTGTGCCGGGATGCTCTAAACATATGAACTATATAAAACTTTGATTAGAGACCAAAAACTAAACGTTTGGTGGGAAAAAATAAAGATATAATAAAATGTGAAGTTTAAAAGTGATTAAGATAATTATATTTTTTTAAAAAAGGAAATTTATATCAGAACATTTTAAAATTTTATACTAGAAGTTAATTTTTTTTTCTTGATTAATCAATATATAATTTCATTAAAATTAAAGTTTCTCAATTTTTTTAACTTAACTTTTTAATTGCATTTAAATGAAAATTAAGAAATTTTTTACATATTGTCCTTGTGCAAAACTAAATGACGCAATAATTTATGAAAGAGGTTATTTTGAATTTCGTTTCTTTAATACTTCATATTTTTTTCATGTTATTTATATATTTGGTGTCAAAAATATTTTAATACGAAAAAGGATTGTAAATAAATCATTAAAAATTAAAATATTATTATTATTATTATTAAATTATTAAATTTATAATGAATAAAATATAATAATTAAAATTTAAAATTAGAATTCTTGTAATTTATTTTAAATAAAATTTCGTGATTTTCAAAAGTTTTAGAATTTTTTCTAATTATCAGTGTGATACGTTTTTCTGTTAATTACCCCGTCTCTTGAAAATGCCATCAATTAAAAGAAAAAAAAATGAATATCATTTTTCATGCCTTTTTGGATTATCCGTTTTCTTTTGCATAAGTTATCCAATCTATCAGTTTTAATCAGTTTTAACCAATATTAATTAAATATATTGAACGAACTTTTGCGTAGACTCTGGTTGCAATAAATCACACACTGAAGTTTTTAGTGACACTAATTAAATAAAGCGAGAACAGCTGAATTCGCTGTCAGTTACAGGTGATAGAAAGGGAGGAAAAACCTTAATGAACTCAACATCATTTTTGAACAATATGAAAGCTGCCCCATAAGCTGTCAGAACAAGAATTCCATTACAGTTAAACCTTAACCTTTAATTAGTCGGTTGGTTACCCTAGCCTTCAGTTGATAGTGATAATTTTTTTTCATCTTTTATATAAAATTTAGAAATAGTACTTTTATTCTTTCATATTTCCAATTTGTGGGGGCATATAACAAGTTAGAAATAAAGCTAATACCAATTTATTCATAGCGGCATAGCTGTTCTATTTGGAAATTTTAAAATTGCGCTGGGTTTGATTAAGAACTATAATGGTCAGGTTTTGGTAACTGGGTGTGGTTGGGTTGATATACTTAAGGTACAGGTTTGAGAACTCCCAGCTTTATTTACACATAAACAAACGGACATATAATTAGGTTTTTTTATACAATATTTAACATAGATAAAGACAGATTATTTTATGATTTGTGGAAACATTCCATTTGTAAGCCGAAAACCAGAAAATCGGATATGCTCAGGATGCGGGAAATATACTTCCTTTCTGGGTGAGAATCTGGAGGCCAACTGACAATTTCTCTTGAATGAGACAGGGGAAGTTCTTTTCAATGCTTAGGAGGAAACATAGTTACATCATTTACATACATTTTAATAATTTAGAATGAAGTTTTATATTACAATCAGTGACATAAAATGATTAACAAAATTAAGTTCTATTCTTATAAATTAAAAAAAGGAAATTTTATCAGAAAATTTTTTAAACTTTATGCTAATAGTTAAAATTATTTTGCCCTTATGTAATCAGTTTACAATTTGCTTAATGTTTCAGTCTCTCAGTTTTTTTTAAAGTTATTTCGTTATTGCATTTAAGTATAAATTTATAATATTTTTAAACGTTATCCTTCTGCTAAACTGAATGACTCAATAATTATATTAGATTTGCTTAAATGTTAATATTTTTTTTTTAAATCCGTACATTACAAGTCAAAATTTAGTGCAACACAAAAAACGATTTAAATAAATGAATAAATATTAGAAAGCTTGTCATTCCTTTAAAATAAATTTTCGTCTAAATTTCAAAAGTCTTAGAAAGTTATAATTATCAGTGTGATAATAAGTTATACTACTATTTACCCCATCTAGTGAAAATGATATGAATTAAAAGAAAAAAGAATGAATATCATTTTTAATACCTTTTTGGATTATCCATTTTCTTTTTCATAACGTTACCCAATCCATCAGTTTTAATCAGTGAGTGCTTAATTAAATATAATGAATGAACTTTTTCGTAGACGTGAATTGCAGTAAATCACACACCGAAGTTTTCAGTGACACCATTAATTAAATAAAGAGAGAGCAGCTGAATTATCTGTCAGTTGCGACTGATAGAAAGGGAGGAAAAACCGTAATGAACTCAACATCATTTTTGAACAATATGAAAGCTGCCCCATAAGTTGTCAAAAGAAGAATTCCATTACAGTTGAACCTTAACATTTAATTAGTATGTTAGATACCCTAGCTTTGAGTTGATAATGATAATTTTTTTTCTTTTATCTAGAATTCAGAGATACCGCTTTTATCTTTTCATTATCACTTTTCCAATTTTTGGGTACATATATCAAGTTAGAAACATAGCTAATGCCAACTTATTCATAGATGCATAACTATTATTTTTGGAAGTTTTAAAATTGTGCAGTATTTGAGTAGTATGTTAAGAACTATAATGTGCAGTTTTGGCGACCAGATTGTAAATGGGCGTGGTTGGATTGAGATACTTAAGGCACAGTTTGAGAACTGAAAACTTTATTGACATACGCAGAAACACAAAGTACATAGATACATACACTATTTAACATATTTAAAGACAAAATTATATATTCGTGGAATTATTCCACTTCTAAGACGATATTCCGACATTCAGCTATGCGCGGAGTGCGCAAAATATACTTTCGCTCCTTTGAGAGTATGTAGGACAAATCACCATTTATTCTTAATGCCGCAGGGGACGCTTTTGCCAGTGTGTATTAGGAAGCAGGGTTACATCATTTGCATAACTTTCAACAATTTTAGAATGGAGATCTATAATATAATTGTAATATAAAGTTAAATTTAAATATAATTAAGGTACTTTTTCCAATCTTAAAATTAAAAAAAAAAAGAAATCTGTATGAGAATTTTTTTTTGAAAATTATACTATCAGTTAAAATAATTTTTTTCTTAATTAACCAGTTTACAATTTGCTTAATGTTTCAGTTTCTTGATTTTTTTAATGTTACTCTTTATTGCATTTAAAGATAAATTTAAAAAAAAAAGAATTAAATATTGTCATTGTGCTAAACTGAATTGACTCAATAATTATTATTTTTAAATGATTTTTAGTTATTTTTTTATATTATTTATCTATTTAAAGACAAAATTTTGTTTCACAGAAAAACTGATTCTAAATAAAAAAATCTAAAACTCTCTCTAAAACTCTCTCTAAAACGCTCTGAATTAAAAAAAATGAATATAATTTTCCATGTCCAGTTTTAATCAGTGAATACTTAATTAAATATATTAAATGAACTTTTTCGTAGACACGGATTGCAATAAATCACACACTGAAGTTTTTAGTGGCACCATTAATTAAATAAAGCGAGAGCAGCTGAATTCGCTGTCAGTTACAGGGGAGAGAAAGGGAGAAAAACCGTAATGAACTCAACATCATTTTTGAACAATATGAAAGCTGCCCATAAGCTGTCAAAACAAGAATTCCATTACAGTTAAACCTTAACCTTTAATTAATCGGTTGGTTGTCCTAGCTTTCAGTTGATAATGATAATTATTTTTTGTCTTTTATCTAGAATTTAGAGATAATCACTTTCCTTTTTTCTTTGTCATATTTCCAATTTTTGGGTACATATAACAAGTTAGAAAGATAACTAATTCCATTTTATTTATAGCTGTGCAATGTTTGATTAGGGTGTCGAAAACTGTAATGTGCAGGTTGAGGAACTAGACTGTATCTGAGCAGGGTTTCGGTTGAGATACTTGAGACAAAGGTTGACGAACTAACAGTTTTATTGACACCCGCCCATGCAATTAAAGGCATGCAATTTTTAACAGATTTAAAGACATATAATTGTAGATTCGTGAAAGGACTCCACTTTTAAGCCTAAAACTCAATATTTAGCTATGTTCAGGATGCGTGAAATTTACTTTCTTTCTGGCTGAAAACCTTGAGGTCAACTGAGCATTTCTGCTGAATACCACATGTGGCGTTCTTGGCAGTACCATAGGCAGAAGCCTGGTTACATCATTTGCAAAACTTTCAATATTTTAGAATGAAGTTATTTAATATAATCTATGTAATAAAAGGTTAAATATTAGAACGATTAGGATAATTTAGTTACATTCTTATGAATTAAAAAAAATATATATGTATCCGAAAGATAATAAAACTTCATTTTTGTATCATATTAAAGCTGCCCCATAAGCTGTCAAAACAAGAATTCCATTACATTTAAACCTTACTAACCTTTAATTAGTTGGTTGATTACCCTGACATTGAGTTGATAATGATAATTTCTTTTTTGTCCTTGATCTAGAATTTAGAGATACCATATTTATTTTTTTACTATCATATTTAAAATTTTTGAGCACATATAATAAGGTAGAAACGAAACTAATATTATACTTATTCATAACTGCATAGCTATTCTTGTAGGAAATTTTAAAGCTGTGCAGTATTTGATTAGAGGGGCCTGAATGGCCGAGTGGCTAGCGCTCTGGCTCTCGGTACCACATGTTTCGGGGTCAAGACCTGGCGGTGCCATGGTTGTTTGTAGTGGTTCGGCATCCACTTTAAAAAGTAGGTCCCGGTCTAATATGACAGTAGAGCGTTGCGGGGGCATTGTTACGCCGCGTCTGTGGCTTATCTTCAAGTTACACGCGCCTCCTGGGTAATGCAAAGTGAGTACGTCTGTGCAGCGCTTGCCTTAAGGCATCCAAGACCAAACTGTCTAAGTGTGTGCCAGCTGCATTAGAAAAAAAGTATTTGATTAGAATGTTAAAAATTGCAGTGTGCAGGTTGGCCAAACAGATTATAACTGATTGTGGTTGGGTTGAGATACTTGAGGCATAGGTTTGATAACTCAATCTTCATTTTAACAGGAACGACCACATACATACAAATGGAGTTATGCACTATTTAACACATTTAGGACAGATAAATTTAGATTCGTGATTCCACTTCCCGAAACTCAGATACGCGCAGGGTTCACAAAATATACTTCATTTCATGGTCTGAATTAATAAGTTTTTATGAACGCCAAAGGGAATGCTCTTGCCAGTACGCAGGTGGGCGCATCGTTACATCATTTACATAACTTTCGTTATTTCAGAATGAAGTTATTAGATAAAAATATAAAAGTAATCATGATTAATGTAAGTTAGTTATATCATTATAAATTTAAAAAAAAGAAATCTGAATCAGAAAAATTGTAAAACTTTATGCTAACAATTAAAATTATTTTTTCTCATTGACTTAATATTTTAGTTTCTGATTTTTTTTTTTTTTTAAATATTACTTCGTTATTGCATTTAAAGAAAAAAAAAAGAAAATTTTAGAAAATTTTTAAACATTGTCCTTGTGCTAAATTGAACAAATCAATAATTACATTAGATTTTCTTTCAAAGCTTAACATTTTTTTTTATCACTTAAAAATTTGAATTCAAAATTTAGTTTAATACGAAAAACGATTTAAATAAATAAATAAATATTAGAATACTTGTCATTCATTTCAAATAAAATAACAGAAAAAAATGAATATCATTTTTCATACCTTTTTGAATTATCCTGTTTCTTTTTCATAAAGTTATCCAATCTATCAGTTTTAATCAGTGAGTACTTAATTAAATATATTGAATGAACTTTTTCGTAGACGTGGATTGCAATAGATCACAAACTAGAGTTTAGTGACACCATTAATTAAATGGAGCGAGAGCAGCTGAATTCGCTGTCAATTACAGGTGATAGAAAGGGATGAAAAACCGTAATGAACTCAACATCATTTTTGTATAGTATGAAAGCTGCCCCATAATCTGTCAAAACAAGAATTCCACTACATTTAAACCTTAACCTTTAATTAGTCGTGTGGTTACACTGACTTTGAGTTGATAATGATAATTTTTTTTTCTCTTATCTAGAATTTAGAGAAACTACTTTTATTATTTTATTATCACATTTCCAATTTTTGGGCACATATAACAAACTAAATTACTCCCAACTTATCCATGGCTGCATGGCTATTCTTTTTGGAAATTTTAAAGCTGATTAGGATATTAATATGTGAATGTTTGGAAATCAGATTTGAACTGGGTGTGATTGTGAAGGGATGCTTGAGGAACATGTTTGAAAACTCACAGCTTTATTTACACATGCACAATCACCACACACATACAATTAGATACATACAGTATTTAATACATGTAAAGACGTATGATTATAGATTCGGGGAAGGATCCCACTTCTAATCCGAAAGCCCTATACTTAGCTACTCGCAGGATGCGTGAAAAATACTTCCTCTCCGGGTGAGAGTCTGTAAAGTCTGTCTCCTGAATCTCACAGTTGGCACTCAGGCTAAGGCGTAGGAGGAAGCTTGAATAATTTTGAATATTTTATAATGAAGTTATATAATATAATCATTGTATTAAAAAGTTAAATTTAAATATTTTTAAGGTAATTTAGTTCTATATTTAAAGAAAAAAGAAATCTGTATCAGAAAAATTGTAAAACTTTGTGTTAGCAGTCAAAATTATTTGTTTCTTATTTAACCAATTTACAATTTGTTTGTTGTTTAAGTTTCGCTATTTTTTTTTTTTTTGTTTTTGTTATTACTCTGTTGTTGCATTTAAATATCAATTTAGAAAGATATTATTGATTATTTATATTATTAGATATTATTTATCTACTTTCCTTGTGCTAAGCTGAATATCTCAATAATTATTTATTTTTTTAAATGCTTAATATTTTTTCATATTATTTAAACATTTAAAATCAAAATTTAGTTTCACACAAAAATGATTCTAAATAATTAAATAAAAATTAGAACCCTTGTCATTCATTTCAAATAAAATTTCGCGATTCTCAGAATTTATATTCTTAGATTCTTAGAAAATATTATTATTAGAAGATTATAGAAAATTAGAAAATAGAAACTTAGAATTTATATTATTAGAAGATTCTTAGAAAATTATAATTATCTGTGTGAGGATAAATTTTTACTACTACCTCATCTCTCTAAAATGCCTGGAATTAAAAGAAAAAAAAATAAATATCATATTTCATGCATTTTCAAATTTTTACTTTTCCCTTTTCTTTTTCATAAAGTTATCCAATCTATCAGTTTTAATCAGTGAATACTTAATTAAACATATTGGATGAACTTTTTCGTAGATAACGGATTGCAATAAATCACACACTTGGAGTCTTCAGTGACACCATTAATTAAATAAAGCGAGAACAGCTGAATTCGCTGTCAGTTACAGGTGATAGAAAGGGAGGAAAAACCGTAATGAACTCAACGTCATTTTTGTATCATATAAAAGCTGCCCCATACGCTGTCAAAACAAGAATCCCATTTCAGTTAAACCTCAACCTTTAATTAGTCGGCTGGTTACCCTGGCTTTGAGTTGGTAATGATAATTTTTTATTTTTTATCTGGAATCCGCTTTTATTCTTTCATTATCACATTTCCAATTTCGGGGCACATATAACGAGTTAGAAGCATAAGAAATACCAACTTATTCACGGCTGTATAGTAATAATTTTTGGAAATTTTATAGCTGTACAATGTTTGATTAGTATGGTAGGAACTGTATTGTGCAGGTTTGACTACCAGATTGTAACTGGGTGTGGTTAGGTTGAGATACTTAAATGGATTGGAGAATTTAGATCGTTAATTGTACGCGCACATACACTCAAGAGCCAAAACATTAAGACCAACCCTACATTTTGCAATGAACTCGCCTGGATGACATGGGAGGCACGTGATCAGGAGGAAGTGGTATTTAACTGGTATTAAGTGGTGGTATTAATCCATGCCATGGCGGGTTGAAGCTGTGTTGCGCGCCAAAGGTGGGCCAACTCGTTATTGGCAGGTGGTCATAATGTTTTGGCTCTTGAGTATACATCACACATATACAATTAGATACATACACTATATAACATATTTAAAGACATATAAATAAAGATTTGTGGAATGTCACCACTTCTAAGCTGAAAATACGGTACTTAGCTACGCGCAGGGTGAGAGAAATATACTTCCTGTCCGTGTAAGGGTCTTTAGCCAATTGCTCATTTCTACTGAACGCCACAGGGAGCATACTTGCCTGGGGGGAGGGGTGGCGAGATAAATTTGTTGTTGATTGATTATTTGATGTTGGTTTAACGTTGTATTTTTAAAATGTGATTAATCTAACATAATTCACCAAGGATAATTTACGTCCCAACAAGGGAAATCGAAAAAAAAAAAAGTACTTTCTTTAAATGGGAAGAAAGGCGATAAATTTATATGCCTGAATACGCCCTTTCGTCTTGTAACAGTAAGTGTAATGTATATCATATTTTTCTTTATTAAAAATTTAAATTATTTAAATAAATTAGTTAAATTAAATTCATAAACAGTTTTATTATTAATTATCAATTAAGATTAACCCAATATTTAACAATTTCAAAAACACCTCAACAGTTCAAACATAACAATTTCAAAACAACTTAATTAATAAAATTTCATTTCTTATTTTCTAGTTCACATGTTTACATTATCCCAACCATTAGTTACAGAAAAAAATAAATTAATTTATGCTAGGTAATTCCATAAATTGAATCAAATTAATTTATCTGTCATTGCAACCTAACGTATTAAACCCATTGCAGATAAATCTAATGACACCATCTATAAAACACGTTTGAGGTTTCAAACTCATAATTACACACCTTAATTTACTGAACATGGCTATTAAATCTTACCTTCATAACTAATTATGAACAAGCCATAAAGAAAACAAAATTTTTTAGCTGATTTAATTTTCGCTAATGACTCTTTCCGAATTAAAACGAATACACTATCTAAAAAAAGCTAATGATGGCGTTACATTATTTCAATGAAACTTACAATTACTGAAGAAAATTAGAATAATTTTTAAGCTCATTTACGCCATCTCCTGGAACGGCGTTTTTAAAATACGTAATTGTGAGAAATGCATTTGGCAACACGCACATTATCCAGCCTGCCCAGCCAATCACATCTAGCATTTAACTAAGGATTCCCATCATCTTTTAAACTGATATTTTTCCATCTTCAAACGGCTCGTTTCATTTAGCTCACGTCGTTAATATTCAGCGCGACGTTAGCCAAAAACCATTTGTTTTCTATTAGCGCGCTTCAAATGGTTCGCTGGAATTACAAGCGAAAAGGCGCAGACGATATATTCAGTGATGCCACCATCGATGTCGGAAAGTGAAGTTATTAACACCGAGCAATCTTTCACAAGCAGGTCTAAGATTATCATAATTTCCAGAATCATTACTGACGCGGAGTGTGTATCGTAGAATCTTGTCTTTTTCTATTCGAATTGTGATATGTAAGTTCAGCTCTCAGAGAAACAATTTCCGCTATTTCCATCTGCTTTTAGCACTATTCTGTCATTAATGGCTGCATGAACTAGTATCGGGATGAACATCATAAACTAATGTCTTTTAGAGTAGATGCCTACTTTGAATTATCGAAGATGAAATTGTGTTTATATTTCAAAATGTCTTCGTTGCTATAAATGACAATCTATTTTCATTGTGTAATATGTTTACATAATCAGTATACGCGCTATTCAATTAATATTTTAAAACATTACGTGTCCCATGAAAGGCTTATAAAGGTTATATATCCTGTCACCTATTGAAGTTTATAAATAATTATAATAAAACTCTATTCAGTATAGATCATAATAGACAAGACTAAATGAAGTAATTAAATTAAAATGTGAGCTAAACATTTTGTGAGTTTTTGGTGATTATGCCTTTTGTTATCTATTAATGTATACCTAATTCATAACTGGATTTAATATCCTGTCTTTTAGAGCATGATAAGTGTCCATAAGAAATTGAATCTATTGGGTATAATACATTAAATAGCTTATCAAATTGGAATATCGTAATTATTTAAATGCATATCTATAACACCAATGTTCGTATTCGCCGATTTCATTTATTAAATTTGTTGTTGATTGATTATTTGATGTTGGTTTAACATTGTAATTTTAAAATGTGATTACATAATATACCATAATTCACAAAGGATATTCATTTCCCAACAAGGGAAGTCGAAAGAAATTACATTCTTTTAACGGGAAGGGATACGATATAATTATAATGCTCTTTAGTCTTGTAACGGTTAGTGTATGTATATCATAATTCTTACATTCAAAATTAAAATTATTTGAAAAAATTAATTCAATTTAATGCATTAACAAATTTATGAATAATTATCAATTAAGATTAAGCGAATATTTAACAATTTCAAAAACACGTCAAACGTGTAATTAATATAATTTAATTTCCTGTTTTCCTATTCATATGTTTAAATTATTTCCCAACCAGTTGCAGAAAAAAAGGAAGTTAATTTATACTGGGAAACTCCTCAAATTGAATCAGACTAATTTATCTGCCATTTCAACTCAATGCATTAATTTGTTTTAGATAAATCTAATAATGCCATCTATAAAACACGTTTGATGATTCAAACTCATAATTACACGCCTTAATTTACTAGACAGGGTTATTAAATCTTACCTTCATAACTAATTATGTACAAGCCATAAAGGAAACGGAACTTTTTTGCTGATTTAATTTTCGCTAATGACTGTTTCCAAATTAAAACAAATACACTATCTAAAAAAAGCTAATGACGGCGTTACATTATTTCAACGAAACATACAATTACAAACAAAAATTAGAATAATTTTTTAAGGTCTTTTACGCCATTTCCTGGAAGGATGTTTTTAAAATACGTACTTGTGCATTTGGCAACACGCGCATTAACCATCCTACCCAGCCAATCACATCTCGCCGTTTGACGAAGGCATCCCATCATCATTTAAAATTATATTTTTCCATCTTTAAACGACTCGTTTGATTTAGCTCACGTCTAAAACTCAGCGCGACGTTAGCCCAAAACTATTTGTTTTCTATTAGCGCGCTTCAAATGGTTCACTGGAATTACAAGCGAAAAGGCGCAGACGATATATGCAGCGATGCCATCATCGGTGTCGGAAAATGAAGTTATTAACAGCTAAACACCGAGAGATATTTCACAAGCAGGTGTAAGATTATCGCATAGTTTCCAGAATCATTACTGACGCGAAGTGTGTATCGTAGAATGTTATCTTTTCATATTCGAAATGTGATACGTAAGCTATGAATTACTTCTGCTCTCAGAGAAACAATTTTTGCAAATTTCCATCTGTTTTTGGTATCTCTTTTTCATTAATGGCTGCATAAACTGCTATTAGGATAAACATCATGCACTAATGTCTTTCAGAGTTGATGCCTACTTTGATCTTTTGGAAATGAAATTGTGTTCATCTTTTGAAATAGCTTTATTGATATAAATTGATATAGAAATAATAGCTAATTGAGATACATAATCTGTAAGCACATTATTCCTGAAATACTTTAAAGCATCAGCGTCCATTAAATGCTTTTAAAAGCTAAATGTCCTCCACCCTATTGAATATTATAAGTGATTACAATGGAACTCTATTTAATTTACATGTTTATATTCAACAGGACATCATGACAATAAAATAAAATGTGAGCTTAATGGCTGCAGTTTTAATAATTCTGCCTTTTGTTACTTATTACAGCTTACCTAATTCATTACTTGATTCAATACCGTGTTATTAGAGCATTATAATTGTCCATGTGACATTGAATTATATTGAGTACAATACATTAAATAGTTTATTGAATTGACATATCACAACAATTTAAAGTCCACATACCTAAATCGTTGTTTGTATTCGTTGATTACATTTATTAAATAGCATATACATATTAAACTAGTGTTATAAACCGAAATGCTTAAATGTAATACATCTGTTTTTTCTTGAAATTACCTAGGAAAATTAGATATGTTGGAAACTTTTTTAATCATTTAAAATATATTAAAATTTTTAATTATAATAAACAATTGTTTAATCCAAGTACTTATCAAGAAGTTTAATTCTTATTGAATTTAGGGAGGATTTTACTTAAACTTTTATGCATAAAAAGAAATCATGAAAATTTAAGGATTTAATGATACATTAATATTTTATTAATATTAATATATCTATATTTTTCAATAACACATCAGTATTAAATTAATATTAATACATCAAAATTTTATTTAACGATAAATCAATATTTAATTAATATTAATATATAAATACTGCAAAAAAAATTTTAATTTTATGTGACAAAAATATTTTATTTATTGATAAATCAATAATTAATTTAAATGCATCAATATTTAATTATTATTAACACATCCATATTTGATTAAACTATTCATTAATATTTAATCAACATTAAAACATCAATATTCGATTTAATCATACATTTTTTTTGAGATATTAAAAAAAAAAAAAAAAAAAAAAAAAATTTATTTGGTTATTTTTTTTATTTGGTTCCTAGCCTAAATTAATTTACTTTTATCTGTAACTGAATAGAAAATAATTTAAACATATGAATCGGAAAACATGAATTAAATTGTTATTACAATTGAAACTCTAGTGGAGAGCTCTATGTGTTTCAAAATAGCTATGAGTCTGATTTTTAAACTCGAAAAGGAAAGTCGAACCAAAAATTTGCATTCTTTAAATAAAATGAAGGGGCAATAAATTTGTATTTCGGAAAATGTCCTTTCGACTCGTAAGGGAAAGTGAATAACTCAAACAAGCAGCATTTCAAGAAAATTGTTTAACATTGAAGTTTCAAAGTGTGACTACATAATATGAGTCAATTAATAAGGGATCATTCATTTACCTTCAAGTTAAATTTTACCCTTTCTTTAAATGGGAAGAGAGAGATGACAAATATGTAATTCGGAATGTCCTTTTTAAATCGTAGGGGAATGTGAGTATCTAATTTTTATAATAAAACAAAAAAACTTTTAAATAAATTAATTACATTATATGCAATACCAGTTTTATGATAGATTATCAATTAAGATTAACCGAATATTTAACAATTTCAAAAATACCTCAATCGCGTAATAATAGTTTAATTTCATGTTTTCCTATTCATATGTTTAAATTATTTTCTATTCAGTTACAGATAAAAGTAAATTAATTTAGGCTAGGAAACGCCATAAATTTAATTAATTTATCTGCCATTGCAATCGAATGTATTAAACCTATTACAGATAAATCTAATAACACCACCTATAAAACACGTTTGATGTTTCAAACTCAAAATTACACGCCTTAATTTACTGGACAGTGTTATTAAATATTATCTTCATAACTAATTATGAACAAGCCATGAAGAAAGGGTGATTTAAGTTTCACTAATGACTCTTTCCGAATTAAAACGAACATACTATTAAAAAAAAATAAGCTAATGATACCGTTACATTATTTCAACGAAACTTACAATAACCGAAGGAAATTAGAATAAGTTTTTAAGCTCTTTTACGGCATTTTCAGGAATGGCGTTTTTAAAATACGTAATTGTGAGAAATGCATTTGGCAACACACACATTATCTAGCCTGCCAAGCCAATCACATCTGGCCATTTAACTTAGACATTCCATCATCATTTAAAATGATATTTTTCCATCTTTAAACGACTCGTTTCATTTAGCTCACGTCGTTAAAACTCAGCGCGATGTTAGCCAAAAAACCATTTGTTTTCTATTAGCGCGCTTCAAATTGTTTTCTGGAATTTCAAGCGAAAAGGCGCAGACGATATATTCAGTGATGCCACCATCGGTGTCGGAAGATGAAGTTATTAGCAGCTAAGCACCGAGCTATCTTTCACAAGCAGGTGTAATAATTCCAGAATTATTACTGACGGGGAGTGTGTGTCGTAGAATGTTATCTTTTTCTATTCGAAATGTGATATGTAAGTTCTGAATTAGTTCTGCTCTCATAGAAGCAATTTTCGCCATTTCCATCTGCTTTTAGCATTTATTCTTTCATTAATGGCTGCATAAACTGCTATAGGGATAAACATTACATGCTAATGTTCTTTAGAGTTGATGCCTAGTTTGAATGATCGAAAATGTAATTGTGTTGATCTTCTGAAATGGCTTCATTGATATAAATAATTAAATCTATTTTCTTTATCTAATATAGATACATAATCATTATACACGTTAGTCAATTAATATTTTAAAACATTACGTGGACCATTAAATGCTTTTAAACGTTAAATATCCTATTGAACCACCTATTGAATTTTACCTATTGAACCTATTGAATTTTATAAATGATTACAATAAAGAACATAATAGAGAAGACTAAATAAAGCAAATAAATTAAAATGTGAACTAAACATTTTGTGAGTTTGGGTCATTATGCCTTTTGTGATCTATTAATGTATACCTAAAATCACCGATTTCCATTTATTAAATAACCTATACATATTAAACGTATGTTATAAACCGATATGTTTAAATATAATACGTTTGGTCTTTTCTAGAGATTACCTAAAGTAGATTATAGACTTTGGACACTTTTTAATCATATAAAATGTTTCATTATAAAAAAAAAAATATTTAATTATAATAAACAACTATTTAATCGAACTTGATATCAAAAAGTGTAATTCTAATTTAATATCTGAGGAAATTTACATAATTTTTTTGCATACAGGACAATTAATTTTCGTGAAAAGTTAATAATTTAAAGATACATCAATATTTAATTTATATTAAGACATATCTATATGAATTAAAAATACATTAATATTCAATTAATATTAATACATATATATTTGATATAGCAATATATTTTATTTAATTAATAATTATACGTCAATATTTGATTTAATGATGCATCAATATTTCCTTTTCGAGTTATTTAAACGAAAGTTTCTGATCATGCTCTTGGCCTGGAAATTTCTGATTTTCAGTTATATGTTTCAAAATAACGATAAGCATGAGTATTTAACCTGTCAATGGAAGTCGAACCAAAACATTTACATTCGATAAATGGGAAGGGGGTGATAAATTTGTACATCTGTATGTCCTACCGACTTGTAAGGAAATGAGTATCCATCTCAGAAGCCCCCTTGTAGATGTTGGTTTAGCGTTGAGGTTTCCAAATGTGATTGCATAATAGGATATAATTAATAAGGGATAATTTACTAAGCAACAGGATAAAATTTACATTCTTTAAATAGGAAAGGAGAGCTGATAAATATGTCATTCGGAATGCTTTTTTTGGATCCTAGAGGAAAGTAAGTATCATAATTTTATAATGAAACAAAATAATAATTATAATAAATTAATTATATTTAATACAATAGCAGTTTTATGATTAATTATCAATTAAGATTAACCCAATGTTTAACAATTTCAAAAACACATAAACCGTGTAATTAATATAATTTCATTTCCTGTTTTCCTATTTATATGCTTAAATTACTTCCTAATAAGTTGCAGAAAAAAAATTAGTTAATTTATGCTGGGAAATTCCACAAATTGAATCAAATTAATTTATTTGCCATTGCAACCCAATGCATTAAACTCATTACAGATAAATCTAATAATGAGATCTATAAAACACGTTTGATGTTTCAAACGTATAATTACATGCCTTAATTTACTAGACAGGGTTCTTAAATCTTACCTTCATAACTAATTATGAACAAGCCATAAAGGAAACGGAATTTTTTTGCTGATTTATTTTTCGCTAATGACTCTTTCCGAATTAAAACGAACATACTATCTAAAAAATAGCTAATGGTGGCGTTACATTATTTCAACGAAACTTAAAATTACAGAAGAAAATTAGAATAATTTGTTAAGCTCTTTTACGCCATTTCCCGGAACGACGATTTAAAAATACGTAATTGTGAGAAATGCATTTGGCAACACGCACATTATCCAGCCTGCTCAGCCAATCACATCTCGCCATTTAACGAAGGCGTCCCGTCTTTAAACGACTCGTTTCATTTAGCTGACGTCGTTAAAACTCAGCGCGACGTTTGCCAAAAACCTTTTGTTTTCTATTAGCACGCTTCAAATGATTTTCTGGAATTTCAAGCGAAAAGGCGCAGACGATATATTCAGTGATGCCACCATCGGTGTCGGAAAATGAAGTTATTAACAGCTAAACACCGAGCAGTCTTTCACAAGCAGGCGTAAGATTATCATATAATTTCAAAATCATTACTGACGCGGAGTGTGTATCGTAGTATGTTGTCTTTTTCTATTCGAAATCTGATATGTAAGTTCTGAATTAGTTCTGCCCTCAAAGATATAATTTTCGCCATTCCCATCTGCTTTTAGCATCTATTCTTTCGTTAATGGCTGCATAAACTACTGTCAGGATAAACATTATACACTAATGTCTTTTAGAGTTGATGCGTAAGTTGAATTATCGAAAATGAAATTGTGTTGATCTTTTGAAATGGCTTCGTTGATATAAATGACATATTCTATTTTCTTTGTTTAATATAGATACATAATCATTATACATGTTATTCAATTAATATTTTAAATCATTACGTGCTCCATTAAATGCTTTTAAACATTAAATATCCTACTACGTATTGAATTTTATAATTGATTACAATACAAATTTACTGAATATAGATCATAATAGACAAGACTAAATGAAGTAAATACATTAAAATGTGAATTAAAGGTTTTGTGAGTTTTGGTGATTATGCCTTTTGTTATTTGTAAATATATACCTAATTCATAATTTTATTGTGTATCCTATCCTTTAGAGCATGAGAAGTGTCGTTTTGAAATTGAATTCTATAGGGTATAATACATTAAATAGCTTATCGAATTGGCATCTCGCAATTATTTAAATGCCACTTACATAAAACCATTGTTCGTATTCAGCGATTTCCATTTATTAAATAGCATATATATATTAAACGCATGTTATGAACCGATGTGTTTTAATGTAATACGCCTGGTCTTTTCTAGAGATAACCTTCAATAAATTATATATCTTGGACACTTTTTAATCGTTTAAAACGTTCTCTATGTTAAAATTTTTATTTATAATAAACAATTATGTTATCGAAGTATTTGTTAAAAAGGTTAATTCTTATTTAATATTTGGGGATTTTTAGATAAATTTTTATGAATACAGGAAATTTTATTTTCGTGAAAAATTAATAATGCATAATTTAATAATTTAATGAATATATATCAATAATGAACATATCAGTGAACAAGCATACCATTCGATATGTCATATCATTGAAATAAAATATCTTTAAACAAGCTGATATCTGAGCATTGCTGGTACAGAATTTTCTGAATCTACTTTGCATATCAACTGTCTTGAATACTATATAGACCATCCAATATATATATGTTTATCATTATTTTTCAGATAAATAGGTACTTTGGCTTTCCTCCAATATTATTAACGAACTATTAGAATACTTGCTTCGAAACCAAAAAATATCGTTAAATAGAAATTTACCAATAAAACTTAAGACACTGATACAATAGATGGGTCTTATCTGCCTCATTAAAAACAACACAAACATTCCTGAACGCTCCGTTTCTCTGCAGGGAGCTCATTAAGGCGAAACACAAAATTTTACTCTGTCTGCAATTAGTGCTTCATCAGAAGTATTTAGTCTTGAAGCAAACCATTCGCATGTGTTACACATTCCAGGCAATGCTATTGCTCCCATGGGTTGGCTGTTTACTTACGGTGATAGCATGGAAACGATAATCGTTAAAACAGGATGCATAGAGGATACGATTTCTGCCAATCGATATTTTTGCTTTTTATCTATATATATATGTGTTAAATGATCATTAAGATGTGAGTGGAAATGGTAAAAATGAAAGCCTAATTTTGCTACCTTTATGCATAATGTTCTGTATAGAACATGAATTTATTGAACATGTTTTGTGTAAAGATGGATAACATGTTATTGAAGATATCATAAAATTGGCGATCTCTTTGAACATTTTTCATTGAACAAAGATATCATTGATTATACCATATCATTTAACGAATATATCATTGAACGAGCATATTATTATCGAACATATTTGAACACATCATATCTTTAAATATACCATATCATTAAACGAGCATATTTGATCACATTATATGATTGAAGTAGCATACTTGAACACATCATATAATTGAACAAGCTTATTATTGAATATACCATACCATTCAACGAACATATCATTGAACAAATATCACTGAATGAACATATTATTATTCAGCATAATTGAACACATCGTATGATTAAACGAACATATTATTAAACAAGCATATCTTTGGTTGTACCATATCTTTGAATATATGGCATCTTTGAACTAACATATCATTAAATGAGTTGCGATGTCTGAATCTTCTTTGTTGTAAGCTGCCTTGAATACTGCATATACTATCATAGATGTATATGTTTATCGTTAATTTTCAAATCAATGGGTACTTTGGCTATCTCCAATATTACTAACGAACTTTTCCATCGAAGCCAAAAAACATCATTAAACCGAACGCTATCAATACAACTTAAGATACTGATACAATAGATGGGTCTTATCTGACTCATTAAAAACAACGCAAACATTCCATGAACGCTCCATTCCTCTGCAGGGAGCTCATTAGGGCGAAACACAAAATTTTACTCTGCCTGCAATTAGTGCTTCATCAGCAGTGTTTAGTCTTCAAGCAAACCATTTGCGTGTGTTACACATTCCAGGCAATGCTGTTACTCCCATGGGTTGGCTGTTTACTTACGACGATAGCATGGAAACGATTATCGTTAAAACAGGATGCATAGATGATACGATTTCTTTCCAATCGATATTTTGTGCTTTTACTTTATCTATATATATATGTGTGTGTGTTAAAGGATCATTAAGATGTGAATAAAATGGTAGAAATGAAATCCTCGTTTTCTAACTAATTATATTTTTTTAATATTTATGTTAGATAATTTAAAATAATGTAGTCTTTTAAATGTTCAGACAATTTTTTTTCTCATAAACTACTAATTTTATTATAAAACAATTATAGAGAATAGTAATAATTGTTTTTATAATATTTTAAAGTATATATTTTTCCTTAATTATGAAATTTACTTTTTAATATTACCAAATAAGCAATTAATAAATATTACACATATGATAATTTTTTTTAACTTATGACATACTTTATTTTAGAAATGATACTTGCGCATGAAGGCAGAGCGACTAGCATTCTTTCAGTGGGTGACATATGTTTTGGATTTAAATCCTGGTGGAGCCATGGATGGTTTTAGTGGTTCGCAATCTACTTTAAACCGTAAATCCCTATCTAATATGACTGTACAAAGTAGGGCTTGACAAACTAGCGTCACGGAGCTAGTTCAGACTTCTACCTACGGGTGCTCCATCACAACAGAAGCTGCCAGTCATCTCCCTCCTTCCATGGAACTACAGTAGGTTCTTGGACTTGGTCTAGATGTTGCTGTCTACCAAGTGCGATAAGAAACATGAAACATATCATTAAACGTACCATATAACTGAACATATATCATTGAACGAGCAATATACATATTACAGAATGTGCATACAGTTCAACATATATCAGTATCGATCATATCATTAGACATATATGATTAAATCAGCATAATATTGAACGAGCATATCGATAAAAAGCATACCAATGAACGAACATTCCAGATTACAAGCATACCATTGAACGAATATATTATTAAACGAGCTGCGTTACGAGAATTGCTGGTACAGAACTTTCTGAATCTACGTTGTTTATCAACTAGCTCGATTACATGGGTGCAAATAAATAGGTACTTTGGCTTTTCTCCAGTATTATTAATGAACTATTGGAATTAATCCTACGGAGCCAAAAAACATCATTAAATAGAACGCTACCAATTCAACTTAAGACACAAATACAATAGATCGGTCTTATCTGACTCATTAAAATAGCGCAAACATTCCTGAACGCTCCATTCCTCTGCAGGGATCTCATTAAGGCGAAACACAAAATTTTACTCTGTCTGCAATTAATGCTTCATCAGCAGTGTTTAGTTTTCAGGCAAACCATTCGCATGTGTTACACATTCCAGGCAATACTATTGCTCCCATGGGTTGGCTGTTTACTTACGATGATAGCATGGAAACGATTATCGTTAAAACAGGATGCATACATGATATGATTTCATTCCAATCGATATTTTCTCGGTTATTTTTTATCGATATACATGAACTTAAAGATCATTAAGATGTGAGTGAAATGGTAAAAGTATTTCCTCATTTTGCTAACTCAATGCATGATGTTGGGTACTTGATTATAGAATGTGGATTCTTGAAGTATTTAATTTGGATTATTTTTTAAGATTTATGTTGGATAATTTAAAATAAAGCAGTTTTTAAATGCCCTAATTTTTTTTTCATAAACTACTAATTTTATTAAGGAAACATTGCATAGAATAATAACAATTTTTCAAATAAATTATTTTAAATGTATATTATTTCTTAATTATAATAAATTTCTAACATTGCACAATAAACAATTACAAAATTTTCTTCTGTGTCTAATATTTAGTAACTTTTGACAAACGTTATTTTAGAAATTATTTTTTGACTTAATGGCCGGGGACTAGCTCTCTGGCGCTCCGTGCCATGGGTTTCGTGTTTGAGTCCGGCCGGTGTCATGAATGTTTTTAGTGGTTTGGAAACCATTTTAAGCCGTATTTTTCGGTCTCATATGACTGTAGGGCGTATGAAAGACATTCCCTACCCATAAAAAAAAACATCTCGAGTATCGGAATCTGGCAATAGACAGAAGGACTTGGTCCAATGGGGCTGTTGTACCAGTGAAGTAGAAGAAGAAATAATTAATATTCCTCTTCTTTCTTTACTAGTCCAAGGCTACTCCCAATGCCATCTGCCTCCCAACAGATTTTGAGACTGTTTCATTTTACGGGTAGGGTTTTCAACCCTAAGCCCAATTAATGTATTAAACAGCCATACCACAGTAATTCTTCTTCTTCATTAGTGCAAAAACCCCGCGGTGAGCCAAGGTCGTCTGCCTACTAGAGATTTCGAAACAAAAGATGCTTTCTTTTTAAGAGGTAGGGTTATCAACCAGTATGCCCAACTCTCTACAGCCATATTAGACGGGGACCTACGGATTAAAGTGGATTCCAAACCACTAAGAAACATTAATATCACCACCATGACTCAAATCTGAAACTTGCGGCATGTAGTGCCATATTAATAAAATTAACAAAAACAATATAAAAACCAATTAAAATATTTGTAAAATTAAAAAAAAAATCAAACCAACTGCTGCTTACAGTCGAACAAATCTGTTAAAATAGTTAATTTATATAAATAATATCTCAGCATCTCCAATTACGAATCCGAACCCTGTAGCAATGTGAACCCTGTTGATTGGAATCACATTAAAAAATGCTCAAATTCTCATTTGCGAAATTGCATTTTCGGCAGCTTGTGTTACCGCCCACTCAATTTTGACTGAAAACTCGTGTTCTAAATATGTTTATTTCGTGAAAACTGATTACGGATATTTTAATCTCCTGAGAGCTCCAGTCATTTTAAATAAAGACGCCAATAGTTTTAAAACTACCGCATTTTTGTTGTTGTTAGTTTTACTATAATGATCCACGACAAAATTAGTATCAAATTGCAATTGATAGCTTATTAAAAATATTTTTTTAATATTTAAAAAAAAGAAAGAATCTAACATTTTCTTGTTTATAGATTCTGTATTTTATACATAAATAAATAAACAGTCTCTGAAATTATGAATTAAAAGAGCAGTGAATGAATAATTATATGGTTTTCTATTTCTTATTGTTAGTGTTTAATAAAATGTTCAAGCAATTTTTAGAAATCACCTTTTAAGACAATTCGTCAAGCGGAGGGGTCAGATTCCCTCATTTTTCCTTGGAGTAGACATTTCTCAGCTCGTGATCTATCACCAATCAAGATGGAACAACTCATGGTATATCGATTGGTTGATATTCAAAATGTAATTGTTAGAACCTGTGAAAATAACACACACATTCGCTAATTTCCTGAGTCTCATTACAAATAATACCGAATATTTGATATCAGATATGAGTGACAAGTTGTCCTCATTAGTATAAAAAAAAAACTAATTGCATGTATTATATCTACACACAATAAAGCCCGTCTGCTGTCAAATTTGAGTGATTGGTGTATTATATATTTTTCAAATAACATATGTTTTTCTCTCCTGGGAATGAAATACCACTCTTCTAGTGAGCAAAAAAATGCTACAATATATCTGGTATATTGCTTATCAATCTACTATCACTCGCTATATCTAGTATATTTGATTATCTATCTGCTAACGGTTTATCGGCTGATTCTTTTTTGATTATTTTATAAATACGATTCAATTCTAGTTTTATGCCATTCTGTTCTATTTGGTAAGACTAGTATCATTAGATATTAATTTATATGTTAGATAAGGTTTAAAAAATAAGTTTGGAAGCCAAATTGATGGTGTTTTTTAAATGTGTACAAATTCAATTATACGAAATTTAAAAAAATTATTCAGTTGTACAGTTAGTTAAACAAAACCACAATCTTTGCAATCTACTAGACTTATTTAATCCTCCTTCTCAAAGTATTTGGATAAATTATCAGACTACTCTATAACAACTGCTTAACGACACTAAATGCATTGAATTCGTTTGTCTAACCTCAGCAATATATTTATGCAATGTCTAATTAACTAAACAGACATTTACGCTTGTCGTTCTAAATTCCAATTAGGGGTTGCAGTTAGAAAGAGGGTCTGTTTGGTTATCGGAAAAACAAATTTTAATTGTTTAAGCTCGTCCCTGTTATTTACTCTTCTGCGAATCGAATGTGGGAGCTTATTTATTACGCAAACACGTTTCAATAAATCATTCTTAATTTCAGGTTAAGTTTGTGCAACTGGGAGGGCACGTGTGTGAGAAGTTTGCTAATTGTTCTTAATCTGGAAAAGTTCAACAAATATATATATATATATATATATATATATAAGTATATATAATAAAAGGAATATAATGCATTTATCGTTAAATATTTATGCATGAACTTCAGTGTGTGTGTGGGACCTAATGACCGAGTGGCTGGTGCTCTGGTACTCGGTATCACAGGGTTTGGGGTCAAAACCCGGCGGTGACATGGATGTTTTAGTGGTTCGGAATCCCCTTTAAATCGTAGGTCCTGGTCTCATATGATCTTAGAGCGTTATGGGGATAGTGTTACCCTGGTATGTTGTTACATAAAATTAGTGTAGTGTTACTTAATAATAGTCTTAACCAGCATGTTACATAATGTTACCGTAGCATATCTTCAAGCTACACGTGCCCTCTAGGTAGTGCTAAATAAGTAACAGTGGTGCAGTCCTTGCTTATGGCACACAGACTAATTGTCTCTGTATTGCCAGTTGCCTTAGACCAAAAAAAATAAACATACATATATATATATATACTTTTTCTTTTGTTTAGCATTTGTTTGGAAAAATTTTATTTTTGCATACATAAGTAAACAAGTAATAAGCTTATGTATTTAATTTCAATAATATTACTGTTAATGTAATCAAAATTATAGTCTAAATCTACTTCTTCACTAACGCAACAGCCCTATGCAAATCCAAGACCGTCTGCCTACTGGCAGATTTCGAGACAGTTATTTTTACAGTGTAGGATTATCAGATCTACGCTCTACAGTCATATTCGACTGGGACCAAAGATTTATAATTGAGTCCTAGCTTTTAATAGGTAGGGTTGTCAGCCCTTCGCCGAATGCTCTACAGTCGTATTTGATCCTAGGGCCTGAATTGCCGAGTGTCTAAAGATCTGGCGATCGGTGCCACAGGTTTCGAGTGCGAGTACCAGAGGTTCCATAGGTGTTTGTAATGGTTCGGAATACGCTTTAAACTGTAGGTCCCGGTCTGTTTAGTCGTCGTGTGCACAAGATGACCGTAAAGCGACAAGCCGAACCAAACTTCTCATGGATATGAAATGCCAAATGTTAAATACCATAAATATAACAATACTGTAATATATGGGGTATATTGCTTATATATATGCTGTCAGCCTCTGTATCGTATATCATGTATCTATCTGCTATCAGTATCTATATCGTATATTATGTAGTTATTTCTTATAATTTTTTATAACTGATATATTGCTTATCTGCCTTTTGTCGGTTTATCGGCTGCTACTTCTTGATAATTTTATAAATAAGACACAATTTTGTTTAGTTTTTTGCCATTCTGTTCTTGTTAGTACTACTTATATCTCTAGATATTAATTGTATAGTTAAATAAGACTTAAAAAATATGTTTGGAAGCCAAATGGTGGGGTTTTTTTAAAATGTATATAAACTCAATTATACGAAATTTAAAGAAATGATTCAATTAAATGAAACCACAATCTTTGCAATCTATCAAACTTATTTAATCCTCCTTCTCAAGGTATTTGGATAAATTATCAGACTACTCTATAACAACTGCTTAACGACACTAAATGCATTGAATTCGTTTGTCTAACCTCAGCAATATATTTATGCAATGCCTAATTAACTAAGCAGACATATACGCTTGTCGTTCTAAATTCCAATTAGTGGTTGCAGTTAGAAAGAGGGTCTGTTTGGTTATCGGAAAAACAACTTTTAATTGTTTAAGCTCTTCCCTGTTATTTACTCTCCTACGAATTGAGTGTGGGAGCTTATTTATTACGCAAACACGTTTCAATAAATCATTCTTAATTTCAGGTTAAGGTTGTGCAACTGGGAGGGCACGTGTGTGAAAAGTTTGCTAATTTTTCTTAATCTGGAAAAGGGGTATATATATATATATATATATATAAAGAATATTTAATAAATAGAATATAATACAGTATTTAAATATTCATGCATGAACTTCATGGTTTATGTGTATATATATATATATATATATATATATATTGTGGGGCCTGAATGGCTAGCGCTCTGGCACTCGGTACCATAGGTTTCGGATTAGAGTCCCGGCGGTTCCATGGCTGTTTGTAGTGGTTCGGAATCCACTTTAAACTGTAGGTCCCGGTCTAATGGGATCGTGGAGCGTTTCGGGGGCATGGTGACTCCGCCTCCATATCTTCCAGTTACACGCGCCCCCTGGGTCATGCAAAGTGAATAACGTCTTTGCAGCGCTTGCCTTAAGGCATCCAAGACCAAGCTGTCTAAGTGTTTGCCAGCTGCATTAGCAGGAAAAAATATATATATATTGTTAGGCAAACATTTGTTTTTACATGAAGCGTATGTATATAATCTGAATAATATTAGTATTAATGTAATCATAAATATGATCTGAATACATAAATAGTAAAACATATGCTTTTTAAACGAAATCCTAAAATATTTAACGAAATCTTAAAATTCTTTTTAAACGAAATCTTAAAATGCTTTTTAAGCGAAATCTTAAAATGCTTTTTAAGCGAAATCTTAAAATGCTTTTTAAGTGCAATCTTAAAATATTTAACGAAATCTTAAAATGCTTTTTAAGCGAAATCTGAATGTTTCTGAATGAAAAAAAAAGTAAATGTTTGCAGATTTATCACACGTTTTACAAGAATTAACAAAAACGAGAGATATTTTTTTTGTTTTTTAAAATAAACAACATGGATATTTTATGAATTGTTTCTTGTTGAATTCAGTTTAAATATTTTTTCTAATCATTCAGAAAATTATAAAAAAAAAAAATAATAATTCATAAACTTTTGTTGAAACTGTTTTTATGATTATTAATTTCCATGAAAAAAATGATGAATTTATAGTATCTTCGCTTTGACTAAAATTATTTTAACAAAATACAAATTGATTTTTAGATATTAGAATAGATAAAAAATCTATTTTAGGAACTGTTTTTGCTTGGAATACAATTTTAATTTTATTACTAATTACTCAGAAAATTACAAATATTGTATACATTCATTACTTCAAAAAATGCGTAAACTATTTTACGATGATTGATCATCATTATCAACGATGGAATTTATAGCATCACTATCATAAAATTCTTATAAAATAAAATATAAATTTAGTTCCATTATAATGAACAAGATATATATTTTAAGAATAATTTTGTGTTCGAATTCAATTTGATATTTTTATTAAATTATTAATCTTACTAAAACATTACACTGCATTATTAAATAAATGAATACATAACATAATTACAAAAATGTAAACATTCAATAATTTATAAAATTTGGGGGAAACTGTACTCTATGGTGATTGAATAAACAAATTGTTAAACTTATTAGATCTTCACTTTGACTAAAATTTTTTGACAAAATCCGAACACATTGAAGAGCTTAAAATTAAAATAACATGTTTATTTTTAAAAAAAATTTAAATTCCAGTAAAATTCAACACTTATAATTAAATATATAAAACTTATGTATTGTCATTTTATAAAATTTATTGAAATTATTTCATGATTATTATTGATCTCCATTGACAAAGTGATGAACTTACAACATCTTCACATTGACAACTCTCGTAACAAAACCAAATTAGCTGCAAAGATATTAAAATAAATAAAATATCCACTTTACCAATTGCTTTCCGTTTCGGTTACAATTCAAACTACGAGGAGAATCCTCTTAATTCATTCAATCCTCAACCTCATTCTCACTTCACACGCTGCACACTTAAATCATTAGGAAACCCAATTGTTAATTAAAAATTTGGTAACCAAGACCAACACGGTGTAGACTGAAACCTTAATTACAATGGTTTTAAATGCGTGGCAGATTTAATGAGAAGTACGAAGATTACTTCTTGGGCAACTAAGTAATAGCTATTTGGATAAAGGAACTACCTGCGTGTTCAATGTAGTAGATACTGAGGAAGAAAGCAGATAGTTCAGTGACATTATAATTAACAACATATCTATATTGTGAATAGACTTTTGTTTGAATTCAATTTGATCTTTTATTAAATTATTAAATATTAAGAACATTACAAAAATGTATACATTCAGCAATTCATTGAAATTTTGACGAAACAGTATTTTATGATTATTGATCCCCATTAACAAATTTATAAAATTGTTAAATCTTCACTTTGACTGTAACTTCTTGCTGCAAAATAAGAAACAGATTCACGAACTTATAAATAAATAACATGTCTACTTTAATAACTGTTTTTATTTCGTGTAAAATTCCACACAACTAAAATTAACACAATAGTTATATTATGATTATTGATCTCCATTAACAAACTGAAGAACTTATAACATCTTCACATTGACAACTCTCGTAAGAAAACCAAATTAGCTGCAAAGACATTAAAATAAATAAGATATTCATTTTACCAATTGCTTTCCATTTCGGTTGCAATTCAAACTACGATGAGAATCCTCTTAATTCATCCAATCCTCAACCTCATTCTCACTTCACACACTGCACACTTAAATCATTAGGAAACCCGATTGCTAATTAAAAATTTGGTAACCAAGACCATCACGATGTAGACTGAAACCTTAATTACAATGGTGTTAAATGCGTTTCAGATTTAATGAGATGTACGAAGATTACTTCTTGGGCAACTAAGTAATAGCTATTTGGATAAAGGAACTACCTGCGTGTTCAATGTAGTAGATACTGAGGAAGAAAGCAGAAAATTTTGTGAGATAATGTGGTGACGTATTGCAAATAGTGTGAAGTACTTTATTCTGTGAATTAAATCTAATATCTTCAACAATTTTCTTAATTGGCATAAAGTCTAAACGGTTTAAGCTTGTTTGAACGGCATCATTTCTTATTTATTCTATATTATTCCATTGGGATATGATATTAACCTGAAATTTAAATCTTTCTCTTTTGCAGAGAGTTGTTTAATGGGGTGTGAGTCAATTATTTTAATGAAAACTCACATTCAGTAATAAATGCAGATTTTTATTTTAATTAATTAATTGTAATTATTTTGATTAATTTACTTTATTTCAAAGGGTTATGGGCCCGATATTGGTAGGATCGTATTGGACACATAGTTAGGTTGTTAGTTTTCCAAGCTAGACAAACTAGGTTTGTTAGCTCGAAATTCAGGAAACATTACTAGCCGGAATGCTGATATGTTTATACTATGAATACTCAAATCCAAAGGCTAAAATGACCTTTTGTAGCAGGCGGAACAGGCCACGAATTTTATAGATGTTGTTGTTGTTTCTTATCCCACTTGGCTGGCCAAGCCCAAGAGCCCACACGTACTCATGATTGAAATTGAAGGAATCAGCTTCTGTTGTGATGGAGCACCCGTAGGTAGAAGTCTGACTTTGGCTCCGTGACGCCCTTACAGTCATATGAGGCCGGGACCTACGGCTTAAAGTGGATTCCAAACCACTACAAACATCCATGGCACCGCCGGGAATCGAATCCGAAACCTGTGGCACCGAGCGCCAGAGGGCTAGACACTCGGCCATTCAGGACCCAAATTTGGGAATGCCAACGGCACGCGGTGTTCAAAGGTGGTCATCCACCCAAGTACTGACCGCGCCCAATGATGCTTGACTTCGGTGATCTAACGAGAACCGATTTTACAGATGATCATCCCTATGTTATTGTCTGCACCCTGTTCCACCTGAGCCTAACAAAAGGTCATTTCAGATTACGTATTTGAATATTCTTAGAAATATTAGATTAAACATATCAGGGTTAATGCTAGGAATACTCAAATCCATGGCTGAAATGACCTCTTGTTAGGCTCAGGAGGAACAGGCCGCGAATTTGACAGGATTCCACTATGCTGCTATCTGCTCGCTAAATTGGGCGTGGTACAGTGAGTCGCGAATTGGACTAAATGCAAGACATGTCTAACAATATAAGAATAACTATACATATTGCTAGATATATAGATTATTAATCATGGTACACTGGGGTCCAAAAGTTGAGCATAATTGATAATTATGTGAATAAAGAAGGAACTGTAAATAAGAATGGCGGGAAACGGGATATGCGAGTGTAAAATGGTTATAAAATATGAAAGCAAATAAAAAGAACGATAACAATTAATTTTATTATCCAAAGTAGCAGCTTGAAAGAAAACTGAGCATAGCAAGGGTTCACACCTTAAAGAAAAAATGAAAGAAAATAAATAAAATACTGATGCTGCAGTTTAGTAAGGCGTGTGGTCACCTCTGACAACCAGGCACGCTGCACATCGATTTGCCATACTTGCTATGACTTGTGGACTCAAACGGTTCCAAGCTTCTTGGAGAGCTCTCTTCAGTTCCGTATCGGAGCTTGGGGGGTGCGAAAGGGCTGCAATTTGTCTCCCGAGCATATCCCATACATGCTCGATAGGATTTAAATCAGGGGAGTTCGCAGGTCACGACATGCGCTGGATGTTTTCCGTTTCAAGGAAGTCATCAACCAGCACCGATCGGGGACATGGCGCATTATCATCCATGAATATGAAGTCCCTTCATATACTTCATTGTACCAGCACTATGCGACAAGATTTAAAGACAACAGCTGAAAAGGTCATGGAAGGGATTTCATCCAAGTAATTTGTCTCGACTATCTATGAAATGACACAAAAGTTTCAAGTTTTACTTCATTTATCGAGTTGCAAATAAGTTCTAAATGAGATTCGACACCGAAAGCATCATCCCATCCCGACTCGTGGCTCAGTAGTAAATGTGTGTTTTATTGGATTATGCCTTTCCTGAAATAGATGGCTGAAGAATAGATTATTTGGAGGAAAGGAATTTTTCTGTTTCACTGTAAATATTTTATGTAATGAGACGTGAGATTTTGAGAAAAATGTTCTTAAACCTCGTTATTTGGTTACTGCAGTGACAATACGCTACTCTAAATAGAATACGAAATTAAAAAGTGGTATGGTTTATTTACAGCATTAATTTGGCAATGCTGACATTTTGTAAGATTTAATTTGTTTTCCCAATTCAATTGCCTTAACATAACATACGACGTGATGGCCAATTGGCTAGCGCTCTGGCATTTGATACCATAGGCTTTTCAGTTTCGAATCCTGGCGGTGGCATAGATGTTTGTGAGTGCTTCGCAATCCACGTTAAACTATAGGTCTCGATTTAAGTAGCCTAAAGTGTGCACAAATGTCATTTTGAGCACCCTTTAGGTTAATTAGTTCGGGACCTACAGTTCCTACACCTGTCGCTCTGTGGAACGACAATCGAAACCATTTAACGTAACATATACTGTTTTCTTTATTTTTGTTTTCAAATAAACTTATAGTAATACAGTTTCATCAGTTGTGCCTGGATAGTTCAGTCGGTACACAGTTAAGCTTTTATCGTAACGGTCCAGGGTTCGAGTCCCTGTTATTGTGGTGTTAGTGCTCGTTATTAGCTAGAAAATAATTTCAGTATCATTTTTGCATCCTTATGGTCAATTGGCCAGCGTTCTGATCTTTGGTACCACAGGCGTTTCAGGTACAATTCCGGCAGTTGCCTGGATGTTTGTTAGTGGTTTCGACTCCACTTTAAAATGTAGGTCAGTGTCTAATTAGCCTAAAGTGTGCACAAAATGACGGTAGAGAGGGAAACAAATATGCCTAGATATATATACAGAATCTACAATACATATTGATATAATATATATATTTCATAATATACAAAATCGACAATATAAATTGACATGGGTTCTATTCCGTTGACGGCATTTGTTAGAATTTCTGCTTGGAAAAGGAACACATTTTAAGCTATGTCCATTAAGTAATTTTATGGGTATAACCATGCTTCCTCTTATGCACTGACAAGAACTTCTTCACATGTGGCATTCAGGAGAAATGGTCAGTTGAGTTTCAGGCTTTAACCCGAGAAGAAATGCAGCGCAACAATGAGGTTTTTTTCAGAAACGTTTAGTTTACAATTTCTTATCCAGAGAGGAAATATATTTAGCTGAACTACGCTTATTAGTTAGCCTAAAAATTATCACCCGTTTAAGAAGTATATTTCACGCACCTTGCATATCCGAGCTTCGAGTTTTCGACTTTGAAGTGGAGTCTTTAGACGAATCTATAATTATTTGTTAAATATTGTTTGTTTTTAACTGTATTTGTGGGGTGTTTGTACGTGCTGTTTTATTAATAAATGATCTTTACTTAAAATATCATCAATTCGAAAGAAAAGAAAAACTTATTTATTAACTTTATTCATAATCCCCAAAAAAGCTGTATTACGAACGAATCATATTCATTTTAGGTCCACCCTTACATTGTTCCGAATATAACTTTTTAATAAAAGAATTTAAGAATTCCATACCATTTCAACTCCTTGAAACAATGCACCATTCTTATAAATCTTGACCTTTGCATAACACAAATCAAATTAATGCACAACCCCCTTTATTCTAGCACTCCGCATTCCAATACTCAACATGTTTTCTATGGCCTTGTGACGTTTCATCTTTTGAATAAACAGGATTTTCGCGGTCCCATGGACCTGGGAGCCATCTATTTGGGAGCGAGCGTGACATCCGGAGCAAAAGGCCCGGCATCAAAGCTGGACGCCAGGAATTTCTCCACCCCCACCCCACCCCCCCACCGAATTCAAACACGCTTCGTAATTCCTTTCGATATGAGGTGCTTGCTTAATTTATGCTGGACCGAGGAGAGAATTCTACCTTCAAACCGGCCGGAATAAAACGAAATGCTGTGATTAACCAGCAGTAGGTGGGACCTTTCTGCCTTGATGAACAGGTTGGATTAAGATAGTTAGAGAATGGTCCCTTTTTAAACTCATTGACATTTGAGGTAACTGGTATTGAGGTTAACAAAAAGTATTAAAACAAAGACGAATGTATAAACATATGTTTAATCCATATTGTTTATAGAAGATTTTATTTTACTATAAATATCTTTTGTGGCGAAAAATCTACGAAAATCTTTAAAATTATAATACCATTTTCTTCCTGGTTACCAAGTGATAAGAAAATGGGATAGAAGTATGAAAAGGGTATATTTTTAATTCAATTTAAGCCTCTAAAGCAGGGGTGGCCAACCCGCTGGCCGCCTTGAACATCTTTCCAGCCCGTGAGATTTATCAGACTTTTACAAAATATATTTATTTTATAATGGCCAAAGAAGTGAAAAACAATGTATTAAGAATGCATCATGTGCGCTTCCATATATTTAAAAAGTAGCTGTCGAAATTAGAAAAAATTAACTTCGCTTTTTAAATAATATTCTTGCGAATATATGACAGATATTGGCTGTTTTATTTATGAATTTATTTATGAGTTCGCAGAATAATTAAATTATATTCTGCGAATTCATTATGCGCGTGAATCTTGAAACATCTAATATAACAGGTTCTATATTTCACTTTGTGACCTGAACGACGCAGTGATCATTCCTAGATACGCACAGTTGATTGTTGATAGCAGAGGAAACCAGACTTTTAGTTGAAGTTATTAGCGCATTTGGTTCAACTTAACCTGCGAATCGTTTTTCCCTGAAATGAAATTGACCTAACACAAAACACGGTTAAACCTAACGGACGCTAACCTGCAACACCCATTACAATGTGCAAATACCCAAATTGAGATCGATTTGCAAAAGTTAAGTGAAAGAGTGGCGAAACAAATATCGCGCTAGTAAAATAAATATTTTTTTAATGATTTCCTTTTTTCATTTTCTTTATATTTATATGCTTTTTATATTTCATTTTAAATGTTATATATTTCTTTACAACGTGGTTTAGTATCATTATTATTATATTATCTATGTTTACAAGTAAGTATAACATATAAATTAATATCTAGAGATACTAGTCGTACCAACTAGAACATAATAGCAAAAAACTAGAATTGAATCGTATTTATAAAATAATATTAAAGAATCAGTCGATAAACCGTTATCAAATAGATAAGCAATATACTAGATATAGCGAGTGATAGTAGATTGATAAGCAATATACCAGATATATTGTAGCATTTTTTTGCTCCCTACAAGAGTGGTATTTCATTCCTAGGAGAGAAAAACGTATGTTATTTGAAAAATATATAATATACCAATCACTCAAATTTGACAGCAGACGAGCTTTATTGTGGGTAGATATATTACATGCAATTAGTTTTTTATACTAATGAGAACAACTTGCCATTCATGTCAGACAGAAAATATTCGGTATTATCTGTAATGAGACTCAGGAAATTAGCCAGAGTTAGCGCTCTGGCACTCGGTACCATAGGTTTCGGGTTCGAGTCCCGGCGGTGCCATGGTTGTTTGTAGTGGTTCGGAATCCACTTTAAACTGTAGGTCCCGGTCTAATGGGATCGTAGAGCGTTTCGGGGGCATTGTGACTCCGCGTCCATATCTTCAAGTTACAAGCGCCCCCTGGGTCATGCAAAGTGAGTAACGTCTGTGCAGCGCTTGCCTTAAGGCATCCAAGACCAAGCTGTCTAAGTGTTTGCCAGCTGCATTAGCAGGAAAAAATATATATATATTGTTAGGCAAACATTTGTTTTTACATGAAGCGTATGTATATAATCTGAATAATATTAGTATTAATGTAATCATAAATAGTAAAACATATGCTTTTTAAACGAAATCTTAAAATATTTAACGAAATCTTAAAATGCTTTTTAAGCGAAATCTTAATGTTTCTGAATGAAAAAAATAAATAAATGTTTGCAGATTTATCACGCGTTTTACTAGAATTAACAAAAACGAGAGATATTTTTTTTTTGGTTTTTAGAATAAACAAGATGTATATTTTATGAATTGCTTCTTGTTGAATTCAGTTTAAATATTTTTACTAATCATTCAGAAAATTATAAAAAGTTTTTTTTTAATTCATAACCTTTTGTTGAAACTGTTTTTATGATTATTAATTTCCATGAAAAAAATCATGAATTTATAGTATCTTCGCTTTGACTAAAATTATTTTAACAAAATACAAATTGATTTTTAGATATTAGAATAGATAAAAAATCTATTTTAGGAACTGTTTTTGCTTGGAATACAATTTTAGTTTTATTACTAAATACTCAGAAAATTACAAATATTGTATACATTCATTACTTCAAAAAATGTGTAAACTATTTTACGATGATTGATCATCATTATCGACGATGGAATTTATAGCATCACTATGATAAAATTCTTATAAAATAAAATATAAATTTAGTTCCATTATAATGAACAAGATATATATTTTAAGAATAATTTTGTGTTCGAATTCAATTTGATGTTTTTATTAAATTATTAATCTTACTAAAACATTACATTGCCTTATTAAATAAAATTGAATTACAAAAATGTAAACATTCAATAATTTATAAAATTTGGGGATAACTGTACTATGTGGTTATTGAATAAACAAATTGTTAAAATTATTAGATCTTCACTTTGACTAAAATTTTTTTGACAAAATCAGAACACATTGATGAACTTAAAATTAAATAACATGTTTATTTTTAAAAAAAAATTTAAATTCCAGTAAAATTCATTCTCAACACTTATAATTAAATATACAAAACTTATGTATTGTCATTTTATAAAATTTATTGAAATTATTTCATGATTATTATTGATCTCCATTGACAAAGTGATGAACTTACAACATCTTCACATTGACAACTCTCGTAACAAAACCAAATTAGTTGCAAAGACATTAAAATAAATAAGATATCCACTTTACCAATTGCTTTCCGTTTCGGTTACAATTCAAACTTCGAGGAGAATCCTCTTAATTCATCCAATCCTCAACCTCATTCTCACTTCACACGCTGCACACTTAAATCATTAGGAAACCCAATTGCTAATTAAAAAATTTGGTAACCAAGACCAACACAATGTAGACTGAAACCTTAATTACAATGGTGTTAAATGCGTGGCAGATTTAATGAGATGTACGAAGATTACTTCTTGGGCAACTAAGTAATAGCTATTTGGATAAAGGAACTACCTGCGTGTTCAATGTAGTAGATACTGAGGAAGAAAGCAGATAGTTTTGTGAGATAATGTGGTGACGTATTGCAAATAGTGTGAAGTACTTTATTCTGTTAATTAAATCTAATATCTTCAACAATTTTCTTAATTGGCATAAAGTCTACCTGGTTTAAGCTTGTTTGAACGGAATTCATTTCTTAGTGATTCTATATTATTACATTGGGATATGATATTAACCTGAAATTTAAATCTTTCACTTTTGCAGAGAGTTGTTTAATGGGGTGTGAGTCAATTATTTTAAGTGAAGTGTAAATGAAAACTTACATTCAGTAATAAATGCAGATTTTTATTTTAATTAATTAATTCTAATTATTTTGATTAATTTACTTTATTACAAAGGGTTATGGTCCTGATATTGGTATGGATCGTATTGGACAGATAGTTAGGTTGCCGGTTTTCCAAGCTAGAGAAACTAGGTTTGGAGCTCGAAATTCAAGAGACATTACTAGCCGGAATGCTGATATGTTTATACTATGAATACTCAAATCCATAGGCTAAAATGACCTTTTGTTAATAGCAGGCGGAACAGGCCGCTAATTTTACAGATGTTGTTGTTGTTTCTTATCCCACTTGGCTGGCCAAGCCCACGAGCCCATACGTACTCATGAGTGAAATTGAAGGAAGCAGCTTCTGTTGTGATGGAGCACCCGTAGGTAGAAGTCTGACTTTGGCTCCGTGACGCCCTTACAGTCATATGAGACCGAGACCTACGGCTTAAAGTGGATTCCAAACCACTACAAACATCCATGGCACCGCCGGAAATCGAATCCGAAACCTGTGGCACCGAGCGCCAAAGAGCTAGACACTCGGCCATTCAGGACCCAAATTTGGGAATGCCAACGGCACGCGGTGTTCCCAGGTGGTCACCCACCCAAGTACTGACCGCGCCCAATGATGCTTGACTTCGGTGATCTAACGAGAACCGATTTTACAGATGATCATCCCTATGTTATTGTTTGCACCCAGTTCCACCTGAGCCTAACAAAAGGTCATTTCAGATTACGTATTTGAATATTCTTAGAAATATTAGATTAAACATATCAGGGTTAATGCTAGGAATACTCAAATCCATGGCTGAAATGACCTCTTGTTAGGCTCAGGAGGAATAGGCCGCGAATTTGACAGGATTCCACTATGCTGTTATCTACTCGCTAAATTGGGCGTGGTACAGTGAGTCGCGAATTGGACTAAATGCAAGACATGTCTAACAATATAAGAATAACTGTACATATTGCTAGATACATAGATCATTAATCATGGCACACTGGGGTCCAAAAGTTGAGCATAATTGATAATTATGTGAATAAAGAAGGAACTGTAAATAAGAATGGCGGGAAACGGGATATGCGAGTGTAAAATGTTTATAAAATATGAAAGCAAATAAAAAGAACGATAATAATTAATTTTATTATCCAAAGTAGCAACTTGAAAGAAAACTGAGCATAGCAAGGGTTCACACCTTAAAGAAAAAATGAAAGAAAATAAATAAAATACTGATGCTGCAGTTTAATAAGGCGTGTGGTCACCTCTGACAGCCAGGCACGCTGCACATCGATTTGCCATACTTGCTATGAGTTGTGAGCTCAAACGGTTCCAAGCTTCTTGGAGAGCTCTCTTCAGTTCCGTATCGGAGCTTGGGAGGTGCGAAAGGGCTGCAATTTGACTCTCGAGCACATCGCATACATGCTGGATAGAATTTAAATCAGGGGTGTTCGCAGACCACGACATGCGCTGGATGTTTCACGTTTCAAGGAAGTCATCAACCAGCACCGATAGGGGACATGGCGCATTATCATCCATGAATATGAAGTCACTTCATATACTTCATTGTACCAGCACTATGCGACAAGATTTAAAGACAACAGCTGAAAAGGTCATGGAAGGGATTTCTTCCAAGTAATTTGTCTCGACTATCTATGAAATGACACAAAAGTTTCAAGTTTTACTTCATTTATCGAGTTTCAAATAAGTTCTAAATAAGATTCGACACCGAAAGCATCATCCCATGCAGACTCGTGGCTCAGTAGTAAAATACGGAGACAGCATGGAAAAGGCTTCTAACTCGGGTCCATTAGTGGTGTTTGGTGCAGTTACTGCTTCAGATTTGGTTTGGTTTGGTTGTCGTTCTAAGGACATTTTTTGTACGCTTTAGACAAATTAGATCTGGACCTACAGTTTAACGTGGATTGCGAACCACTCACAAACATCCATGCCACCATAGGATTCGTATCTGAAGCCTGTAGTACCAAAGCCAGAACGCTAGCCTATTGCCCATCAGGCCGCTACTGCTACCTGTAGCGAATAGACTGGATGGCGTTTCTGAATGTGTAGGGAAACGACCAGCATAAAAAGTATATCCATAGGGTGGAAGTTACCTGCCTTTCCATCCCTACGATATTCAGGTCAGTTAGATGTTTTTCCCTCAACCTACGTTGGTAGTTTGTTAATTGTATACGTAAATGGAACTCGATGGTCATCGCTGTTGAAATAAGCACAAATATGACATTAGCATTCTTCAAAAAATAGCATAAATTCTCTTCTCTTGCTTCCAATAAATGTACAATCAATATAAACCCACACAATGAAAAAGAGTTCGAATAATATATCTCTTTCATAAAGTTAATGACACTCTACACAAATACAAGGAAGTGCTGAATATCATAAGAGAAGCATTAATTTCTACGTACATACTATACACACTACGTGACATAATTCTAAATAACAAGCTGCATCTTCCCAGCATTAAAAGGAGACATTTTATCCCTTAAGTCTCATGAAAATAAAGAAATCCACCCTCCTTCAACGACCATCCCCCCAAATGGAATCAATTACACAGTACCAACTGCAACCGTGAGTTAATCTCCGGAAAAATCTCTTGACCACTTCCCACTTTTACGAGCATATTGACTCTGCGCAACCGGCCCCACTGCATCAGGTTAGAGCCCCAAGAAATGGAGAAGCCCCATCATCCGTCTCCAGGGGTGCCCCATTCCCAATAAAGGCCAGCCGTGCTTCTCTGGAAGTAGAAATACCACTTATCTTTCCCCCGCACTGCCCCAATGATAATTGCAGCGCCGTCTGTTTTGGCTGTGGTGGAACGTTTATTCTACACACATAAAACCTCGTATTATGTGTGCTATATGATATATTGGATTCATTTGTAAGGGCATTTGCAGAATGTGACTGAGCTCCCTTTGGTTGAATTGTTTGGACGCTAAATGTTTGGTATTGTTGTATGTAAGTTTAGACGTTAATATTTGACAATTTTTCTTTAATTATCGCAAATATGTTTTTTGGTTGACAACAGTTTTTGTTTCCTTAAATATAATCATTTTCTTAATATGGTTTCCTTTTGAAGAAAAATAGATTACAGATTGAACCATGTGTGAATTAATGCTATATAACTTTAGGTTAAAGTAAGATATTTTACTGGAAGATTGTACATTTATCCAGTTATCTCAAAATTCACTATTAGGCACCGACTCAAACTGTAGCTTGTAGGTATTCTATTATTAAAGTGTTACAGGTTTTTTCTTTGAATTTGAATGACTGATTCTGTTCTGAAATAGTTGGTTGAATTGTTCGGACACTAAATGTTTAGATATTGGTTTGTTAGAATGTTTAGTTAGTCGCTAATCTCTGCTTTTTCTTCCTTAGTTATGCCAGATATGGTTTGTCAACAAATTTCGTTTACTTTAATCTAATCATTTTCTTAATATGCTTATCTTTTATAGAAAAACAGATAACAGATTAAACCATGTAAGACTTAATGATATAAAGCAAAACCAACTTTAGTACAATAAAAGGATATATTCCTGGATGTTCCCTGACTAATCCAGTTCATTAAAATGGTCTATTAGGTTCCGCCTTATGTTTTAGCATGGATATATTTTATTATTAAAATATTTCAGGAATTTTCTTTAAATTTGAATACCTGATCTCGCTATGAAACAGTAAAAATTAACGTATCTTACTAATTGCTTGTCATCATAAGTAGCATTTTTATTCTCTAAGGGACGCTTTATAATCCAATAAAGTATCCATTAATTTAAACCCACATAATACATTTTTTTCATAAAGTTAATGACACTGTACACAAATATAAGGATACCATAAGAGAAACATCCATTTATGCATACATACACATACTGCGTGACATAATTCTAAATAACAAGCTGCATCTCTCTATCATTAAAGGGAGACATTTTATCCTTTAAGACTCATGAAAAGAATGGAATCCGCCATCCTCCAACGTTACTGAGTCCATTCCCCCCAAATGGAATCAATTACACAGTACCAACTGCAACCGTGAGTTAATCTCCGGAAAAATCTCTTGACCACTTCCCACTTTTACGAGCATATTGACTCTGCGGAATCGACCCCACTGCATCGGGGGAGAGTCCCAAGAAGATGTAGAAGCCCCATCATCCGTCTCCAGGGGTGCCCCATCTCCAATAAACGACAGCCGTGCTTCTCTGGAAGTAGAAATACCACTTATCTTTTCCTCCGCACTGCCCCAATGATAATTGCAGCTCCGCCTGTTTTGGCTAGGTGGAACGTTTATTCTACACACATAAAACCTCGTATTATGTGTGCTGTATGAGATACTGGATTTATTTGGAAGGTAAGGGGTATTTGCAGAATGGGACTGAGCTAGTTTGGGTTGGATTGTTTGGATACTAAAAGTTTGATATTTTGTGCATTTAAGGTTAATCATAAATATCTGTCATTTTTTTCTTAGTTACTCCAGCTATGATTTTCGATTGCCAATATAATATTGCCAATTGCCAATTATTTTCTTAAATATAATCGTTTTCTTAATATACTTTCCTTGTGTAGGAAAATGTAGGATTGATTGACTCCTGTGATCTATTTTTCAAGACATAACGATATAAAACAAAACCAACTTTGTGATAATAATATTTTTCCTGGAATGTACCAATACCTTCCAAATAATCTAGCTCTTTCAGAATGGATTATTAGGTTCCAGCATTTTATAACTTAAAGATGCTTTATTATTAAAATGTTGCAGGAATTTTCTTTGAGTTTGAATAATTGATCTTGTTCTGAAATAGTAAAAATTAATGAATTTTACTAGCTTGCCATCAGAAGTAACGTTTTATATCTATATTCACACAATCCAGGTAGAATTAATGAAAGATCTAGCACGTATGGAGCCTGGCATTATGGTATTATTTAAGGATATTTTATAACTAAAAAAATAAAAGGATTGAAAATTATTACAAAAATAATATGTATAAGGTATGATTTTGTTCAGTGACCTTTGACTACAGTTTCTACCCGTGACTATTTTAAGTTGTTCTGTATATTGTTTTCTATTCGCTTTCTATCAATTTAAATGCCCTTTAATCAATTTTTTGGAACTCAACGAGATAAATATTATCCGGCTTCATATAATTCTCTTGTCTCTTAACTATCAGCACGTTGTTTACATATCTTTGGCCAGCAACATCACAAGACTTTTCACTAATAGGACATTGCTTGTGCGAATATAGGACATAATTATCTACTTCATTCAGACACTAATGTCTCGAATTTTTATCAATAACTAGGGAAATTCTTGGCAGGTTGTACAGCAGAAAGTAATTGTACACATTTATTCCTCCTTACATAGGTGTATTGAAGCACTCATCCTTATTAGGACAGGCTTCATCATCTATTAATTTTTACTAACAAGTTGCAGTTGTTAACCATTGCTTTTGAAAATTGAAAATTCTTATGCAAACTTAAGATTACAACCATATATATATATATATATATATATATATATATACAGTGGGTAAAAAAAGTATTGGCAATTGCCTTAATTTATTCATATTGACAAATAAATCAAATGCTATGCAATTTTAGCTGTCGTAATTAAATACAAGACATCTTATATATATAAAAATAGTAAAAATTTTATTTTAATTTGCATTTTCTACGATTTTTTCTTTCAAAAACGAAAATTTGCATGTCAAAAAAGTATTGGCAAAGTTTTAATTGCTATGCAAATTTTGTTACATTGAAGTCACGTGTTTCGACTGATAAGAAACTCTACCGGTATAAAGTCTGCAAAACTACTCCAAAAGTGTCTATCCATTATTTTGCTATTACTGCAGTAAAATGACTTCGAAATCGAAGGAGTTGGACGTTAGTGTTAAAAACACGATTATTAGGCTCAGAAAAGAAGGTTTAACTTATCGTGCTATAGGAGTGCAGTTCAATATAAGTTTATTTACTGTCCAAAGTGTTGTAAAAAAGTTCAAGGAAACAGGATCAACGGAAAAGAAGACTAGAAGTGGACGACCTCGAATATTTTCTACAAGAGAAGAACGTATCATTATTAACAAGGTTAAGAAAAACCCTAAAATAAGTGCACCCCAGATAGCTAGAGATGTTGCTTTCACTTCGCAAAAGCCTTTCAGCGTACAGACTGTACGGAATGTTTTACACGAGATAAGTTATTATGGAAGGGCAGCTAGAAAGAAACCATTCATCTCGAAAATAAATAGGAGAAAGAGGTTAGATTTCGCAAAATCCCACGTTGATTTATCTGAAGAGTTTTGGAACACAGTTATTTTTTCCGACGAATTAAAGTTTAACATTTTCGGTAGTGATGGACGACGATATGTGTGGAGGAGGCCAAATACTGAATTGGAAAAGCAACATTTAACTGCTACTGTAAAACATGATGGAGGTAGCGTCTTAGTTTGGGGCTGTATGGCAGTTAATGGAATTCACAACCGGCATTTTATTGATGGTATTATGACAGCACGTACATACATTGACATTTTGCGCCGTAACTTAAAAATCAGTGCCCAAAATCTTGGCTTCGGAACATCATTCGTCTTTCAACAAGACAATGACCCCAAGCATACAGCGAATCTCACCCGTGAATGGCTACTCTACAATGCTCCTCGCCAATTGAAAACCCCATCTCAATCGCCTGACATCAATCCAATTGAAAATTTATGGCACCTGCTGGATCTAGAAATCAAGAAACATAAAATTTCAAGTAAAGACGACCTCAAGCGTTTATTCTTGCAAGAGTGGCACAAAATTCCCAGCAGTACAACACAGACCTTAGTTTCCTCTATGAGAAATAGATTACAAGCTGTTATAGATGCAGAAGGTATGCATACAATGTACTAAACATATACTGATTTTGTTTTCGCTCATAATTTTGTCAATTTCATAATTTTGCCAATACTTTTTTTATCTTGTAAATGTTGGATTTTCACGTAGATTTTGACTAAAAAAATATTTAAATGAAAATTTCGTTAAATTTGTTTGTCTTTTCTCCTTCTGTAATCGATATGTTAAAATAAAATTTGTAAACATACTTTGTTAGCAAATGTGATCATTTGTAGGCAGTTGCCAATACTTTTTTTATCCACTGTATACATATTTATATCAGAGATAGCAAATATGCATGAGAAATTCTTCTGCACATTATACAAGATCACAAGTTTTCTAACTATCGTAAATTACAGTTGCATATTATGCACAAATAATTATGATAGCATTAAAGAGTTTTTGGTAAATTTATATGCTTTTTAGCTCTGGTTATAATGATAATAATATAAAATTTGTATTTATTTATAGAACATTATACATTAATATTTATAAAATATTGCATTTATTAAGTAAACTTTACAATCAAGATTTTTTTAACTCTAGAAATATATTGTCAGAGGAAAAATATTAAAGGACGAAGAATATATTCCTTCGCATACTATCTTAAATATAAAATATTTATCTAATATATAAAGTTTTTGAAAGTTAAATTTTTATGGTTTCAAGAGATCAACTTTAGGTTTGATAAATGTTGCAGGAAAATATTTTTAATATATTGATGAACTGAACCACTTATACATTCATCCGCTAATGTTCGCAGTGATATTATATTTTTATGTTATTTTTTTTTCTTTAAATTCAGTATTTATTGATAAAAAAACCATAAATTGAAAAAAAAAAGTCGCAATAAAAAATAAAATAAAAGTTGCTTCATTAAAAATTCACATTTTAAGATACTGATTATCCTTCATTAATACGTTTTGACATTAACTTTTAACCGAGTAGCATTAAATAAAAATAAACATAATAATAATAATGATAATCATAATAATCAGGTAAAGGATACTTCTCCGTCTCAGTTTTGTTTTGATATTCTGCATCGCATGAATTCGATCTTCTAAAAGACGACTATTAGCATGCCCGAAAATGGTGTAAATTTATATTATAATTTATACCCATAAAAGAGATGAGCATTTGGATTTATGTTGCAAGAGTTGACTTTTTTTAGACGCTCTCTTTTTGTGTGCAATTTTCAAAAATATTCACATTCTATACTAATATTGAATTGGTTATATATCTTGATTTATGTTAATAAATAACCTGGTGTCACAATATCCAGTATTTGGAAACCCCACTACCATCGTAATCAAAAGATGCAAAATATTTCCTTAAATTATTTGATTGAGGTTAAGAGTAAAATGTTCACCTTTGTCAAATCAATGATACAGTTTAAGATTTATATTATTCTTCTATACATAAAAATACATGAAATGAAAACACACTTCACTGATGCAGAACTTAAATATTGAATGAAGCTTAAAAGCACCGCAATCAGACAGTAATCCAAGTACGATGTAAAAAATGTCCAATCCATCCTATAATGTTTGAGTATCAATTAGGGTGTCTATCATTACATGAAAAATCTCTTTGCAATTCAATTATATCGTAATGACATCAGCCCACACTTACTGAACGCAAGAATAAGTCTGGTACTTCGTTGGAAGGGTTATTTTTTATGCTTCCTTTTTCGTAGGTCACGTTTAGTTATTGTTTCACGTCATTGGCTGATATGACCCGATTCAATTGTGTATGCCGGATACATAGTAGGATTTGTGCTATTTTCTAAATGGATGTTTTCTGTTTTTAACCGTTCCAGATTGGATTTTGGCAATCGAATTAATGATGTGTTTTATTGGATTATACCTTCCTGAAATAGATGGCTGAAGGAATAGATTATTTGGATTAGAAGAAACAAAGAGTTTTCTATTTGACAGTAAATATTTGATGTAATAGGAAAAGCAGTTTACGAAAAAAGCTCTTAAACTTCGTTATTTGGTTACTGCAGTATCAATACGCTACACTAGATAAAATAAGAAATTAAAAAGAAGTAGGGTTTATTCATAGAATTAATGCAATACAGACGTTTTATCAGTTTTAAAAATTGCTTTCAAATTTACTTAATAGCATTTATTGTTTTTTTATAAGAATTTTTTTTTCGAATAAACTTATGTTTATACTTTTAGCTCAGTCATAATGCACAGGTCATAATGTGCTACACTACAAAGAGACATGGGTTCTATTCTGCTTAGGTTTGATTTGTCAACCTATGCTCAATTTTAGGCTCAATTTGTCACATTTTTTGCTCACTTCAGATTAATTAAACCGGGACCAACAACGTATGATCATCAACATGGATTCAGATCTACATGCATCCATGCTACGGCCCGGTTTGGAACATAAAGCATGTGGTACCAATGACACAGAGCGCCAGTCAATTGGTGGTCAGACCGCTCTTACCCGTGGAAACCTGTTTTCTTTTGAAACCATCCATTGAGTATCGTTTTCAAAGTTGTTGGCATTCTATAGCAAGCATTATATACCATAACAAGCGAATATTTGCTAATACTGAATTGGTTATATATCTTGATTTTTGTTGATATATAACCTAAGGTCATAATACCCATTATTTGGAAATCACAGTAACAGCCTCATCCAAAGATACAAATCATTATCCCAATTCCGGTTTAAATGTAAAATGTCACTGTTGGCAAATCAATGACACATTTAAAAAATAATATTATTCTTCAGCACAAAAAAATACATGAAATTAAAACACACTCACGGATACAGAACTTAAATATTAAACGAAGCTTAAAAGCACCGCAATCAGACAGTAATCCAAGTACGATGGAACAAAAATGCCATATCCATCCTATAATGTTTGAGTATCTATTAGAGAGTTCATCATTACATGAAAAATCTCTATGCAATTCAATTATCCCGTAACGAAATCAGCCCACACTTATTGAACGCAAGAATAAATCTTGGACTTTGTTAGAAGGGTTATTTTTTGCTTCCTTTTTCGTAGGTCACATTTAGTTATTGTTTCACGTCATTGGATGATATGACCTGATTCAATTGTGTATGCCGGATGCATAGGATTTGTGCTATTTTCTAAATGGATGACCTCTGTCTTTAACCGTTCCGGATTGGATTTTGGAAATCGAATTAATGATGTGTTTTATTGGATTCTGCCTTCCTGAAATAGATTAGAAATAGATCAGAAAAAGAAAGAATTTTCTGTTTCATTGTAAATATTTGATTAAATGCGAAAGTAGATTTTGCTTAAAAAGTTCCTAAACTTCATTGTTTGGTTACTACAATAAGAATACGCTACTCTAAATAGAATACGAAATTTAAAAAAAAGGAGTATGACTTATTTACAGAATTAATTTGGCAATGCAGGTATATTGTCATGTTTAAAAAATACATTCAAATTCAATTACCTTAACATATTTTGCTTTCAGTATAATCAAATATTTGTTTCAAATAAACTTATAATTATAATCTTAGCTCAGTCATAATGTTCAGAAACTATACTACAAAGAGATATGGGGATCTTCTCCGTTGGCGACATTTGTTAGGTTTGATTTGTCAACCTACAGTCATTTTTGCACACATTAGGCTAATTAGACATTGAAGGTCCCGCGGGTCATACGGTCATACGTCGTACGCCCCGACGTATGATCTTTAACATGGGTTCTGTATAACTAACAAACATCCATGCCACGGCCAGGTTTGAAACCTGCTGCATCAATGACTAGAGCGATAGCCAATTGGCCATCAGACAGCTGCTACCTATTGAAACAGATGAGCATTTGGAATTATGTTGCAAATGCTGATTTTTCTTTGGAAGCCATCCTTTTAAGTATCGTTTTCTTAATTGTTGTCCTTTCTAGCAAGCATTCTATACCCTAAGAGGAGCATATTTTTAATGCTCCATTGGTTATACATCTTGACTTTTCGTTAATAAATAACCTGATGTCACAATATTCAGTATTTTGACACGACACTAACAACATAATCTAAAGTTGCAAACCATTTGCTTAAAATATTTGTTTAGGTTTAAATATAGAATATTCACCCCTGGCAAATCAGTGATACACTTCGAAATTAATATTATTCTTCCGTACATAAAAATACATGTAATTTAAAAACACTCACAGATGCAGGATTTAAATATTAAACGAAGCTTAAAAGCACTGCAATTAGACAGTAATCCAAGTACGATGGGAAAAAAATGCGCGATCCATCCTATAATGTTTGAGTATCAATTAGAGAGTCCATTATTACATGAAAAATCTCTATGCAATTCAATTATCCCGTAACGAAATCAGCCCACACTTATTGAACGCAAGAATAAATCTTGGACTTTGCTAGAAGGATTATTTTTTGCTTCCTTTTTCGTAGGTCACATTTAGTTATTGTTTCACGTCATTGGATGACCTGATTCAATTGTGTATGCTGGATGTGTAGGATTTGTGGTATTTTCTAAATGGATGTCCTCTGTTTTTAACCGTTTAGTATTGGATTTTGGCAATCGAATTAATGATTTGCTTTATTGGATTATGCCTTTCCTGAAATAGATGGCTGAGGAATAGATTATTTGGTGGAGAGGAACAAATAATTTTCTATTTCACTGTAAATATTTGATGTAGTAAGAAAGTAGATGTTGTTAAAAGAGCTCTTAAACCTTGTTATTTGGTTACTGTAGTTACAATACGTTACTCTAAATAGAATGTGAAATTACAAGGAAGCATGATTTATTTACAGAATTAATTTGTTAATGTAGACATTTTTTAGTTTTGAAAAGTATTTTCTGATTTAATTAGCATATTATATACCGTTCCTTTACATTTTTTTTTTCAAATAAACTTATAGCTATACTAGTAGATGAGTCAAAACCGGATAGCTCAGTCGGTAGACCATTAGGCGTTTAACCTAACGGTACAGTGTTAGAGCCACTGTTCGTACAAAGTTAACGCTCATTAATAGCTAGATGATAATTTTTGTCGTCTGATGGACAACTGGATAACGCTCTGACCTTTGGTAGCATAGCCTTTTAGTTTTCAGACTCTCACCCGAGAAAAAATTATATTCAGCGCAACCATGTGTGTTATTTGTGTACAGACTCTCCATGAGAAGAAATATATTTCGTGCACCCTGCGCGTATGCGACGTTCGGGTTTTCAGCTTAGAAGTGGTGTCTTTCCACTATCTATAGTTATGTGTCTTTGAATGAGTTAAATATTTTATATCTCTAATTGTATGTGTATGTGGGGTGTTTATCCGTGTGTAAATAAAGCTATGAGTTCTCAAAAGTGCCTCAAGTACCTAAACCCAACAACACCCAACTACAATCGAGTTGCCCAACCTACAGTGTTTTCTTGAAATTTAAAATGATTTTTGTTTGAAAATTTAATTAGTATTATTATTATATTTACGATATTGTAAAGTGTGTGAGGTTTTGTTGTTGTTGCCGCCGTTGAAACTTGAGGAACCATATTTCTTGGGTATGCCTAAGAGGTTAATAATGAACCTGTTCTTCTTACCGTTTTGTTTATAGACTTCTAGGAAAAACTTTAAAAAAATACTTTAAAAAATGTACATAAGTAGATTAAAAAATGTGGAGTCACTTACTTTAAAAAACTTTAAAAACGCGGTACTTTAAAAAATGTGGAGTACTTTAAAAACTTTGTAAAAAAAATGTGCTTTAAAAAATGTGGAGTTACATTACAATACAGGGTGGAAAAGCTTTCCCAGGCGAATCAGCGAACGTTGTCTCTTTTTTTGGATGTGTTAAATGTTGTATATCTAACGGTATTGTGTGGTGTTTTAATAACAAATTATCTCATAAAATATTGACAATTCGAAAGGGAAAAAAAACTGTTATTAATAATCACCAAAAAAAGCTGTGTTATAAACGGATGATTTATGTTCTAGGTCCACGATTACATTGTTTAGAGTACAATATTTTAGGAAAGGAATTTTAAAATTTCAGAGCATCCACACTCCTTGAAACATTGTACCATTCTTAAAAATCTTGACCTTTGCATAACACAAACCAAATTAATGCACGACCCCCTTATTCGAGCACTCCGCATTCCAATACTCAACATGTTTTCCATGGCCTTGTGACGTTTCATCTTTTGAATAAACAGGATTTTCGCGGTCCCTTGGACCTGTGAGCCATCTATTTGGGAGCGAGCGTGACATCCGGAGCAAAAGGCCCGGCATCAAAGCTGGACGCCAGGAATTTCTCCCCCACCCCTCACCGAATTCAAACACGCTTCGTAATTCCTTTCGATATGAGGTGCTTGCTTAATTTATGCTAGACCGAGGAGAGAATTCTACCTTCAAACCGGCCGGAATAAAACGAAATGCTGTGATTAACCAGAAGTAGGTGGGACCTTTCTGCCTTGATGAACTGGTTAGATTAAGATAGTTAGAGAATGGTCCCTTTTTTAAACTCACTGAAATTTGTATTCAGGTTAAAAATAAGTATTAAAACAAAGACGAATGTGGAAACATATGTTTACTCCATGTGTATAGAATATTTTATCATTATTATTATTTATTTTAATACAAAGATCTTTTGTGATGAAAATTTTAGGAAAATCTTTAAAATTATGCAAACAATTTTCTTCCCGCCTACCAATTGTTAAGGAAATGGGATACAAGTATGAAAAGAGTGTAATTTATTTCGATTTACGACTTTAGAGACCTTTCAGCTAATTCATGTTTATATTCTGTGTTAAATTATATTCTGTGAACTGAAGATGCGCGCGCATCTTCCAACATCTAATACAACATGTTACATGTTATACTTTAAGTGACCTCAGTTACTCTCCCTAGATACGCACAGTTTATTTTTTATAGCAGAGCAAAGCCAGACTCTTAGTTGAAGTTGTTAGTTCTTTTGGTTTAACTTACACCTGCCATTTTTATTCTAAAAGGAAATTTACCAAACACAACACTGATTCACAAAAAAAAAAAAAAAAAACAAGCAACCTCAATAACGTTTATGATGTTCAGTATCTTACCTCGTTAATTTGACAACCTTCTGGGAGTTTTTCGGGGTTTCTCCTATACGATAGTCAAATGCGGAATAGTTCCCACAAAAGAGCTCTCGGAAGGCACTCCCTACTCTTTCTTCAGCGTCAGACTACAACCTACGTGTGCTCCATCACAACAGAAGCTTCCCCCCCTTTCCCTCCTTCAATGACACCACACGTGTTCTTGGAGTTTCGTCTAGATGTTGCTGTCTACCAAGTGGGATAAGCAAAAAAAAAAAAAAAAAAACGAAATGAAAAACACATTTAATAATTTTGATAGATCGATATTAAATCTGAATACCACTCTGTAAATTGTATACAGATTCCCAATCTTTATTATCCAGATGTAGAATCAAATGTAAAATACAAATACAATAACATTAAGAAAAAAAATTGTGCATAAGAAAAACTATATTTATATAAATAAATGTTCCGAACTCGCTCCCCAATTTTTATACTTCTTGAAAGGAAAATTTTGAAACGGAGGGATAAACTCTTTGGCCATATTTCAGAAACAGGATATCCAGCCCCAAAAAATTGGAGCAATTGTCTGACACTTATTACAGCTCCCTCCGCGTATCCAACGATGATTGATTCGATGAAACACTGTAATCGATGATCCTCCTGCATCGATGGACGTCGAAGTTCTTCCGAGGCGAGAAAATTCATTCGCCAGGTGGCGCTTTTTCGTATGTCAAACTAATCCTCAGAGATGAATAAGGATTTGAGTTTTTGCGGGTCTTTGCATATTTTGGGCTTGAATGATGGGTGCGAAAGGGATGGTTTTGGATCTTTTGTTTTCGATTTAATGGTTCGGATTGTATTGGCACTTTGTTCTTTATCGTTCGAAAGTTTGGTGAATGGATGGAGTTCACCCTTTTTATTTTGGGTTTTCAAAAATTGTTCCACGTTTTCATGAAAATCATTGTAAGTTCGTAGATATTCTAGGAGAAATCATTTCATGTGAAAATTTAACAAATTAGTGATTAATCCTTGTCCTTAATTCCTCATCAATTCCTAACACATACGCAAGATTTGAAATAATAATTATTTTAATAAAAATAACTAAATTAGATTTTGATTGACAAATATTATCTCTATCTTATTATCAGATTAATCGCTTTATATCGAAAAAAAGTAAAAGTACATGAAGTTTGTTGTTTCTGATAGACAGCAACAACTAGATAAATTTATGAAAGTCCCCTATTGTTAGATATTATTTACAGAAATGTATTTAAAATACACTTTTCAGTCATTTGAAAGTATAACAGTTTTGTTACGTGTTTCAACTTGGTAAACAGCAAAATTCAGTTGTGTAGACATATACACTGAAGTGACAAAAGTCATGGGATATAAATATGCAAATTTTCAGATGACAATAGCATCGCGTAGAACATGTATAAATGCGCAGTGCTTTCGAAGAGCTTTCATTTCTGTTCAAGTTATTCATGTGAAGAGGTTTCGACGTGATGATGACCGCACGACAGGAATTAACAGACTTTGAACGCGGAATGTTAGTTGGAGCTAGACGCATGGGTCATGCCATTTTCGTTAAATTCAACATTCCCAAATCCACTGTGTCAAGAGTGTGCCGAGAGTATAAAATTTCAGGCATAACATCCCACCATGGACAGCGCAGTGGTCGACCGCCTGCACTTAACGACCGAGACCGGCGACGTCTGCAAAGAATCGTAAATTCTAACAGACAAGCAACACTGCGTCAAATAACAGCAGAAATCAATGTGGGACGTACAAGGGACTTGTCTGTTAGAACTGTGCGGAGAAATTTGGCTTTCTTGGGCTATTCCAGCAGAAGATCGATTCGAGTGCCTTTACTGACAGAACGACATCGCTTGCAGCGACTCTCGTGGGCACGTGAGCATATGGGTTGGTCCCCAGATGAATGGAAAACCGTGGCCTGGTCCGATGAGTCCCGATTTCAGTTGGTAAGAGCTGATGGTAGGGTTTGAGTGTGGCGCAGACCCCACGAAGCCATGGACCCAAACTGTCAGCAAGGCACTGTTCAAGCTGGTGGTGGCTCCGTAATGGTGTGGGCTGTTTTTTCATGGCATGGACTTGGTCCTCTGGTGCGACTGGACCGAACATTGACTGGAAATGCTTCTGTTCAGCTACTTGGAGATCACTTGCAGCCATTCATGGACTTCATGTACCCAAACAACGATGGGATTTTTATGGATGACAATGCGCCATGTCACCGGGCCACAACTGTTCGCGATTGGTTTGAAGAACATTCTGGACAATTCCAACGAATGATCTGGCCACCTAGATCGCCTGACATGATTCCCATCGAGCATTTATGGGACATCATCGAGAGGTCTGTTCGTGCCCAAAATCCTGCACCATCAACGCTTTCACAATCATGGACGTCTATCGAGACAGCATGGCTCAATATTCCTGCAGAAGACTTCCAACGACTTGTTGAGTCCATGCCACGTCGAGTTGCTGCACTTCGCCGGGCGAAAGGAGTGCCGACACGATATTAAGAGGTATCCCATGACTTTTGTCACTTCAGTGTATTTTTATTCGGTTATACATGAACATGTAAAATTTGAACTTTCTTCTGCAAAATTAAATTTTAAACTTACATTTTTTTTTTAATTTGTTTGTAAGAACATTTGCCCATGTAAATCAATGGAACATTTTGCAGTGTGCAACTTGAGCAACCAGATTTTTACTGGGTGGGGTGGGATGAGATTGAGTTGAGATACTTGAGGCTTAGGCTGAAGAACTTACGGCTCCATTCACACACGCACAAACTCCACACAGATACAATTCGAAAAATACAATGTTTAAAACAATTAAAGGCATATATTTATAGATTTGTGAAAGGTCTCTATTTGTAACCTGAAGGGGCCTGAATGGCCGAGTGGCTAGCGCTCTGGCGCTCGGTACCACAGGTTTCGGGTTTGAGTCCCTGGCGGTTCCATGGGTGTTTGTAGTGGTTCGGAATCCACTTTAAACTGTTGGTCCCGGTCTGTTTAGCCCTCTTGCGCAGAAGATGACCGTAGAGGACAAACCAAACCAAACCAAATCTAACCTGAAGAGCCGAAATTCGACTACGCGCAGGGTGAGCAAAATATACATCCGTGGTAGGAGTCTGTAGGCCAAATGATATTCAGGTTTGCTCTTAAGTTATTTCTTCTCGGGTGAGAGGCTGAAGAGTCCAACTGAATATTTCATCTGATCACCGCTGTCCCAACTATTTCTGCTGAACACCACAGGGGGCACACTTGGCAATGTGTAGGAGGAAGAACGGTTACAATTTTCTTAAAAAAATTATTATAATATCATAATTTGGTTAAGGTATTTTTTATAAAACAAAAGCCTTTAATATATTAAAAAGATCATTAATATCACATATAGTATTAAAAAATAGTAATAAAATTTATGTAAATCAATTATATTTTATTATACTTTTTTTTGTGTGTGCATGTTTGTGTGTGTGTGTGTCTCAAACATTTTAAACAACCTCAAAAATATTGCTAAATATTCAGTGCTACAGACATTAATTTCGAAACTCTCAAAGTTCATTAAGATTTCAGTAATGGGATTTATTGTTAGATTCCACATATATCGATCACATCAGAAAGTCATTAAAAAAGAAATATTTTTCAATAAATTCAATTCATTTATATATTTAAATGCGTTTCCTTCTCTTTTCTTAATCATATTAACTGCAACGTTCTAATGAAATTCATGACCCTAAAACGTTAAAAATAAATTGAAATATGGAAAGGTTAAAAAAAACGTTAAAAGGCACTGTTTCCATTGACCTTTTGAATTAAATGCACGTTTATTTCATTCAGTCAGTTTTAAAATAGGAACTAGAAATCTTTATATCTTTAGAATAAGAAAAAAAAAAGAGAGTTATGGAAATTCTATTAATTTGCATTTTATGGAAAAATATTTTCTATTTTTGATTCCCAACTTCCGTGGTGATATGAGTTTGAAGAAACTCTCTCTTTAAATCTTGGAGGTGTATCTTTGTGATTCTTGTGTACTCAGAATATTTGCTTTTATTTTCTCCTTAAATCGAATCTGCAAATCTGATGTGTAATTAAATAAGTCGTAAAATATTGGATCTGAAGGTACTTTATGTTTCGGATAATATCGTTTGACTCTTCAGGAGGGAGGTCAGGGAGTTTTTTAATCGACGATTCATATTCTGAAACGCCGGAATGTCGTCAGAATTAAATACATTTTTTTTAATATTTGTTTTATGATCGTATTAAAAATATAATTATTGTACGTACAATTGGAGTCATACAATATTTACGACATTTAAAAACAGATAAATGAAGGCACACGGATGACTCCACTTCTAAGCCGAAAATTGGAAACTCGGATATGCTCAGGATGCAAGAAATGTACATCATCTCTGAGGGAGAGCGACCTGATAATTGGCTGGAGCTCTGTTTTTCGGATTTTGGTGGTGGGATTTATTAATTTTTAATGGTTCTGAACCCACTTTAAATTGTAAGTCCTGGTCTAGTTAGTTTAAAGTAAATAACATACAGTTTTAATTTACACAGTTTTAGCATAAAATGAACGTAGAGCAACAAAACAAAAGAAAAAAAAACTCTGGGTTAGAGTCTGTAAACCAAGTAATACGCATTGTTGCGCTAAATATATTTCCTCTCTTTGTTAGATACTGTAAATTAAATGTTTCTCAACAGAAGTGAATTGCTAGAGAGAACTTTTCTCGAATGATAGTCTGGATCCAACTGACCATTTATCCTGAATACAACAGGTGGCGCTCTTGCCAGTGTGTAGGAGGAAGCACAACTATAATTTTCTTAAAACATTTTATGGCACAATGATTTCATTGAGAAATTTTTTTATCAAAGGACAATGCAACAAATATAAAAACCCTTATTATTGTAAATAGTTTTAAAAAAATGCATATCATACTTATTATGTACCTGCATTATATTTCCTTACTGTTTCATGTTAAACAGTTTAAAAAACTTCAAAAATAGTGGTAAATATTAAATGAGGCAGACATTAATTTAAAAACACACCAAATTCCATTAAGACTTTGTTAATGTGATTTATTAAAAGATTCCACATGTATCGATCACAACAGAAAATGATTAAAAAAGGAATCCGTTTCAATAAATTCAATTTATTTATATATTTAAATACGAATCTTTTCTCTACCTTAATCATATTAACTGCAACTTTCTAATGAAATTTATGACCCCAAAATGTTAAAAATAAATTAAAATATGGAAAGATAAAATATATACATACATAACAAAACGGTTAATGCCATTCCGGTATATTCATTCATTCCTTTTGAATTAAATGCATTGTTTATGACCTTCGATTTTATTCAGTCAGCTTTAAAATATGAACTAGAAATCTTGATGTCTTTAGAATAAGAAAAAAAAAGAGAGTTATGGAAATTCTATTAATTTGCATTTTATGGAAAAATATTTTCTATTTGGGATTCCCAATTCCCGTAGAGATATGTGTTTGAATAAACTCTCTCTCTCTCTCTCTCTCTTTAAAACTTGGAGGTGTATCTTTGTGAATCTTGTGTGCTTCGGATATTTGCTTGTCTTTTCTCTTAAATCGAATCTGCACATCTGATGTGTATTCAAATAAGTCTTTAATTATTGGATCTGAAGGTACTTTAAGTTTCAAATAATATCGTTTGACTCTTCAAGGGAAGAGGTTGATATTCAGACGATTGATATTCAGAATTGACAATTGATATTCAGAAACAGCAGAATGCTATTAGAATGAAATATTTTTTTTTTTTGTACAGTCACGTTAAGTTTTTGTTCTATATATGTTTTATAATCGTATTAAAATATATGCAATATTATGCAATTTTCAAAATTTTTTTTGCGTTCCATAATTTTCCATCTTCATAATTTATATTTATTTCGTGGTATAACACATTTTCTTCTAAAAGTTGGTGGCCTAGTGATCAAGTGGCTAGGTTTCTGGCCTTTGGTGTCACAGTCTTCAGGTTTTAATTCTCGCGGTGGCATTGATGTTCGTTAGTGGTTCGGAATCCACTTTAACGATATGTCCCTGTCTGTTTAGAGTCTGTGTTTCCAAGATGACCGTAGAGCAATAAACCAAATCTAAAATTTGAATTTTACCCAAATTTGTGTTTTTCGACGTTAAGTAGCATAGCAACTTTGCTTTTTTAGAAATTATTTTATACTAACATTTCACGAAAAAAGGTTTTATTTTTTGAAACTATCATTGTTAGTTGCATTTCGATTTTATTGAAATAAAGTGATGACCAACACATCTTCTGACATTCAATCAAAAAGTTCTCTTTAGCTTATTAAAATATTTTTGGTTTCTAATTTGGGATTTGAAAGTAACAAAATCCACGTCAGTATTAATAAGTTACTCTGAAATTACTAAGGATTATTAAAACTTTTAGAAGACTGATGCCATCGGCCGTACCATGCTGAATATACCGGTTCTCGTTAGATCACCGAAGTCAAGCATCATTGGGCGCGGTCAGTACTTGGGTGGGTGACCACCTGGGAACACCGCGTGCAGTTGGCATTCACACATTTGGGACCTGAATGGCCGAGTGTCTAGCGCTCTGGCGCTCGGTGCCACAGGTTTCGGGTTTGAATCCCGGCGGTGCCGTGGATGTTTGTAGTGGTTCGGAATCCACTATAAGCCGTAGGTCCCGGTCTCCTATGATTGTAAGAGCGTCACGAAGCCAAAGTCAGACTTCTACCTACGGGTACTCCATCACAACAGAAGCTGATTCCTTCCCCTTCAATCATGAGTACGTATGGGCTCGTGGGCTTGGCCAGCCAAGTGGGATAAGAAACAACAAACAAACAGCAGAAGACTGATTTGTGGCCCACTGGTACCATGCGTATCTAATGTGAAATAAAGTGTAAATTTGAATCTTCTGGTGTCATCGATTGGTCTAGTATATTGCTCTACGGTCATTTTGTGCACACTTTAGGCTAATTTGACAGAGACTTACAGTATAACGTATCTTCCATTGAAGTTATTGCTTTCCGAGACTCGATACTAAATCGATAATCCACTCAGTATTAAAACGTTATTGGAAAATAATTAAAAACAATTAAAGTATTCAAAAGTGCAAGTACCTAAGGTAATATAGAATGTATCCTGACACATTTCTCTTGACGAAAGCATATATTTCATTTTTACCTGGTTTATGGTATGATGTTATTTCCAGCCTATTCAAAACTCGGAAAGATTCCTCTAATTCTTCAAAAGAAAAGGAAATGATTACAACATCTTCAGCATGAGCTACAATCTGAACAGACTTGTAGAAAATATGTCACCTCAAGTTTATATCAGAATCTGTCATTAACTTTCCAAAAACAATGTTAAAAAGCAGGTCTGAAAGCGAATCATATTGCCGAACTTTATTTTGAATGGATAATTCATGAACCAACTTCCCTTGAATTCGAATTCTTGCTTTTGAATTCGCAAGGGTAGCTTTCACTATAACAAGCAATGTTAAAAAAAAATTAAGTCAATTAATACTTTTTTTTGCTATATTGCAAAAAAGGTCCTTTACAAATAAAGTTGAAATCTTAAACTTACATATGGCGCCATCTATTATTACATACATGCAACTTAAATCTAAAAAAAAATTAATTAATTAATTTAATTGAATTACTGAATTAATATTTGAAAAACTGCATTTGCATCAAGTGTCATCCACTACAAGTTCAAAAAAAATGTATTTGAACTTCAGTGGACGAACAAAAAATATTTTATTTTGAAAATTTGAACAAGATATATATATAGGGAGAGTGGGAGCTAATAGAAGGAATTGAAGAAATATGAAATTGATTTTAATAATTTATTCAAAAAGTTTTCCAGTTTCCCTAACTCCCTCTTTCAATTCCGTTCATCATCTTATATCATAATCTCTAGATGATTACGTTTAATAAGGAGATTACATTGCAAACTATAAAACATTTTACTATTCATTAAACCGAAGTTCATTATCTTCAATGTCATCACCTAATGTCTTAGTCATTAATGGTACTGGCGTCTGCAGCATAAACAATATCAACAATAAAAAAAAACAAAAATAGAAGTTAACACATCATAAGAAGAATTTTATTACACCAACTTTATTACACATATCCACTTCAGAGTTAGGAGGTATAAAATTATTTCACGAACACAAAATAATAAAAAAAATACATGATGCACCTTATGAACATTATTTACCAAGCTCAAGGGTATAAAATATTCAAGTAATGATGTTTCCTTCACCTTATAGGCTGAAGCATTAGGTTTCCAAATTTTATCACACTCTTCAAGAGATAAGGTTAAAAAGCATGAATTAAAAATAAACTAAAGCTCTGTGCTTTCCAATAAGTACTTTAAATGAAGCTATCTGAGGTTAACGATGTTGATCACCACGAAGAAAATCATCAAAATCCGTGAAGTGATTAAGCTGGGAAATATATTATGCCGTAAAAAAATATCTAAATTACCATACTAAAGAAGTTTTGAAAATATCCGCATGTTCTTAAATATGTAGGCATTTTGGATCAAATTCAGTATTGATTCAACATCAACATCAGTTAAAAAGACAGGAAATCTTTTTTTTTTTTTTTTTTTTTTTTTTTTTTTTTCTAATTTCAAAATGCTTCCAAGATAAATTTAGGGAAGCCCTCTGATATGGACTATTATTTATAGGAATATATTCAAAATATACCATCCATAATTTGTAAGTATAGTTTTTAAAATATTGTTGTTTCGTAACCCATTTTTCTTAACTATGCAATACTTAATAATAAATAGGAAATTGATTTTAATATTTTATATTTAAAAGTTTTCAACTTTCATAAATCCATCTTCAAGACCTTTTTATCATCTTATCTCATAAACTCTAGATGATTGCATTAAGTAAGTGATAAATAAGCTATCTCAAAGCAGAATAGCTGACTTCAAAGCAAGATTTGATTTTGTTTGATTTGTCGCATTACGGTCATTTTCTGCCCACTTTGCTCTAATTAGGCCAGCACCTACAGTTTAACATCTTCAAAGCTAGAAGACGTATGATCATATTAGTCATAGAAAAACTTAGTGGCTGCATGTATAACCCATTGTGCATCCCAAATAAGGTGTTTAATTCCTAAAAGTGATGAAAAATATATTCGAATGTTCTCCCAGAAAACAAACTCGTAAAATATGTTGACACGTTGTTCTACATATTTACCAGGAGTATTTTCATTCAATATCCTTAAATAACATAGGAAATATGCAGGAACACTTAATAGCAAGTAATATAAAAAAAAATTAATATCATTTCCTACTTTTTTTTTTACTATATTGCAAAAAGTCCTTTACAATAAAAGTGGAAATTTTGATTTTACATCTGGCGTCATCTATTAGTAGATACATACAACTTAAATTAAAAAAAAAACAAAAAAAAAAAACTAAAAGTAATTAATTAAATTTAAATAATGAATTAATATTTGAAAAATCTGTACAAGCATAAAGTGTCATCCACTACAAGTTCAAAAAAAATGTATTTGAACCTGAGTGGAGGAATTAAAACTATTTTATGAACGATTGGAAATTTGAACAATATATATAGGGAGAGTGTGAACTAATAGTAAGGAATTGAAAAATATGAAATTGATTTTAATAATTTATTCAAAAAGTTGTTCAGCTTCCCTAAATCAATCTTCCATTTCCGTTTATCGTGTTATATTATAATCTATAGATGATTACTTTTATTAAGGAGATTGCATTGCAAACTATAAAACATTTTACTATTCATTAAACGGAACATTAATCTTCATCATTAATCTTCAAATTCAACACCTAATGTCTTAGTCATTAATGGTATACGTGTCTGCAGCATGACTGATATTAACAATAAAAAAACAAGCACAAATAGAGATTAACGCATCATAAGAAGAATTTTTATTACACCAACTTTATTGCACGTACCCACTTCAAAGTTAGGAGGTATACAATTATTCCACGGATGCAAACTAAAAAAAAATAATGCATGATGCAACTTATGAACAACATTTACCAAACTCAAGAGGTATAAAACATCCAAGTAATGATGTCTCATTTTTCTTATAGGCTAAGGCATTAGGTTTCCAAATTTTATCACACTCTTCGAGAGATAAGTTTAAAATGCATGAATTAAAAATAAACTAAAACATGGTGCTTTCCAATAAGTACTTTAAATGGATCTAGCTGAAGTTAACGATGTTGATCAACACGAAGAAAATCAACAACAAAATTCGTGAAGTGATTAAGTTGCGAAATATATTATGCCGTAAAAAAATATCTAAATTACCATACTAAAGAAGTTATGAAAATATCCGCATTTTCTTAGATATGTAGGCATTTTGGATGAAATTCAGTATTGATTCAACATCAACATCAGTTACAAAGACTGGAAATTATTTTTTTTGTTAATTTAAACATGCTTCCAAGATAAATTTAGGAAAGCCCTCTGATATACGCTATTATTTATAGAAATATATTCAAAATATACCATCAATCATTTGTAAGAATAGTTTTTAATATGTTTTTGTTTCTTAACTAACTTGGGCGGCCTGATGGCCAATTGACTAACACTCTGGCCTTTGTTACCACAGGTTTCAGGTTCAAATCCTGGCAGGTCCATGACAGGCATGAATTTTGTAGTGGTTCGATTCCATTTTACACCGTAGCTCCCGGTCTAATATGATCGAAGAGCGTTGCGGGGACATTGTTACTCCACGTCCGTAGTTTATCTTCAAGTTACAAGCGTCCCTGGGTAATGTTAAGTGAGTAACGTCGGTGCAGCCTTTAGGGCATAAAATATCACTATCTAAGTATTTGCCAGCTGCATTAGAATATAAGCTATATAAATCCTGCATATGATGGTGAATGTATTCGTAGGCTTTCCCAGAAAAAAATAAATTCGTAAACTAGGTACTGCACATGCGCCAAGAATATTTTCTAGCACAATCCTTAAATAATATAGAAATGATACAGAAAAACAAAATAAAAAAATGCAATATTGCAAAAAAATAAATAAACAAATAAAAGAAAAATGACTTTAATCATTTATTCAAAAAGTTTCCCAGCTTCTGTAAATACAACTTCCAGTTTCGTTCATCATCTTACAACATAATCTCTATATGATTACATTTAATAAGGAGATTACATTGCAAACTATAAAACATTTTACTATTCATTAAACGGAACATAATTCTTCATCATTAATCTTCAAATTCAACACCTAATGTCTTAGTCATTAATGGTATACGTGTCTGAAGCATAACTGATATTAAAAATAAAAAAACAAGCAAAAATAGAGATTAACGCATCATAAGAAGAATTTTTATTACACCAACTTTATTGCACATACCCACTTCAAAGTTAGGAGGTATAAAATTATTCCACGGATGCAAAATAAAAAAAAATAATGCATGATGCACCTTATGAACATCATTTGCCAAACTCAAGAGGTATAAAACATCCAAGTAATGATGTCTCATTTTTCTTATAGGCTAAAGCATTAGGTTTCCAAATTTTATCACACTCTTCAAGAGATAAGGTTAAAATGCATGAATTAAAAATAAACTAAAACATGGTGCTTTCCAATAAGTACTTTAAATGGATCTAGCTGAAGTTAACGATGTTGATCAACACGAAGAAAATCAACAACAAAATTCGTGAAGTGTTTAAGCTGGGAAATATATTATGGCGTAAAAAATATCTAAATTACCATTGTGAAGAATTTATGAAAATGTTCGTGGTTTCTTAGATATGTAGGCATTTTGGATCAACTTCAGTATTGATTCACTCTATTATTTGTAGAAATATATTCAAAAATATATCATCAATCATTTGTAAGCATAGTTTTTAAAATGCTGTTGTTTCTTAACCCACTTGAGCGACTTGATGGCCAAGCGCTGTGGCGTTTGTTACTACAGGCTTCAGATTCGAATCCTGGTGGTGGTATGAATGTTTATTTGCACACTTTAGACTAATTAGACCAGGACCTACCGTTTGACATCTTCAAAGCTATTGTGTATCCCATAACTCATTGTGCATCCGAAATAAGGTGTTTAATTCCTGTAAGTGATGAAAAAGTTAGTTGTATTTTTTTCCCAGAAAACAAATAAATTTGTAAACTAAGTAATACTATACATGAACCAGGAGTATTTTGTAGCACAATCATTAAATAACATAGAAAAGGTACAGAATCTCTTAATAAAAATCTGAAATTGATTTTAATGATTTATTCAAAAAGTTATCCAGCTTCCCAAAATCCATCTTTCAGTTTTGTTTAACATCTTACATCATAATCTACAGATGATTGCGTTTAATAAGTGATAAATAAGCTACCTTAAGGCAGAATAGCTGATTTCAAAGCGATATTTTATGTCGGTTTTGTTTGATTTGTCGCACTGCGGTCAATTTCTGCACACTTCGGGCTAATTAGACCAGGACCTACAGTTTAACATCTTACAGTTACCTACAGTTACGGACCTACAGTTTAACAAAGCTAGACAACGCATCATCATATTAGTCATTGAAAACCTTAGTGGAGGAGTTGATAATTCATTGTCAATCCGAAATGAAGTGTTTAATTCCTAAGAGTGATGTAAAAGATATTCGTATGTTTTCCCAGAAAACAAATAAATTCCTAAACTATGTAATAATAAACATGGACCAGGAGCATTTTCTTGTACAATCCTTAAATAACATAGAAAGGATACAGAAACACTTAATAACAAGTAATATAAAAAAAAATATTATTGAAGTCAATTCCTACTTTTTGTTACTATATTGCAGAAAAGTCCCTTACAAATAAAGTTGAAATTTTACTTTTACATTTGGCGCTATCTATTTTTAGATACATGCAACTTAAATGTAAAAAAAAAATATATATATATAATTAATTAATTAAATTAAATTAATGAATTAATATTTGAAAAAATTGTATTAGCATCCAGTGTCATCCACTACAAGTTAAAAAAAATGGATTTGAACTTGAGTGGATGAATAAAAAGTATTTTATGAACGAAATTGAAAAAATATGAAATTGATTTTAATAATTTATTCAAAAAGTTTTCCAGCTTCCCTAAATCTATCTTTCAGTTCCGTTAATCATCTTACATCATAATCTCTAGATGTTTGCATTTAATAATTAGATTACATTGCAAACTATAAAACATTTTACTATTCATTAAAGGGAACTTACTCGAAGTTCATAAATCTTCAATGGCGACACCTAATGTCTTAGTCACTAATGGTACATGGGTCTGCAGCATAACCGATATTAACAATAAGAAAACGAACAAAAATAGAGATTAACGCATCAAAGGAAGAATTTTTACTACACCAACTTTATTACACATATCCACTTCAAAGTTAGGAGGTATAAAATTATTCCACGAACAGAAAATAAAAAATAAATAAAAATGTATGATACAGCTTATGGCCATCATTTACCAAACTCAAGAAGTATAAAACATCCAAGTAATGATGTCTCATTTTTCTTATAGGCTAAAGCATTAGGTTTCCAAATTTTATCACACTCTTCAAGAGATAAGGTTAAAATGCATGAATTAAAAATAAACTAAAACATGGTGCTTTCCAATAAGCACTTTAAATGGAGCTATCTGAAGTTAACGATGTTGGTCAACACGAAGAAAATCAACAAAATCCGTGAAGTGATTAAGCTGGGAAATATATTATGCCGTAAAAAAAAAATCTAAATTACCATAGTAAATAACTTACGAAAATATTCGCGTTTTCTTAGATATGTAGGCATTTTGGATCTAATTCAGTATTCATTCAACGTCAACATCAGTTAAAAAGACTTGAAATCTCCTTTTTTTTGGTTAATTTCAAATTGCTTCGAAGATAAATTCCCTCTATTACACAATACTATTTGTAGAAATATATTCAAAATATACCATCAATCATTTGTAAGTATAGTTTTTAATATGTTGTTGTTTCTTAACCCACTCGGACGGCCTAATGTCCAATTGACTAAACACTCTTGCCTTTGTTACCATAGGCTTCAGATTCAAATCCAGGCGGGGCCATGACAGGGCATGAATTTGTGTAGTGGTTCGGATTCCATTTTACACCGTAGCTCCCGGTCTAATAGGATCGAAGAGCGTTGCGGGGGCATTGTTACTCCGCGTCCGTAGTTTATCTTCAAGCTACAAGCGTCCCTGGTAAGTGCTAAGTGAGTAACGTCGGTGCAGCCTTCATGGCATAAAATATCCCTGTCTAAGTATTTGCCAGCTGCCTTAGAAAAAAAATTTATATATATCCTACATATGATGGTGCATGTATTCGTATGCTTTCCCAGAAAAAAATAAATTCGTAAACTAGGTACTGCACATGCGCCAAGAATATTTTCTAGCACAATCCTTAAATAATATAGAAATGATACAGAAAAACAAAATAAAAAAATGCAATATTGCAAAAAAATAAATAAACAAATAAAAGAAAAATTACTTTAATCATTTATTCAAAAAGTTTCCCAGCTTCTGTAAATACAACTTCCAGTTTCGTTCATCATCTTACAACATAATCTCTATATTATTACATTTAATAAGGAGATTACATTGCAAACTATAAAACATTTTACTATTCATTAAACGACACTTACGAGAAATTCATTAATCTACAACGGCGACACATAATGCCTTAGTCATTAATGGTACAGGCGTCTGCAGCATAACCGATATTAACAATAACAAAACAAACAAAAATAGAGATTAACACAACATAAGAAGAATTTTATTACACCAACTTTATTACACATATCCACAGGAGTTAAGATGCGTAAAATAATTCCACGAACACAAAATAAAAAAATACGTGATACAGCTTATGACCATCATCTACTATGTTCAAGAGGCATAAAATATGCTAGTAATGATGTTTCCTTCACCTTATAGGCTAAAGCATTAGGTTTCCAAATTTTAGCACACTCTTCAAGAGATAACGTTAAAATGCATGAATTAAAAATAAACTAAAACATGGTGCTTTCCAATAAGTACTTTAGATGGAGCTATCTAAAGTTACGATGTTGATCAACACGAAGAAAATCAACAACAAAATTCGTGAAATGATTAAGCTGGGAAATATATTATGGCGTAAAAAATATCTAAATTACCATTGTGAAGAATTTATGAAAATGTTCGTGGTTTCTTAGATATGTAGGCATTTTGGATCAATTTTAGTATTGATTCACTCTATTATTTGTAGAAATATATTCAAAAATATATCATCAATCATGTGTAAGCATAGTTTTTAAAATGCTGTTGTTTCTTAACCCACTTGAGCGACTTGATGGCCAAGCGCTGTGGCGTTTGTTACTACAGGCTTCAGATTCGAATCCTGGTGGTGGTATGAATGTTTGTTTGCACACTTTAGACTAATTAGACCAGGACCTACCGTTTGACATCTTCAAAGCTATTGTGTATCCCATAACTCATTGTGCATCCGAAATAAGGTGTTTAATTCCTGTAAGTGATGAAAAAGTTAGTTGTATTTTTTTCCCAGAAAACAAATAAATTTGTAAACTATGTAATACTATACATGAACCAGGAGTATTTTGTAGCACAATCATTAAATAACATAGAAAAGATACAGAATCTCTTAATAAAAATCTGAAATTGATTTTAATGATTTATTCAAAAAGTTATCCAGCTTCCCAAAATCCATCTTTCAGTTTTGTTTAACATCTTACATCATAATCTACAGATGATTGCGTTTAATAAGTGATAAATAAGCTACCTTAAGGCAGAATAGCTGATTTCAAAGCGATATTTTATGTCGGTTTTGTTTGATTTGTCGCACTGCGGTCAATTTCTGTACACTTCGGGCTAATTAGACCAGGACCTACAGTTTAACATCTTACAGTTACCTACAGTTACGGACCTACAGTTTAATAAAGCTAGACAACGCATCATCATATTAGTCATTGAAAACCTTAGTGGAGGAGTTGATAATTCATTGTGAATCCGAAATGAAGTGTTTAATTCCTAAGAGTGATGTAAAAGATATTCGTATGTTTTCCCAGAAAACAAATAAATTCCTAAACTATGTAATAATAAACATGGACCAGGAGCATTTTCTTGTACAATCCTTAAATAACATAGAAAGGATACAGAAACACTTAATAACAAGTAATATAAAAAAAATATTATTGAAGTGAATTCCTACTTTTTGTTACTATATTGCAGAAAAGTCCCTTACAAATAAAGTTGAAATTTTACTTTTACATTTGGCGCTATCTATTTTTAGATACATGCAACTTAAATGTAAAAAAAAAAATATATATATAATTAATTAATTAAATTAAATTAATGAATTAATATTTGAAAAAATTGTATTAGCATCCAGTGTCATCCACTACAAGTTAAAAAAAATGGATTTGAACTTGAGTGGATGAATAAAAAGTATTTTATGAACGAAATTGAAAAATATGAAATTGATTTTTAATAATTTATTCAAAAAGTTTTCCAGCTTCCCTAAATCTATCTTTCAGTTCCGTTAATCATCTTACATCATAATCTCTAGATGTTTGCATTTAATAATTAGATTACATTGCAAACTATAAAACATTTTACTATTCATTAAAGGGAACTTACTCGAAGTTCATAAATCTTCAATGGCGGCAGCTAATGTCTTAGTCATTAATGGTATAGGCGTCCGCAGCATAACCGATATTAACAATAAAAAAAAAGATGCAAAAAATAGAGATTAACACATCATAAGAAGCATTTTTATTATACCAACTTTATTACACATATCCACTTCAATGTTTGGAGGTATAAAATTATTCCACGAACAGAAAATAAAAAAATAAATAAAAATGCATGATACAGCTTATGACCATCATCTACTATGTTCAAGAGGTATAAAATATGCAAGTAATGATGTTTCCTTTGCCTTATAGGCTAAAGCATTAGGTTTCCAAATTTTATCACACTCTTCAAGGGATAAGTTTAAAATGCATGAATTAAAAATAAACTAAAACATGGTGCTTTCCAATAAGCACTTTAAATGGAGCTATCTGAAGTTAACGATGTTGGTCAACACGAAGAAAATCAACAAAATCCGTGAAGTGATTAAGCTGGGAAATATATTATGCCGTAAAAAAAAAATCTAATTTACCATAGTAAATAACTTACGAAAATATTCGCGTTTTCTTAGATATGTAGGCATTTTGGTTCAACTTCAGTATTGATTCAACATCAACATCAGTTAAAAAGACTGGAAATCTTCTTTTTATTTTGGTTAATTTCAAATTGCTTCGAAGATAAATTTCCTCTATTATGCAATACTATTTGTAGATATATATTCAAAATATACAATCAATCATTTGTAAGTATAGTTTTTAATATGTTGTTGTTTCGTAACCCACTTGGGCGGCCTAATGTCCAATTGACTAAACACTCTTGCCTCTGTTACACAAGCTTCAGGTTCAAATCCGGGCGGGGCCATGACAGGGCATGAATTTGTGTAGTGGTTCGGATTCCATTTTATACCGTAGGTCCCGATCTAATATGATCGTAAAGCTTTGTGGAAACATTGTTACTCCGCGTCCGTAGGTTATCTTCAAGCTACAAGCGCCCCTGGGTAGTGCTAAGTAAATAACGTCGGTGCAGCCTTTATGGTATAAAATAGCACTGTCTAAGTATTTTCTAGCTGCATTAGAAAATAAGCTTTATAAATCCTACATATGATGGTGAATGTATTCGTATGCTTTCCCAGAAAAAATAAATTCGTAAACTAGGTACCCCATATGGACCAAGAATATTTTCTAGCACTATCCTTAAATAACATAGAAAAAATACAGAAAAACTAAATAAAAAAATACAATATTTCAAAAAAAAATGTTTTTAATAATTTATTCAAAAATATTTCCAGCTTCCATAATTACATCTTTCAGTTCCGTTTATCATCTTACATCATAATCTCTGGATGATTACGTTTAATAAGGAGATTATATCACAAACTATAAAACATTCTACTATTCATTAAACCGAACTTATGAGAAGTTCATTTATCTCCAATAGCTACATCTAATGGCTTACCCATTAATGGTACAGGCGTCTGCAGCATAACCGATATTAACAATAACAAAACAAACAAAAATATAGATTAACGCATCATAAGAAGAATTTTATTACAACAAATTGTATTACACATACCCACTTCTGAATTAGGAGGCGTAAAATTATTCCACGCCAACAAGATAAAAAAAATTTAAAAATACGTGGTACACCTTATGACATCATTTACTATGTTCAAGAGGTATAAAATATGCAAGTAATGATGTTTCCTTTACCTTATAGGCTAAGGTATTAGGTTTCCAAATTTTATCATACTCTTCAAGAGATAAGGTTAAAAAGAATGAATTAAAAATAAACTAAAACATGGTGCTTTCCAATAAGTACTTTAAATGGAGCTAGCTGAAGTTAACGATGTTGATCAACACGAAGAAAATCAACAAAATGCGTGAAGTGATTAAGCTGGGAAATATATTATGCCGTTAAAAAATATCTAAATTACCATAGTAAAGAACTTATGAAAATATACGCGTTTTCTTATTTTATGTAGGCATTTTGGATCAAATTCAGTATTGATTCAACATCAACATCCCCTAAAAAAAAATCCGAAAATTTTCTTTTTTATTGTAAAATACTTCGAAGATAAATTTATGAAGTTCTCTAATATACGGTATTGTTTGTAGAAGTATATTCAAAATATACGTGTAATCATCTTATTTCGGCAGTATAATTCGCTATCAACCTAGAAACTCCGGATACATTAATAACAGCATATAAACAGAAAAATATAATGGAAACAATTATCCAATTGAAATAGAGTGATAATTAATAATAAACAATAAATATATAAGTTATATAATTATTTATAAATATGCCTGCTATTTATATTACATTATTTCTTCATTAAAAATGAGACCTTTTTTTTTATCTAATTGACAAAAATAACTATCCAACATTTTATAAGTAGTAGACTATCTATTTTTTTCTAAAATAATTTCGGAATCGAATAAGCATTATCTACCACGGAGATCTAGATTATAAACTTTAAAGTGTAATGAAATAATTATCAAAAGGAAATAAAGTAATATGAAATAATAAATCATAAACAAATGTTTTTTGTTTTTTTTTTATAAATATGTTATATAAGCATGCTTTTTACAGTATATCACTTACTCATTGAAAAGGAACCTTAGGTTTGATTTGTCTCTCTACGGTCATTTTGTGGACAATTTTGGCTAATTAGACCAGGGGCTACAGTGTGACGTGGTTTTGGAAACACTGACAAGCATCCATGCCACTGCCATGATTCAAACTTGAAGTACCAAAGGCCAGAGAGCCTAGCCAGTTGGCTATCACGCCGCCAATGAACCTTACCATATATTTTTTTATCAAATTGAGCAAAATATAATAAAGTGTAGACGGTAATATCAATATTGTTTATAAGTTATTTTAATTCAAATGCAATGTACTGATATATATTGAAGCATAACATAAATAACATAAACTTACATAATGCATAACAAATTTTAGAAGAAATGAAATTAAACTCTTTAAAATAAAAAAATAAAAAAACTCTGCTAATAATAATAATGTTTAAAATTAATCAACAAAAATTCCCTGTTACTCCTCATTTAATTGATCATATTCTAGTACATTGCAATAAAGTTCTTTTATTAGAAGAATCCGTCACTATTGAATCAACAGATTTGTCCATTCTCCGAGGAGCACTCCCAGAAATTGCTGAGTCGACTCCCAATCCCGAAGACGCCATCGTCTGGATAGGATCAATACACAAAAATCCCTCGGCCTGATTCAGCATTGTTGTCTGGACTCAACAAAGCAACAGAGAACCCATCGTCTGGCCAGAAACAAAGCGTGGCGGTGTCCTCATCGCCCGCAAAGTGAATCCGATAGAGGTCTGTTGCACACTGCCTGATTGATCACTGAGGGTTCTCTCAGAAGATTCCAAGAAATGGACTTGATTGGGGAACAATTAAATTTCAACACACTAATTCGAAAAGGGTTAGTCATATAGTCCAAGGATAGTGTGTGGTTTATTTCTTTGACGCGAGGAAATACTATTTTTTTATTCATTAGAAAAAACAGACATTTAACTAAAAAAAAACATTTGGAAAATAATAAATGTTTTACGTTAATATTGGGTCAAGTAATAAACCAACAATAAAATTGTGGTTTACTATCTCCAACTCCATATTTTGAGAGAATCAATTAAATCAAATGCTTTATAATAGCTGTAGCTTGATTTAAATGAGAATTATTTGAAATGCTTGTTCTTTATTATTATTATCATTGATGCGGCCTGATGATTAATTGGCTAAAGCTCTGTAGGTCCTTGTCTTGTTATCCTAAAATGCGCCCCAAATGACCGTAGAGCGACAAACCAAACTATATATAAAAACATAATTTAATAAAAAATAATGATCAAAATTAAATAAAGTAAAATGTTATATTAAATCATAATCAACTATGTTAGATTTTTTTTTATAAATTTGTTATATATACTATATTATTTATTAAAAATAAATCTAAAGATTTTTTTTTTCTAATTGAAAAAAAATAACTCAAAATATTAAATTAGTGGACGATATTAATAATATTTATTTTTTATAAATTATTTCACTAAAAATTAAATATACTGAGATACATTGGGACTTCTTTTTCAACATCTAAAATTATATCTGAATATTTCAGTCATTAATTACAAAATTATTAAAAAAATTAAAAATAAAAAATTGAATTAAAACTCTGGAAAAGCTCACAAATAATATTATTTAAAAGGAATCAACAAAAACTCCCTGTTGTTGCCCATCAAATTAATTACAGAATTCTTCATATAGCTGATCACCTTTGTCTGCAACATTCGCAAGAAAGTTCTTTCCTCAGAAGAATCAGTGACTATTGAATCAACAGATTTGTCCATCTCCGAGGAGCACTCCCAGAAATTGCCGAGTTGACTCCCAATTCCGAAGACGCCGTCGTCTGGGTATATGATCAATACACAAAATCCCGAAGCCTGATTCAGCATTGTTGTCTGGACTCAACAAAGTAATGAAAAACCCATCGTCTGTCCAGAAACAAAGCGAGGAGGTGTCCTCATCGCCCACAAGTGAATTCTAACGTGGTCTGTTGCACACGGCCTGATTGATAATTGGGGGTTCACTCAGAAGATTCCAAAAATGGATTCAGTCCAGGAACAATTATATTTCGACGCAATAATTCGAAGAGAGTTTAGTCAGCCTAAGCGTGGAAGGTGTTTTATTTCTTTGATACGCAGAAAAACGTTTTTGTAATTAATTAAAAATAAACTGATTTAAATTGCAAAAAAAAAAAAAAAAAAATTAAATTGAAATAAAAATGTCATAACATTATTGGTGGGTCAACTAATTAAGAACAACAAATATATCCACATTTTGTGAGTATCCATTAAATAAAATGCTTTATAATAACTGTAGCTTAATTTAAATACAAATTATTTTAAAAACATGACATTTATCGTTGTTAATGATGAGATCGGATGACCAATTGGCCATCACTTTACGGTTTGTCACTATCGGTTATCTTGTGCACACGAGAGCTAAAATGACAGGGACCTAAATTTTAAAATGAGTTCCATACCACTAACCGACATTCATGCCTCCGTCAGGATTAGAACCTGAAGCCTGGGATACCAAAGGACAAAGCACTTGTCACTTATCCGCCAGTCGTATTCCTGCCATTGGCATGGATGTTTTGTGAGTGGTTCGGAATCCACATTAAACTGTAGGTGCCGGTATAATTATCTTAAAGTGTGCAAAATAGCGGCAAACTAAATCAAACCTTTAATATTGATCGAATTACAAATGTCGTTGTTGGCCAGAATAGCACATTTATTTATCGATATTTATTATTAAAAAGCAAGATATTTAATAGATTTAGTATTATCAAGGGTATGCTATTGGGGACACTTCTGCATTAAAGAGACATTTTATACAAAAAGGATGGCGTCTGAAAAATTTAAATGTATTTATGCAAATATTTCTGTATAGTGAATTAACTAAAATAGTTAAAAAAAAAGAAAATATTTTGTATTTTAACTAGGATTCTTCTTCTTCAATGGCTCAACAGCCCTATAGTAGGCTAAGGCAGTCTGCCTACTGGTAGATTCTGAAAGAAGATATATTTTCTTTTTAAGGTAGGGTTGTCAGCCCTATGCCCAGCAATCTACAGTCTTATTAGACCGGCAGTTACGGTTTAAAGTGGATTCTAAAGGAAGATGGAAGTAAAGTGCTAAAAGATGAGATTCAAGGCATAGGTAGAAATGTTTTCAACCTGCAATGTTATTTATTTATTTATTTTTCATTGGTTTGGTTGACTAGATGATTGGACTAGTTCGTCGCTCTACGGGCATTCTGTGCACACATTTTGCGCTAATTAGACCAAGATCTGTAGTTCAACGCGAATTCCGAAACGTTAACAAATATCCATGCCGCCGCCAGGATTCGAACCTGAAGCCTGTTGTACCAATTTTTCCATAAGCCAATACCACATTTCTTGTTCATTAAAACAAGCTCACGCCCTCCGCCAAATTTTTTAAGCCAAGAATTATAATTAACGCCAAGAATTGTAGATCATGGGAACTATAAGCCAAGAATTATAGCTCACGCCGAGCTATATACCAATAAACATAATTCCTCTGACTTAAGTTTACATTTCCATTTTTTATAATAAATTACGCTATAATTATGCTAATATAATGGAACCATTTATGTCCATGAGGTACCACTATTCTTTTTTTTAAATTACGAATTTCTGAACTATTTGTTTGATAAATGTGGCTTTGTATATCTTATACTATGAAATAATTAATTCAGTAATAGTTTTCGTTGTGTTTAATATATGTATAGATAAATAATTTTAAATAAATGTAAACGTGCATCAATAATTACCAAATGGGCAAACGTGCTAGAGTTTGTAAAACTTGTAAATTATGGCCTAGTTAACGAAGATTAATAAGTTAAAAAGCTTTTCCAAAAACTATTATATGTAGTGGCTTGCAAAATTTTAAGTTTTCTGAAAGGGCAAAACCATTAATATCTTTAATGGTTGTTCAACTTCGAAAACTTGAGATGAAGTTGAAAGAAAGCAGTGTGAATTTCAAGGTTAAGTGAGCCAGTATCATCATTGGATCTATAAAGCACGTAAGTTATCCAAAAAAGTATCTGTATCTTAAAGTGTTTGTCTTAAAAAAGTGTCTCTTTTTAAAATTATTTTCTATAAAAATTATTACTTCAAATTACGTTTATTTTCTTTTAAATTTCTCTATTATAGTTTAAAATGAAGTATTTTAAAAATATATTTAATTTTAAATTATGGTCAATTATTTAAAATTATATATTATAATAATCACTTATTCTAGCTAAGTTAAATATATCGGGTTTGTTAAACACCTGGTATTGAAACATTGGGGATAAATATAATTACTGAACGTTAAATATGAATAATTCATTCAAAACAGCAGATATTCATTGGTGATTCGGTATTTCTAAAAATATATTTAATAGATTTATTAGATAAATATATATATTTTTTTTTTCATTTAAAAAAAAAAAAAAAAAAAAAAACGCAGTATTCTTGTCTGGATGTGTATTTATTGCTTACAATTTTCCAATATCCGTTAAAAGTAATTGATATATTGAATGCTTTAAATTATTGAAATAATTGTTAATTAATTAATTGTTAAATTAATTAAATGATTTAATTAAGTTAACAAAAAATTTATCTTTTAAAAAATTAATCGGATTGAATGTTATAGATGGGAATTTTATTTTAAAAAACCATATTTCTAGTTGGGTTGTTTTCAAAAAAAAAATATATATATAATATATATTTCAATATCAATATCAATTATTTTATTTTAGTTTTACACCCTGTAAAGACACTTAGCAATAAATGGAATAATTTTGACACAGAAACGTATAATTATTCTAATAGTATGCAGAGGAAGACACATATTAGGATATGCTTAATAAGAAATAGTTTTTTAACCATAAAATCTATGGGTATTTTATTGGGAAATAGACAACTTTTCATGTTCTTTCAATTTTAGACATTTTCAATGAAATTTGTAATTTTTTTTTTTAAATTTCTTTCACGAGATTTTTTATACGTAAAATTTAATTACAAAACTAATTAATTGATAAATAGAAATAAATTGATTAATTGATTAATATATTGATTATATAATTATGGAATAAATAAAATAATAAATATAAATTAATTGAATTTTATGTGAAAATAATTGAAATAAATTATTTAATTGATTAATTATTAAATAATCGAGAAAAAATTGATTCAGAAATAAAAAATAAAAATAAATAAATGAAACATTGTTTTGAAAGATCGTTTGGTGAAAGCAAAAGATGATTTTATTTCAAAGTGAAAATGAGATTTTTTCAAATCCGGAAATGGTTTGGATTTCTATAGTTTTTTTATTTATTATTATTTATTTTTTTAAGATTGTTGCATTGCTTTTTGTTCTTATATTAAATTTTAAATTTTATGGGTAACCTGCATATGGGTCTAGAAAATTATATTTTTTAAAATATTGTTTAATTGATTGTTTAATTGAAAAACATTGTTTTGCCTTTTGTACTGATAAAACTTGTACTATTTAAAATTGTTGATTGATAAAAAAAATAATCAATGCTATATTTTAAAAGGATATACTTAACGATATTTAATACGTATTGTTACGAATAATGTATTGCTATTTATTGCTTTCTTTTAAGAGGCTAGTAATTGTTAGAAATTTTATCATTTATGATTCATAAGAATATTAATATTTACATTAATAAAATTATAATTCATTACATATTAATATTTTATATATAATATTTTATATTTTATATATAATATTAATATTTATTTATTCATTAAATATTAATATTTATTCAATAAAGTGAAATAAACATACAGAAAAAAAGAATAAATAATTCCAGTCTGTTTAGTATAGCCAAAATAGGATAAAAGAACCTCTTTGGAAATACACATATAACTTAATTTATTATAAATAGCTTTATTTATTAATTCACATATGTATTTCCCTGAATTATTTCCTGGCGTTATTCTAACAACTATTGTTAAATTAGAGCATTAAAAAATGAGACTTGATATGATTTCAAAATACAGCATAGCAATAACTTATGAAAATTGGTATTGTTGATATAAATGCATTGTCTGATGTAATGTAATATACTATAAGTGTCTGCTAATAGTGATAGTTAGCATATAAAGGATATATACTTGTAATGCATTCTCGTAGTGCATTCATAATGTTAAGATAATTTAATTTATACAAAACCAGATGCAAAGAGACATTAAATGCATGGCTAAATTATGATTCTGGAATTATTTATATGTATATGCATAATATTTATATATCCGTGTTGAATATAAATTCTGAACTAGCATAACATTTGGAAATTCCTTATATAAATTAGTGTACACTACAGCCTTATATAATGAATATTAGATTTATTGAAGCATACTATATATATATAGTCTATAAATATTTCCTTTTTTGTGAGTCATATTTTCATGCAGTTTGTGTAGATAAGTCTGCTAAATTAACGTACTAAATTATTCAATACACATTTTATGATGCAAGAAATATATTTAAATGTATTACATGACATAATTGACGTATAATAAAAGATACAATAAATTATTGATAAGTAGTTTTATTAGATATTTTGAACTTATTAAAATATATTATAAAACTACATATATATATATTTTTTTATATTGTTATTGAAAAGCAAAAAGGGCTTCGAATCCATCATGAAAATGATTTTTGTAATTTCAAATTTTAGAAAAACAAACAGTTAATTTAGTATAAGGATGCCATATATTTCCATATAGAAGCCGATATTTTTTAGAACTTATTGTAAACATATAGAGCTGTGGATCTCAGGAACACAAGTTTCGGGTTCGAGTTACTAGTATGGATGCTTTGTAGTTGTTCTGAATCCACCTTAAAGCCTAAGTCCAGATCTAATATGATTTTATAGCATTGGGAGTAGGATACTACCCCAATTAAAAAGAAAATCTCATGTTTTGAGATATGCCTATTATTATCTGCCTGTCTATTTAATCGAGTTTGCCCTTTTTTTTAAATCGATTTACATGAGACTTATTTTGCGTTACCATATGCCATAATCGTGTGCTGGTAGAGGCATTTTAGTATCGTTTTTTTAAAAAAAATTGAAAGCAGGGCATTTTTGTGTTTGGTGGTTATCCTTCAATATAACGGGTTAGTTACCCGTGAAAACTAACCCGTGAAAAGCGTGAAAATGCGTAAAAGATGTGTAATTAGGTATATATTTATAAAAATGATTTTTTTGGGGTGTGTATAGTAGTTGCTTGTCAATACAGCGAGGTCAGTTATCTAAAAATCAAGAATAATATATAATTGCATGTATATTTATATAAATGTTTCATGAGCCTGGTAGTTGCTCTTCAATATGATGGGGTAAGTTACCTAAATCAAGAATGATATCTGATCATGCCCATACATGTTTTTGTGCCTAGTAGTTGTGCTTTAATATAACTAGATCAGTTACCTAAAATGTTTTTGTGTCTGATAGTTGTGCTCCAATATAATTTGATAAATTACCTAAAAGCAAGAATGATGTTTGATTATGTATATACTTATATAAATGCATATTCGTTACCTTAAAACACTAAAATCCCCCAAAATAAACGTTATTTAAACATATCTTAAGGCATATAAAACATTTACTTTTGTAAACAAATCATACTCTCCGAAATAATTTAAATAAAGTTCACATCCCTTTTTGTCGTCACCTTCGTTTATCGTCAAATGATAATGGCTTATATGATGTGGTATGAACTGGCATGCTTTATGTTTTATAAAATAAAACAATATCTAAACAAACTAATCTTACAACACATAAAATCTTTCCCTTTATAAGCTAATTATAATGTCCGAAATAATTTAAAGTAAGTTGAAATCCCTTTAGTCGTTCATCCTCGTTTATCGTTAAGTGACAACGGGGCTTGACTGTGTATGTTTTTGTTATATATTTGGAAGTAAACAGTAACTTCTCTAAAATATGCATGGCTTGCTACTATATTTCAAGAAAACGCAATAATTTCTAATTAAGTAAATATTCTTATTTTATAAAGATAAAATAACACTTTTATTGCGTTTTTGAGATAAGAGTCCTTTTACTAAAAAGAGATAACAATAAATGACTCACAATTCCGTAGTAATTTAAAGTAATTCTTAAAGATGGGTTCCTTCACAATTATCAGTGCAATATTAAAGTCTCTCCAATAATTAAGGACATTAAGTAGGTTACAGAAAATGTACCAAAGAATTTCATTTCCTTATTTGGAACGATCGTCCTGCTCCAAGACAATTCAGATCCCATTTGTTCTCATAATAATTGCCCGAACAATCTTTTTTCCATTTAACTGTACCTAATCTTGAAAGATTTAGAAGGGATGGGTAATTGAATTTTATGCTCATTTTGATGGTTTTGAATAGGGAGTGGGTGGCACTATTAAAAACACAATCCTCAGTTTCAGGACGATTAGGAACTGCAAGAATTAAAATAGCTTTTTTTAAAGTTAGCGAATTAAGTAATGAGATTGAATTTAAACGATTTATCGTAGTATCTTGATATAATGTTCATGTAGGGGGATATAGGTTTCCTAATTTCTTTAAATGTATTTTAGAAATTTGTAATTGCTATAATTTTATTCATTTAAATTTTTGTAGTAAAGTTTGGAATTTTATTTATGCATATTTTGTGCGAGTGAATATATATATATTTTCATTGGCCCAAAAGCCCATAGATGTACTATATACAGAGTATATATAAGTACAAATGACGATTTTGACTTGCATAACCCTTTTATTTATCGTTATTTAGTATTAAAAAGAGAGGGGCCTGATGGGCGAGTGGCTAACGCTCTGGTGCTCTGTACCACAGATTTCGGGTTCGAGTCACGATGGTGCCATGGATGTTTGTAATGTTCGGAATACATTTTAAGCCGTCTTAGGTCCGTTCTCATATGACTGTAGATCGTCACAGAGCTCAATGGGACTTCTCACCCACATCCTTCCCAAACTGTAAAGGGGGCGACTCTGCTCTAGGCATAGTCATGTGGTGTAGTAGTATTAAAAAGAGAGATATATAGAATATTGAGTGTTATTCAGGGTGTAATACTGGGAAGGACACTCCTGCATTGAAAATGAATTTTGAAGAAAGAAATCTGGCATTTGAAAAATTTTAATTTATTTGTACACATATTCCATTATCGTGCATTAACTAAAATAATTAAAAATTAAATATTTTGTATTTTAACTAGGATTTGAACTCAGATTCCTTCATTAGTAAATAACTTTCTTCTTTTTCTTCAATGGCGAAACAGCCCCATGATGGGCCAAGGCCGTCTGCCTATTTGCAGTTTTCGAAACATAAGGTGTTTAATAATAAATCTTCATAATAATTTTAGAAATAATAATAGCAATAATTTTCAATTAAATAAAAAATCTATTTTATAAAGATAAAATTACACTTTTATTGCATTTTTAAGATAAGACTCATTTTATTAAAAAAGAGATAACAATAAATGACCCCCAATTTCTTAGTAATTTAAGGTAATTCTTAAAAATGGGTTCCTTCAAAATTATCAGTTCAATATCAAAGTCTCTTCAGTAATTAAGGACATTAAGTAGGTTGCAGAAAATGCACCAAAGAATTCCATTCCCCAATTTCGAACGATCGTCCTGCTTCAAGACAATTCAGATCTAATTTGTTCTCATAATAATTGCCCGAATAATCTTTTTTCCATTTAACTATACCTAATCTTGAAAGATTTAGAAGATGCTTTCGGATGGGTAATTGAATTTTATGCTCCTTTTAATGGTTTTGAATAGAAAGTGGGTGGCACTTTAAAAACACAACCCTCAGTTTCAGGACGATTAGTAATTGCAAGAATTAAAATAGCTTTTTGAAAGTTAGCTTATTAAGTTATGGGATTTAATTTAAATCATTTATCGTAATAGCCGCTATATAAGTAAGTAGGTTGTAGGGGAAAATAGGTTTCTTAATTTATTTAAATGGAGTTTAGAAATTTGAAATTAATTTTAAATAAATTTTGGAATTTTATTTAAACTTAATTTGTATGATTTGGTTTGAATAAATATATCCTATTCTTTTTCATCGGTGTAATAGCCCCAATGGTGAGCCAAGGTCGTCTGCCTATTGCAGATTTCGAGACAGGTCTTTGTCTTTTTACAGGGTAGAATTGTTAGCTCTACAACAGACGCAAGGTTAAATGTGTACATGTTTAAAATTTGATATGAATTTGAGGCAATTAGATTTATTGTTAGTTATTGAAAATAGATTAATTATGTAAAAAAAAATGAGCAAAATTGAATAACAAAAAAAAATATTAAGCAGTTTATGTCTACAATAAATCTATGTTATTGAGCAAACGTGATTTTACAAATCAATTTTTACAGAATGGGACTTTTTTCTTAAAAAATACTTTTGATAGTAGTCTGTTGATTAATCCTTTTTTTAAAAAAAGGCAAATATTTTTCAATTCTGAAATTTATTTACAATGCAATGCTTCTCTACTATTTCTATTATGCAAGTATTTTTCTACTTTGTAATAGATCTACAATGTATTATTTTTCCACTTTTTTTTACTATGCAAATATTTTTCTATTTTGCTATATATTTACAGTGCAATGTTTCCCTATATTGCAATGTATACACTGTAAAATGTATTTACCGTGCAATTGTTTTTACTGTGCAAAGTATCTACAAGGAATTGTTTTTCTATTATGAAAATATTTTTCTACTTTGCAATGTATCTACAATGTATTGGCATTCTATTTCTTTTAATATACAGTGATTTAACAATAATAATAAAATACGTTCTAATATTTAAACTATTTTAATTAATAAAAATCTCAGGTTCTATAAGAAATATATATTAATAAAAAACTATTCATTACGATTAAAATCTTATTTAAGAATATTTCTTAAACATTCAAAATATGTTCCAACATTATCTATGGATTCACCTTTTCGCTAATGGTGGTTAGATACAAATTATCAAATTCCAATGATGACGAAAGCCTGGCTCTCTAATCACCAATAGATGAAGAAATGCTACAAGCTGTGGGCGGTTTTAACAACCTCATTAAGGGCGACGGAAATGATTATTTCTCAATATTACCTTAAGGTTAGAAAGTTAAATGCATCTGCTGAAATATTCAAACTTAAATTCCCTATTTAATAAAATCTGAGTTTTGCAGAATTTCTAGAAGATAGAGTAGTGTTTCTCACAGGTTTATGGATCACTTCTGTGCTGTTGTTTTTAAATTTTTATGTGAAACCTTTTTTAAATTAATTCAATTAGCATACATGCTATTGTTAATATGTTTTTTGAAAAATAAATGTTCCTTTAGAATGGGCAAATTTATCTATAGTGAATGTTTCAGTAATCAAATTTAAATGGGTTGCGTGCATCTTCTGGGCCTTGATTGCAGAGTTACTCGAATTCGAATACCGGCGGTGACATGGATGTTTCTGGAGGTTCGGAATCCACTTCAAAACTTAGGTCCCGGTCTAATATAACTGTTGGGCGTACCTACCTTCTAAAAAGATAACCTACCTACCCTCTAAAAAGATAACATTTCCTAGCTCAAAATCTGCTAATAAGCAGACAGCCTAGGCTGGGGACAGGGCTGTTGCTGGGGCTGCTTCTTTTGTTGGAGCCAATGAAGAAGAAAAATTATACATCTTCTTTACCTGAAGCTGTTTTTTTAAGTTTTGCTTTATTTTGGCTAACTCTCGCACTATCAGTCACTTTCAATATACTTTAGAAAATATTTTTTGTTAGTAGGTAGTGTGAAAAAAAAGGTTACCTCACACTTAAAAATGGTTGCAAATTTATGAGATATCTTTGATCCATTTTTCAACAATGAGGTATGACTGTGTCATTTTCATTATTTTTTTTAATATAGCCTATTGTAATATTGTTAATTTAAGTTAAACTTATCACACTAAATAAATTAAATTAATCAAATTAAAACTAAATTTAAATGCCTATTAAATATGATGCTTGTTGTCGTGTCTGATCCTCAGTTCCTGCGGTGCAGGACATCATCTACTCATGGATGGAGGGAAATGGGCAGCATTTGTTGCAATGAGCAACAGTAGGTAGAAATCTGACATGGCTTCGTGACGCTGAAGAAAGAAGGTATTGCCGTCTGGGAGAACTTTTAGGGGAACTACCCCGTATTTACGTATCATATGGGAGCAAACTTGGAAAACTCTTACCAGATAGTCCGACTCCCGAGGCAAGGTATTCAACGTTACAAATGCCATCGAGTTTCTTCGTTTTTTGAAACAGTGTCTGCAACAAAACCCGCCAGCGCATTGAACCTTTTTTTTTATTGAACAAGAATCTTATTTAGTGAAGTCACACATTGGCATGAGGATTTAGTCCATAATTATGTTGTTTTTTTTGGTTTTCTTAAAGAAATTTTCTCGAAATTAAAATTATAAAGTTCCGAAATTTATGAGTTTCTGATATTTTATCAACTTCTTTTATTCATAAATATGTATTCAGAATACAATTCATCCAACGATATTTGAACTTTTCGAGCGATATTTAATTTCTAAAATAAATTGCGAACAAATCTTCTTTCAAACCTTCTTTTTCATGTCCCCCATACAAAATAAATACAATCATTAAAAAAACAGTTTTAGAATTAAATAGTATGTCACATTTACTGTTTTTTGTATCAGAAATGATTAAGTTATTTACAAAATGTCACCAAGGATTTAGAATGAAACATTATTCAATTCTAAGGGTTCTTCCAATACCCTGCACTCTACAAACAGGGCTTAACGAACAAATCATTTACTTCCCATAAAACTCTTTTGGCGACGATCACCAAACGATGGAGCACTGCAGCAAGGGTCGGACGATTTCATCAACCTCGTTATACATCGGAAAATAATTACGTCCCCCCTCCTTACAAACATCCCTTTTAACCAGTGTCTGCCCTACTGCTCGCGTGTGGGCCCCCAGCCCTCCTTATTTAACGAAGTTGAGGGTTGCGCGAGATTTCCTCTTCACTTCATTTGCATTCACTGTTGCTGAGTCTTACGTGAGATCGGGGTGGAAAGCTAAATCGGTGGAAAGGGGATGTGGGTGGGCGAAAATTTGTGGGGAGGAAAAGTTAATGGAAAATCGATCGCTGCAACCGGGATTAAATGTCGGATTTGGTTTTTTTTGGAAAAAGGGCAAAGGATTTCGTGTTTCACTGAGGATTTTTTTTTAACTCGTTCGACAGAGTTAATTTAAATTCATTTAAAAATGAACAAAAAAATAAATAAAGTACTCTTAAAAAAAATGGTGTAAAAACATGCCAGCAATTTTTTCATAATTATTATGATTATTTTGCAATTTATCGGTAATATTTACGTATGCGGTCAACGAGAGTTGCACAATGGTTTGTCATGTATTAAAAAGCCAAAGCACAGTAGTCCTACATCTTCTTCATTGTTGCAACTTTACCGTGGTGGGCCAAGGCCATCTGCCTACTGGTAGATTTTGAGACAGGAGATGTTCCTTTTTTACGGAGTAGGTTTATCAGCTCTATCCCCAACGCTGTACAGTCATATTTGACCTTGGGGGACTGAATAGCCGCGTGGCTCGCTCTCTGGTGCTCGATACCACAAGTTTCGTGTTCGAATCCCTGCTATGTTATGGATGTTTGCAGTGGTTCGGAATACAATTTAAACCATATGTTCCGATCTAATATGATAGTTGCGGTGGCATTGCTACTCCGCGTCCGTATCTTATCTTCAAGCTACACGATCCCTTGAGTAGTGCTAAGCGAGTATCGTCGGTGCAGCCTTTGCTTATGACATAAAAGATCGCGGTCAAAGTATTTACCAGCTGAGTTTGAAAAAAAAATATTTTAAGATAGATATTTTTAGAAATTAAATATTTTTTATTTATAAGTATGTATTCAAAACACAAATCACTCAACGGTTCAACAGTAATTAAACTTTTTGAGCGATATTTGTTTCCTAAAATAAATTACCAACTGCACAAAAACCTTTTTTTTTTTTTAAGTAACTATTTAAAGACGAATCATATCTTCTAGTTAACCTTGAAAATAAATACAAAAACGAAAATTTCAAAAGTTTAGCTTAAACAAGTTTTAGAATTAAATATCATGTCTCATTTACTGTTTTTGTACTTGACATGATTAAGTTATTTACAAAATTTTAGCAGTGATTTAGTATCAAAAGATTATTGAATATGTTGTCCATATTGAATCAGTACCAAATCTAGCAGCTTCCCCAAGAATCCCCACCAAATAAATAGGCTTAACGAAAAAATAATTTTCTACCCATAAAACCATAGTCCCATATTTCGCCCATAAATTTCATAATTATTATTATTATTTTACAATTTATCAGTAATATTTAAGTATGCGGTCAATGAGAATTGCGAAATGGTTTTTCATATATTATAGAGCCATATAACAGTAGTTCTTTTTTGAGTGGCGCAACAGCCCCATAGGTGACCAAGGCCGTCTGCCTACTTATAGATTTCGAGACAGGAGTTGTTCCTATTTTCACGGGGTAGGGTGGTCGGCCCCTATGCCAATGCTCTACAGTCACATTAGTTTGATTTGGTTTGTCGCTCTACGGTCATCTTGAGCACACATTAGCCTAAACAGACCGGAACCTATAATTTAAAGTGGATTTAAAGTAATACCCATGGCATCGCCGGGACTCGAACCCGAAACATGTGTACAGTCCTATTAGGCTGAGACCTACGATTTAAAGCGGATTCCGAACCACTATAAACATCCATGGGATCTTGACACATCTAGAATCCATGGGAATTCTATTCCATTCTCTTCCGAACCACTATAAACGTCCGTCGGGTCCCGAATCCGAAACCTTTGGTACCAAACGCCAGAGCGCTAGCCACTCGGCCATAAGGGCCTTTTAAAAATAAATACAAAAAATCAAAAAGATTTAAGAAAACATGTATTAGAATTAAAAATTGTCTCATTTACTGTTTTTTTTTTTCAAATTTTTTAACAAAGATGATTAAGTTATTTACAAAATGTCAGCAATGATTCAGTATCGAGAGTTTATTCAATATGTTGTCCATATTAAATAAGTATCAAATCCAGTAGTTCCTCTAATACCCTCTACCCTACAAACATGCTCAACGAACAAATAATTTTCTTCACATAAAACTCTTTTGACGACGATCACCAAACGATGAAGCACTGCAGCGAGGGTCGGACGATTAAGTCAACCTCGTTCTACATTGGAAAATAATTACGCCCCTACAAACATCCTTTTAACCAGTGTCTGACCTACTGCTCACGTGGGTGGCCCAACAATCCTTATTTAACAAGGTTGAGGGTTGCGCGAGATTTCCTCTTCACTTCATTTGCATTCACTGTTGTTGAGTCTGAAATCGGGATGGAAAGTTAAATCGGTGGAAGGGGGATGTGGGGGGGGGCGAAAACTTTGTGGGGAGTAAAAGTTAATGGAAAATCGATCGCTGCAACCGCGATTAAATGTTGGATTTGTTTTTTGGAAAAAGTGTTGAAGCGATTTCGTGTTTCATTGTGAATTTTTTTTTTATCTCTTTCGTCAGAGTTTATTTAAATTCATATTAAAAAGTAAGAATAATAATAATAATAATAATAAATAAATTAAATTTAAAAGTTAGAAAATGTTGTAAATACATGTTAGCATATATTTTAAATTATTATTATTATTATTATTATTTTACAATTTATCAGTAAAGTGTACGCGTCAGGTTAATGATAATTGTCGAAGGATTTTTCATTTATTAAAGTGTCGCACCACAGTATTTAAGAATACAAATTCAAATAAAACTTTATTTATTCATTATGATCACTCTACGGTTCTTGTGTTATGTAGAATGCATATTTGGTAGAAAATATAATTAAAGGAAATAAAATAGAATATGCCTGGCTCGTAACTCAATGACAATATCAGCGATAGTGAACATTAGGACTGAGGTTCAATAAGCTTGAAATTTTGTTGTAAACACTCTTTCAAAAAAACAGGAAGACTAGTGTGTTTGCGATATTCAGCACATATCCTAGTTAATCTAACTACATGGAAGGAGGTTTCCTTTTTTTCTCCCATATGCTACAACTACAACTACACCACACCACACCACATCACTGCTCCTAGGGCTGAAATGGCCCTTTCATAGTATGGGAACGACGTGGGTGAGAATAAGTCTCATTGGGCTCTGAGACGCTCTACCGTCCTAGACTGGGACCTACAGTTAAAAGTCTTTTCCGGAGCACTATAAACATCCATTGCACCACCGGGACTCGAACCCGAAATCTGTGGTACCGAGCACCAGAGTGCTAGCCACTCGACCATTAAACCCCTTTAAAAATAAATACAAGAAATTAAAAATATTAAGGTAAACAGGATTTAGAATTAAATATTATGTCTCATTTACTATTTTTTTATATCGATGATTAAGTTATTTACAAAATGTCACCAATTATTTAGTATGAAACGATTATTCAATATGTTTCCTTATTAAATCAGTACCAGATCTAGCAGTCTCTCCAATACCCTCCACCCGATTAATAAGTTAACGAACAAATAATTTTCTTTCCATAAAACCATATTCCTATATTTCCCCCATAAATTCCACAATTATTATTATTATAATTTTCAAAATTTATCAGTAATATTTACGTATGCTGTCAATCAGAGTTACGAAATGGATTTTTTATGTATTATACAGACGTACCACAATACTTCTTCTTTTTCAATGACGCAACAGCCCTAGTAGGTGAAGCAAGACCTTCTGCCTACTGGCATATTTTGAGACTGAGATTTTCCTTTTCTTAAGGAGTAGGGTGGTCGGCCGTATGACAACGCTCTACAGCCATATTAAACTGAGACCAACGGTTTACAGTGGATTCCGAACCACTACAAACCTCCATGGCACCGCCGGTACCTGGAACCTGTGTGGAACCTAGCGGCATAGTGCTAGACACTCGGCCATAAGGCCCCTTTAAAAATAAATAAAAGAATTTAAAAATATTAAGATAAACAGGTTTTGAATTAAATATTATCTCCATTTACTGCTTTTTTCGATTCCTACATTTAGTTTACACTCTCCCTATATATATCTTGTTCACATTAGTAATCATTCATAAAATACTTTTTATTCATCCACTCAAGTTTAGATACGTTTTTTTGAACTTGTAGTATATGACACTGGATGTTAATACAGTTTTTTCAAATATTAATTCAGTAATTAAATTTAATTCATTAATTTAATTTTTTTTTTTATATTTTAGTAGCATATATCTAATAATAGATGGCGCCAGATGTAAGATGAAAATTTCATCTTTATTTGCAAAAGAATTTTCTGCAATATAGTGAGAAAAAAAAATAGGAATTGACTTAATGTTTTTTTTTTTTTTTTTATTTTACATGCTGTATCAGAGATGATTAAGTTATTTACAAAATGTCCGCAATGATTTAGTATTAAAAGATTATTCAATATGCTCTCCATATTAAATCAGTATCAAATATAGGAATTTCTCTAATGCCCTCCACCCTACAGATAGGCTTAACGAACAAATCGTTTTCTTCCCATAAAACTCTTTTGACGACGATCAACCAAACGATGGAGCACTGCAGCGTGGGCCGGACGATTACATCAACCTCGTTATACATTGGAAAATAATTACTTCCCCATCCTACAAACATCCCTCTTAACCAGTGTCTGCCCTACTGCTCACGTGTGGGCCCCCGACCCTCCTTATTTAACGAAGTTGAGGGTTGCGCGAGATTTCCTCTTCACTTCATTTGCATTCACTGTTGTGAAATCGGGGTGGGAAGCTAAATCGGTGGATGTGGGTGGGCGAAAATTTGTGGGGAGGAAAAGTTAATGGAAAATCGATCGCAGCAACCGCGATTAAATGTTGGATTTGTTTTTTGGAAAAAGTGCAAGCGATTTCGTGTTTCATTGAGAATATTTTTTTAACTCTTTTGTGAGTGTGCATTTAAATTCATATTATCAAGTTTAAAGTTGATTAAATTAAATTCATATAATTATTATTATAATTGCATGTTTATTTAAATTCATATTCATATTATGATTAATTAAATTCATAGTATATAATTACATTTGATATTAACAAAAAATAAGTAAGTAAATAAATTACAATTAGAAATTAGGAAAAGTTGTAAAACATGCCATCATTTATTTCACAATTATTATTATTATTTATTTATTTATTTTTATAATTTATCAGTAATATTTACGTATGCTGTCAATGAGAGTGGTAAAATGGTTTTTCTTGTATTAAAGAGCCATACCACAGTAGTCCTTTTTTTCAATAGCGCGACAGCCCCATTGGTGAGCCAAGGCCATTTGGTTACTGGAAGATTTCGCGACAGGAGATGTTACTATTTTTACGGAGTAGGGTGGTCGGCCCTTTGTAAAACGCTCTACAGTCATATTAGTTTGGTTAGGTTTGTCACTCTACGTTCATCTTAGCCACTTTAAATTATAGGCCGGGACAGAACGGGACCTATAATTTAAAATGGATTCCAAACCACTACAAAAATAATCATGGCACCACCGGGTCTCGAAGCCGAAACCTGTGTACAGTCATATTAGTCTGAGACCTACGGTGTAAAGTGGATTCAGAACCATTAGAAATATCCATGGTATCTCCAAACATCTAGAATTCATGGAATCTCTCTTCCAAACCTCTAGAAACGTCCGCCGAGACTCGAAACCAAAGCCCTTGGTACCGACCGCCAGAGCGCTAGCTACTCGGCCCCTTTAAAAATAGATACAAAAATTTAAAAATATTAAGTTAAACAGGTTTTAGAATTAAATATTATGTCTCGGGGCAACGGGCGTACCGATTGCGGAGTTCCTAGGTGGCTTTAAGAGCCACAATACCTCCACATCTTAATTTAGTTAGAAAATTTGCACAAAATGAAGTTGCTTAAATTAAAGAATAAAAATAAAAGAAGATTAGAACAAATTAAAATTTAAGAAAAACACCCCCTGCTTGCTAACAATTAAAGCAGGAGATCGAAAAAGCTAAAGCTTTCGGTACAATTAGGGAATATTATGTCTCATTTATTGTTTTTTTTTATATAGCAGAGATGATTAAGTTATTTACAAAGTTTTAGCAATGATTTAGTATCAAAACATTATTCAATACGTTGCCCATATTAAAGCAGCACCAGACCTAAACGTTTCTCCAATACCCTACACCTTACAAACAGGCCCAACCAACAAATCATTTTCCTCCTATAAACCCCTGTTGACGACGGTCACCAAACGATGGAGCACTGCAACAAGGGTCGGACGATTTTATCAGCCTTGTTATACATTGGAAAGTAATTACGCACCTCCGCCCCCCTCCCCCCTCCAAACATCCATTTTAACCAGTGTCTGCCCTACTGCTCGCGTGTCACCCTCCTTATTTAACGAATTTCAGGGTTTGCGCGGGATTTCCTCTTCACTTCATTTGCATTCACTGTTGCTGAGTCTTATGTGGAATCGGGGTGGAAACCTAAATCGGTGGAAGGGGGATGTGGGTGGGCGAAAATTTGTGGGGAAGAAAAGTTAATGGAAAATCGATCGCTGCAACCGCGATTAAATGTTGGATTTGTTTCTTGGAAAAAGTGCAAGCGATTTCGTGTTTCATTGAGAATTTTTTTTTTTAACTCTTTCGTCAGAGTATATTTAAATTCACACTAAAAATTAGCAAAAATAAAAATAAAATAAATAAATTACAATTAAACTTTAGAAAATGTTGTAAATGCATGTTAATATTTATTTCACAAATTATTATTATTATTATTGATATTATTATTATTATTTTACAATATATCAGTAATGTTCAATTATGCGATGAATGAGAGTTGCGGAAAGGTTTTCCTTGTATAAAAGAACCATACCACAGTACCTCTTTTTCAATGGCGCTACAGCCCCATACGTGAGCCAAGTCTGTCTGACTACTGGCAGATTTGGAGACAATAGATGATCCTATTTTTACGGGGTAGGGTGATCGATCCTTTGACAACGCTCTACAGTCATATTAATTTGGTTTGGTTTGTCACTCTAATCTCATCTTGAACAGAAGTTAGGCTAAACTAACAGGGACCTACAGTTTAAAGTGTATTCCGTACTACCAGAAACATCAATTGGATCTCGAAAAAATCTAGAATTTATGCGATCTCTCTTTCGAAATACTAGAATGTATTCGAATTGTTTCGTAAGAGATAATTTAAGTTCATATTAAATATCTTAAAGTTTATTAAATTAAATTCATATTATAAAGTTAAAACTTATTAAATTAAACTCATGAATTCATGTTACGAAGTTTAAATTTATTAAATTAAATTTATAAATTCATATTATAAAAAAATATTAAATTAAATTCATAAATTCATAATACGAAGTTTAAATTTATTAAACTAAATTTATACATCCATATTATAAAGTTTAAAGTACTCAAATAAACACATGAATTCATATTATGAAATGGAAATATTTATTTGTGTATCTTTATAATATGATATAAACTATCGAACCAAAAATATACTTCAGCATTAATACAGCGTTAGAAATATTTAAAATGTCCCAAGTTATACAGATTCTCAGATACACCATCTTGCACAACCTTGCACACATGAGTCTGGTTCCATGCTCACAGTGGCACGTACTCGAAGCATTGTAATAGGTGACAGTCAAATTTCTTGTTCGCAAAACCCGCTCATCCTTTCTGCAACGTGAGCAACCTGGTGGAGCCATGACAGCTCTTCTCCTGTCCACCTCCAGTGATGGACAGTGATGAGGCTCATCGCTCTGCACTTAGGGGTGGGGTGGGGGGTCCAGGACATTGATGGAGAACCCCAAAATTCAGGGAATGTCATTGCGCGACACAAAATGACACCTTCTGTGTCTTTGTCTTATCTCTATGACTACTTTTCGTCATTTTTTTTCTTTTTATATGTAATAATGAAATGAAAACATTTATTTTCATATCTTTCTAATACCATACAAACTGTCGAGACATTTGTAAAATTCGAACCAGTAATATGAAGTAAATGTCCATAATATTTTACACTGTAAAATTTTCTACAGCATTTGTCATTCTGTAACTTTCAATAACATTTTTCCTGCATAATTTTCCTTTGTTTTATTTCTTTGTAGCTTTTCTTGTTGTTAATTTTTTCTTTATATCATTTTCTTTATTTTTTCTATGTACTAATATATATGCAATAATAAAACGAAATTATTTATTTGTATATCTTTATATTATGATATAAACTATCGACCTAGTGATACACCACGGCATTATAAATATTTAAACTGTCTCAAGTTGTAGAGAGTTTTAGATACACCATCTTGCACAACGTATCAAATCCATGCGTATATGTGTCTGGTTTCATGCTCACAGTGGCACGTACTCGAAGCATTGTAATGAGTGGCAGTCACATTTCTTGTTCGCAAATCCTACTCATTCTCTCTCAACGTCTGCCACCCGGTGGAACCATGACAGACATGTTCCTGTCCACCCTCCTATGATGGACAGTAATGCGGCTTATCACTCTCGAATGGGGGCTCACGGTCATTGATGGAGGACCACCAAATCCTGAGAATGTTACTGCGCGACACGAAATGACACCTTCTGTGTTTCCACCTTGGTTGGGGGCTTATTATTCCAGCACATGTAAGATAGTATGGATTTATGTAAATTGGCTGAATTTGGAATGAGAATTGATCTTCAGCAGGTATCAGTTTTAGTATAGTGCTTCAGTAATAGATTTGTTATATTTAACCATTATGTTAATGCAGGTAATTAATCGTTGCTGTTAGTTAAGTTAGCATGAATATTTTATTTTAGAATTTGTTTTTTTTTCGTTTGTTATATTTTATATTTTATAAAACATTTCTTTGTAATTTTCCATAGCATATCATTTTCTTTACTTTTCTTTGCGTCAATTATATATGCAGTGAGAAAAGAAAATATTTATTTGTACATCTTTATAACATGATATAAACGATCAATCACTAATATCACTAATATAACGTCATAAATATTTAAACTGTCTCAAGTTATACGGATTTTTAGATACACCTTCTTGACACAACTTGACAAATCCTTATGTTCATGAGTCTGGTTTCACAATGGCACGTACTCGAAGCACTGCAATGAGTGGCAGTCAAATTTCTTGTTCGCAATTCCCACTCGCCCTCTCTCAACGCCTGTACCCCAGTGGAGCCATGACAGCTCTTGTCCTGTCCATTCCTTATGATGGACAGTGATGCGGCTCATCGCTCTAGACTGGGGGGTCCAGGACATTGGTGGAGAACCACAGAATCCAGGGAATGTTATTGCGTGACACGAAATGACACCTTCTGTGTTTCCGTCTCGGTTGGGGACTTGTTATTCTAACACTTGTAAGATAGCGTGGATCTGTGTAGATGGACTGAATTTGAAATGAGAAGTGTTCTTCAGTGGGTATTAGTTTTAGGATAGTGCTTCAGTAATATATTTGTTGTATTCAATCGTGGTGTTAATAAAGTGTGCACAAAAGTTTTTAATGAATGTTGTTAGTTAGTTAAGTGAACGGGATCATTTTATTTCAGTATTTGTTTTGTTTGTTATATTTTATATTTAAATTTTTTAAACTTTTTGTTTGTAGTTATCCTCTTTATCCTTTTTCTTTTTACAAATTCGTTTAATGTTTTGCGCTGTATAATTTTCCTGTAGAATTTATCCTTTATAATTTCCTACAGCCTTTTTCACTTTACAGTATGTTTTCAATAGGATCTTTCCTGTAAAATTTTTTATCCTTCGCTTTTTTTTGTTTTTTTTTTGAAGTTTTTTTTTCTTTGTATCCAATGCATATTCAATAATAAAATGAAAATTATAATTTTTTATATCTTTATAATATGATCTAAGTTATCAAACCAATTATAGAATTCGAACCAGTAAGTATCGAAACAGCATGATAATTTGAACCAGTAACTATCGAAACGGTTATAAGAAGTAATATTTAATAATATACACTGAACAATTTTATACAGCCTTTTTCATTCTGTAATTTTCAATAGCATTTTTTCAACATAATTTTCCTTTTTAATTATTTCCATTTGTTTTATTTTTTTCTAGCTTTCCTTTCCTTTTTTTTTTTTTTTTTTTTCTTTATATCCTTTTCTTTTTTTTTTCTTTGTGTCCAATATATACGCAATAATAAAAAGAAAATATTTGAATATCTTTATAATATATAAACTATCGTGCTAGTAATAAAGATACCATAGCATTAATTCAACGTTATAAATATTTAAACTGTCTGAAGTGATACAGATTTCTAGATACACCATCTTGATACAACTTGACAAATCATTGTGTACATGAGTCTGGTTCCATGCCCACAATGTCACGTACTCGAAGCATTGCAATGAGTGGCAGTCAAATTTCTTGTTCGCAAATCCCACTCATCCTCTCTCAACGTCTGCCACCTGGTGGAGCCATGACTCCACTAATGTCCAACCCCTATGATGGACAGTGATGCGGCTCATCGCTCTCGAATGAGGGGGGAGGGTCCAGGACATTGATGGATGACCCCAAAATCCGGGGAATGTTATTGCGTGACACGAAAGGACACCTTCTGTGTTTCCGCCTCGGTTGTGGGCTTGTTATTCCAACGCTTGTAAGATGGTATGGATTTGTAGAGATGGACTGAATTTGGAAGGGGAATTGTTCTTCAGCGGATTTTAGGTATAAGAGAGTGCTTTATTGATAGCTTTGTGATAATTAACCATGATTTTAATAAAGCATAAATGTAGTTGCTGTCAGTTAGTTAAATCAGCATGAACATTTTATTTTATAATTTAAAATTTTTATCATTCTAGAAGTTACTAAAAATCACTGCTTAACTACATTTGGTTTTCAAAGTTCAATCAAATATGGGTTCTTTAACAATTTCCTTTATATATATATATATATATATATTTTTTTTTTAATTTGTACCGGTTTGTTTGATAGCATCATTCTTTTTTTGGGAATTTTCAAATTTGGGACCTGAATGTTAGCGCTCTTTCGGTGCCACAGGAGGTTCGAATCCCGGCGGTGCCATGGATGTTTGTAGTGGGAATCCACTTTAAGCCGTAGGTTTTCTATGACTGTAAGAGCGTCATGGAGCAAAAGTCAGGCTTTTACGGGTGCTCCATCACAACAGAAGCTGCTTCCTTCCCCTTCAATCATGAGTAATGGGCTTTTCATGGTATTTTTTTTTAATTTTTTTTTTTTATTTTCTTTTAAGTTTTTTTAACAGGTTCCCTTTTTTTTTTATTTTTTATTTTTATAATTCCATAGAATTTTCGTTTATAAGTTTTCATGGTATTTTTTTTTTATAATTTTCTACAGGATTGTTTTTTTTTATTTTTAATAATTTTTCACATATTTTTTTTTCTTTTATAATTTTTTATAGAATTTTTTACTTTCATAATTTTCTATAGTATTTTTCTAATATAATTATTCATACCATTTCTCCTATTTACGTTTCCAATGCATTTTCCTGTTAAATTTTCCATTGCTTTTTACATTGTAGACTTTTCCACATCATTTTTTACTGTACAATTTCAAATATCATTTTTCCTTTATAATTTCCTTTGGATTTTATTTCTTTGTTTATTTTCATACAAAAAAATTTATTTTATTTTTCCCTTTGCTCTTTTTTCATTTGTAATTACCTTCTGTTATTCTTTCTTTGTATCTTTTCTTTTTCTTTTTTTTTTCATTTTGTCCATTCTATATGCTGTAATGAAATAAAAACCTTTGTTTGCATGTCTTTATAATATATAAACTATCGAACCAGTAATACACCTTAGCATTAATACAATGTTATAAATATTTAAACTGTCTCAAGTTATAACAGATTTTTAGACATATCATCTTGCTGAACTTGACAAATCCTTGTGTACATGAGTCTGGTTCTATGCTCCCAGTGGCACGTACTCGAAGCATTGTAATGAGTGGCAGTCAAATTTCTTGTTCGCAAATCCCACACCTCCTCTCTCAACGTCTGCACTCCAGTGGCAATGATGCGGCTCATCGCTCTAGACTGGGGGGGGGGTCCAAGGACATTGATGGATTACCGCAGAATACAGGGAATGTTACTGCGTGACACGATATGACACCTTCTGCGTCTCCGGCTCGGTTGGAGGCTTGTTATTCCAACACTTGTAAGATAGTATGGATTTGCGCAGATTGACAGAATTTGGAATGAGAATTGTTCTTCAGCGGGTATTAGTTTTAGGATAGTGCTTTTGTGATAGCTGTGTGTTATTTAATCATAATGTTAATAAAGTGTGAATAAAATTTATTAATTTATTTAATTAGTTAAGCTAACGGGAACATTTTATTTTAGAATTTAGAATTTTTATCATTCGTAGAAGCATACTAAAAATCGATGTTTAATTAAATCTGAGTTTCGAGGTTTTTACAAATATGTGGTGTTAAAAATAATATAAAACATTTATTTATAAGCTTCATTTAATTTGTTTGGTTTTATATATTTTCTTTAAGTTTTTTTAAACTCTTCTTTTTTAGTTTTCTTTTGTAGTTTTGCACGGAATTTTTTTTTTTCCTTTTATAATTTTCCATAGCATTTTTTTTTTCTATTTTACAAATTTTTATAATAATTTACACTGTACAATTTTCCTACAGCATTTTTCACTTTATATTTTTCAATGGCACTTATCCTGCATATTAATCCTTTGTAATTTTTATCCTTCGTTTTATTTTTTTGTAGCTTTTCTGTTTTTTTTTTCTTTCTATTCAATGCATGTGCAATAATAAAATAAAAATATTTATTTTATATATCTTTATAATATGGTATAACCTATCGAACTAGTTATATAAATCGAACCAGTAATATAATTCGAACCAGTAATAAGAAGTATTTTTTTTCAAAATATTTTAAACCGCATTATTTAATTACTTACTTTAAAATCTACAGCATTTTAACTCTATAATTTTCAATATCATTATCTATGCATGATTTTCCTTTGCAATTTTTTTTCTTTGTATCCAATATATATACAATAATAAAATGAAAATATGTATTTGTATATCTTTATAATATGATATAAACTAGCGAACCATAATACACCACAGCATTAACATAAGGTTATAAATATTTAAACTGTCTCAAGTGATACAGATTTTTAGATACACCAACCTGCACAACTTAACAAAATCCTTGTGTACATGAGTCTGGTTTTATGCTTAAAATGGCACGTACTCAGAGCATTCCAATGAGTGACAGTCAAACGCCTTGTTCGCAAATCTTTCATCCTCTCTCAATGTCTGCCACCCTGTGGAGCCATGACAGCCCTTCTGCTGTCCACCTCCTATGATGGACAGTAATGCGGCTCATCGCTCTGACTGGGGGGGTCGCGGACGTTGATGGAGGACCCCAGAATCCAGGGAATGTTGTTGCGTGACACGAAATGACACCGTCCTGTGTTTCCGCCTCGGTTGTGGGCTTGTTATTCTAACACTTGTGAGATAGTATGGATTTGTATAGATTGACTGAATTTGGAATGATAATTGTTCCTCAGAGGGCATTAAGTTTTGTGGTAGTGCTTCAGTGATGGTTTTGGGATATTTAACCATGATATTAATAAAGTTTAAATAAACGTTATTAATTATTGCTGTTTGTTAGTTATCAAGAATTTTTTTTTAAATATATAGTTTTTATCATTCGTAGAAGTATACTAGAAATGAGTCTTTAATTAAATTTTTAACGTTTTTCAAGTTTTCAACGTTCACCCAAATATGGGTTCCCAACATAATATAAACTATTTACTTTTTTTTATACTTCTTTCCTTTTGTTGTTTTTCTTGTATAATTTTTCATGACATTTTCTTCCTTTTATAATTTTTGCATGAAATTTTTCTGCGTTTATCATAATATTTTTCTTTCACAATCTTCCATAGCATTCTTTACACAACAACTTTCAAAATAATTTTTCCTGCGTGATTTTCCTTTGTTTTATTTCTTTGTAGCTTTTCTTTTTTTTTTCTCTGTGCATCATTATCTTTATTTTATTCTTTGTATCCAATAAAAAAAAATGTGAAAAATGTAAAGAAATATTTATTTGTATAACTTCATAATATATAAACTGTCTAACCAGTAATATAATGTGATAAATATTTAAATTGACTCAAGTCATAGACAATGAATAGAATTTTAAGTACAACATCTAGCACAACTTGCTTGACAAATCCTTGTGCCCATGAGTCTCGTTCCATGCTCCCAATGGCACGTACTAGAAGCATTGTAATGAGTGACGGTCGTATTTCTTGTACGCAAATCCCACCTCATCCTCTCTCAACCCGGTTGGAACCATGACAGCTCCTTTCCTGTCCACCTCCTGTGATGGACAGTCATGCGGCTCAACGCTTTCTCGAATAGGAGGGGGTGTCCAGGACATTGATGGAGGACCCCAAAATCCAGGGAATATTATTGCGTGACAGGGAAATGACACCTTCCGTGTCTCCGCTTGGGTTGGGGGTTTGTTATTCCAACAATTGTAAGGATTTGTGTAGATCGACTGAATTTGGAATGAGAATTGTTCTTCAGCTGTTATTAGGTTTATGATAGCTTCTTTTTGTTCTTTTATCCAATGCATATGCAATAATAAAATAAAAATATAGATTTTGTATATCGTTATATGATATAATCTATCAAACAAATTATATATTTCAGACCAGTAACTATAAAACCAGTAATATAATTCGAACCAGTAATAAGAAGAAATTTTTTCATAACTTTTTAAACTCCAGTACTTAAATACTTACTTGATTTTCTACATCATTTTACACTCTATAATTTTGAATACCATTTTTTCGCCATAATTTATTTGTATCATTTTCTTTATTTTTTCACTGCATCCAATATATATGCAATACTGAAAAAAAAATATTTATATATCTTTATATTACATAAACCATCGTGCAAATAATACATCTTAGCATTAACATCAGTTTGATCAATATTTAAGCTGTCTCAAGTTATACAGATTTTTAGAAACACCATCTTGAACAACTTGACAAATCTTTGTGTGCATGAGTCTGGTTTCAGGCTCACAGTGGCACGTACTCGAAGCATAGCAATGAGTGACAATCGAATTTCTTGTTCGCAAATCCCGCTCATCCTCTCTCAACCCGGTGGCGCCATGACAGCTCTTCTCTTGTCCACCCCCTGTGATGGACAGTAATGTGGCTCATCGCTCTAGACTGGGGGAGGAGGGGAGGTGGACGTTGATGGAGGACCTCAAAATCCAGGGAATATTACTGCGTGACACGAAATGACACCGTCCGTGCTTCCGCCTCGGTTGGGGGCTTGTTATTCCAACACTTGTGAGATAGTATGGATGTGTGTAGGAGAATTGTTCTTCAGTGGGTATTAGTTTTGTGATAGATTGGTGATATTTAACCATGCTGTTAATAAAGTGTTATTAATAAATGCTGCTAGTTAAGTTAGCATGAACATTTTATTTTAGAATTTAGAATATTTATCATTCGTAGAACATACTAGAATTCAATGTTTTACTAAGATTGGTTTTCAAAGTTCAGTCAAATATGAGTTCTTTAATATAATATGTAATACAACATTTATTTTGTAATTTTCAATTAGTTTGTTCGTTTGATATATTTTTTTTAAAGTTTTTTAAATTATCTTTGTAGTTTTTCATTCATAATTTTCCATGGCATTTGTTTAATATTACTGTTTTGTATAGCATTTGTTTACTTTTAAAAGTTTCCATAGCATTTTTTTACATTCATAATTATACATAGCCTTTTTTTTACATTTATAATTTTGCATAGCATTTTATTGCTTTTGTAATTTTAAATAGAAATTTTTTTTCTATGTTTATATATTTCCATATTTTTTTTTCCACGACATTTTTCCTGTATAATTTTCTACTGCATAATTCTCTTTTTTTTTTTGTAGTTTTTATTTTTCTTTTTTTTTTTTCTGTGTTTTTTTTTTTTTTTTTTTTCGTATCCAATACATATACAATAATAAAATGAAAATATTTATTTGCAAATATCTATAACATGATATAAACTATAGAACCAGTAACACACCATAGCATCAATACAAAGTTATAAATATTTAAACTGTCTCAAGTTATACAGATTTTTAGGTACACCCTCTTGCACAAATTGACAAATCCCTGTGTACATGATTCTGGTTTCATGCTCACAATGGCACGTACTCGAAACTTTGTAATGAGTGGCAGTCAAATTTCTTGTTCGCAAATCCCACTCATCTCTCTCAACCCGGTGGAGCCAGGACAGCTCTCCGTCCTATCCACCCCCTGTGATGGACAATGATATGGCTTATCGCTCATGATTGGGGGGTCCAGGACATTTATCGAGGACCCCAAAATCCAGGGAATGGTATTGCGTGACACGAAATGACACCTTCTGTGTTTCCGCCTCGGTTGGGGGCTTGTTATTCCAACACTTATAAGGTATTCTGGATTTGTGTAGATTGACTGAATTTGGAATGATAATTGTTCTGCAGCGGGTATTAGTTTTACTATGATAGTACTTCAGTGATAGCTTTGTGATATGTAACTATTATGTTAATAAAGTGTTTTTAATAAATGTTGTTAGTTAGTTAAGTTAGGATGAACATTTTACTTTGGAATTTATAGTTTTTATTGTTCGTAGAATGATACTAGAAATGATTGTTTAACTAATTTTGGTTAACAAAGTTCAGCTAAATTTGGGTTCTTAGTTATGATATAAACCATTTACTTTGTAATTTTCAATTAGTTTGTTTCTTTTCATATTTCTTTAAAGTTTTTTAAGCTTTTTCTTTGTAGTATACTTTTTATAATATTCCATGGCAATTCTTTCGTTTAAAAATTTTCGCAGCATTTTTTCTTCTTCTACAATTTGCCCATAACATTTTGTCATTTATAATTTTCCATATCATTTCTCTGGTATACTAATAATGCTTCATAACATTTCTCCTATTCAGGTTTTAAAAGCATGTTTCTGCTATAATGCTTAACATTTCTCCTATTCAGGCTTCCAAAGCATGTTTCTGCTATAATGCTTCATAACATTTCTCCTATTTAGTTTTCCGAAAAAATTTTCTGGTATAATGCTTCATAGCTTTTATCCTATTTAGTTTTCCAAAGAATGTTTCTAGCGTAATGCTTTATAGTAATTCTCATATTCAGGTTTCCAAAGCATATATGTGGTTAAATGTTTCATAACATTTCTTCTATTGCAGTTTCCAAAGCATTTTCCTATTCAATTTTTCATTGCTTCTTTCACTGCTTTTCACGGAATTTTTAATGTACAATTTTCTATAGCCTTTTCCCTGTGCATTTTTTTTTTTTTTTTTCTTGTACAAAATGATACAAAGAAAAAAAAATTTTTTGTATCTTTCCATCACATCTTTCCATTTTTATAATTTTCTTTGCATTTTTTTGTTTATTTTTTTGTAGTTTTTTTTTCTATTGTACATTTCTTTATATATTTCCTTTGTAATTTTCCATTCAGTTTTTTCTTTCTATTTTATTTTTGTATAGTTCTTTATTTTTTTTATTTTCTTCACTATATTTTGGTAACATTTAATTATGTTGTTTTATATTTTTGTCAAAATTAAAATTTATGAAAGAAAATGTACTTCTACAAATTCTATTGATTAATGTTATTGTAGCATAAAATTATGCATTCATTTCCAACAATACAAAAATTAAAATGCAAACAAAATTAATATCCATCATATTAATTATTCATTTCTGAAGCACACTAAAAATATAAAATCCATCTAATAACATAAGTTAATTTACATTTATTTAAATATTTCCATCTTCTAAATCTTTAAAAGCTAACAAGAACAAACAAAGCATATTTCGTGAATCAGTTTGAAACTCGGAATTTCTTATGGGAAAAAACTTAATTTAGTTCAACTTCGGCAAACAAAGATCATATTGACACACTTCTAATCAGAAAATTCACAAAACAAGCAAACAAACCCAACGACAGTTCTATTTTCTACCAGAACCCACTAACAGCCCAAGAAAACAGAACAAGTTTCAAAACTGTTCCCCAACTAATTTAGTCCAAAAAGAAAAACTGGCTAAAAGACGAAAAGCTCCTTTGACTTCTCTCACCCAATTGGCTGAGCCAACATCATCCGAGCTAATGATTAGTCCCTCTTGAACCAATTAAAAGGTTCCCTGGTTTAAAAGATTTTCGCAGCCTTAATTTGCATCTTCTTGGCAAGCAAATGACCATGCAGCCTTCGGCGCCAAAGTTAATGAAAAATCAATGGAGGCTTCCGCAATTTGCTATAACACCTTTACTCGTACCTGGGTTGGCAATTTATTTGGCCCTATTTAGCCACAGCAATTACGCCAACCCAATGATTCTCATGACTTTCGAGTCCCATGGCGATCGAGATTTTCCTGGAATCCTTTCAGAGCAAGAGTGGCATAAGTCAACCATTTTTGTTTTCTTTCCTTATGAGACTTATCTCATGTAAAGTATGTTTTTATTCAAATGATGAGTCAAAGTATTAAAAATAATAATAAAAAGTATTACATAATTATTATTATTATTTTAATTTTTTACTGTTGTTGAACCTGGATTTTTATCTTGATCTGTTGGATCCTGGATCTGTTGTTGACCATATTTTTTCCACTTTTATATGACACGAACTTATATACATCAAAGAAGAATTAATGGAAAAAACGCCTTCTAGGGGGAATTAGTGGGGAAAACGCCTTCTAGGAGGTCTTTTAGGGATACCTATCTAACCAGTAATACGAAGTAAATTTTCATAATATTTTACACTGTACAATTTTGAACAACAATTTTCCTGTATAATTTTATAGAACATTTTTCAATTGTATTTTTTACTGCATAAATTTGTTTTGTAATTTATTCACTTATTTTATTTCTTTGCTGTTCTTTTTTTTTTTTCTTTTTTTTTCTTTGCACCCAATTTATTTGTAATAATGAAAATATTTATTTGTATATCTTTATAATAAGATGTAAACTATCGAACCAATTTTAATTAGAAGTAAATTAGAATTTATCACGCATAATTTTGCTTTGTATTTTTTTTTTTTTTTACTTTGTAGTTTTTCCTTTGTAATATATTTTCTGTCCTTATCGCAGTTTACCTGATGTAAAGTATACTTTTATTTAAATCATAGGTTAAAGTAATAAAAATAATACTCAAAAAGTATTACATTATTATTATCATTTTTATTGTTTAATTGTTGTTGAACCTGAATAGGACATATGTTCCACTTATATATGGACTTCCCATCAAAGTAGAAAGGGGGATGGGGGGTGTAGCCTTATAGAATGACTTTTAGGGATAAATATCTAACCAGTATTATGAAGTAAATTCTCATAATATTTTACACTGTACAATTTTCGACAGCATTTTTCCTCTATAATATTCAGTAGCATTTCTCTCGCATAATTTTTCTTTGTAATTTTTTTTTCGGGGCCTGAATGGCTAGTGGCTAGCGCTCTGGCACTCGGTACCACAGGTTTCGGGTTCGAATCCCGGTGGTGCCATGGATGTTATAGTGGTTCGGAATCCACTTTAAACCGTGAGTCCCGGCCTAACAGGATCGTAGAGCGTTGCGGGGGCATTGTTACTCCGCGTCCGTGGCTTACACGCGCCCCCTGGGTAATGCGAAATGAGTAACGTCTGTGCAGCGCTTGCCTTAAGGCATCAGAGACAAGTATCTAAGTGTTTGCCAGCTGCTTTAAAACAAAAAAATTTTTTTTTCTATATCATATTTTACATCATATAAATTTCATAAGTATACTTAATTTAAACAATAGGTCAAAGCATTAAAAATAATACCCAAAATATTACATTAATATTACATATTTTTATTATCATTTTCATATTTTATTGATGGTCATTTCTCCTGAACGCCACATGGCGGCGCTCTTGACAGTGTATATGAGGAAGCATTGTTACATCATGGATTACAAATAAAATTTATATAAAACCCATACTAACTATTCACTTTAATTAACTAACTATTAGCTAAAAAAATTCAACGAATTGGCTGTAACATAGTTTCATATGATTTGAGGATAAAGTACATGCTCACTTCAACAAAATTTTTGTGTGGTGTGCAGATTGGGCAACCAGATTGTAATTGGGTGTGGTTGGAATGAGGTATTATCGGACTACTAGTACACCACGCCACATCACTGTGCCTAGAGCTGAGTTACCCCAAACAAATAATGATGTTTGAATGGACGCACGATGGAGGCGGAAAAGTTTTGCCTAATTGACTTTTGGAGATACAGAAGCTGGACAATGGGGAAAATTCATACAAGAACAGGGTATTATCTGACTAGTACCCCAAACAAATAATCAGTTTGTCCGTTTCGGTTGTTTACCATTGCGCAAAATTGTTGTTAACTATATTAACCGTTAAAAATTTCATCGAATTGTGTTGATTAACTCAAATTATCGGAATAACTTTTATTATACAGAACCTCAAAGCAATGTTGTTGCTATTGTCGTGTCCCTCACGGAAGGAGGGGAGGGGAGAGGGGTTCAGCTTCTGTTCTGATGGAGCATCCGTAGGTAGAAGTCTGACTTCTGCTCCGTAACGCTCTTACAGTCATAAGAGACCGGAACCTACGGCTTAAAGTGGATCCCGAACCACTACAAACATCCATGGCACCGTCGGGATTCGAACCCGAAACCTGTGGCACCGAGCGCCAGAGCGCTAGACACTCGGCCATTCAGGTCCCAAATTTGTGAATGCCAACGGCACGCGGTGTTCCCAGGTGGTCCCCCTCCCAAGTACTGACCGCGCCCAATGATGCTTGACTTGCGTATATTCAGCTGATTACAATTGACAATGAATTCAGTATCTACATATTATCATGTGCAATGCTCATTTAGATTTGGTGTGTCGCTCTAGAGTCATTTTTTGCACACTTTAGGCTAATTAGACAGGGACCTACAGTTTAACGTGGATTCTGAAACACTCACAAACACCCATGCCACCGCCATTATTCGAATTTGAAGTCTGTGCTAGCAAATGCCAGACCGCTAGCCAATTGGCCATCAGGACACGCCTCTTACCAGTCAAAAAGATTATGGTTTAAAAACACCCATTGAATTACAGAAATTTAAAAAAGAGATATAATATAGAGAAAAAAAAGGAAATGTTTGGTAAATAATGTAATTGTCACTATGAAATTACCATAAACTAATATAAGCATAAGTGGAAAGTGAGTAGAAGACGCAGAAGTAAAAATTAATGGGGGTAAACCTGTGAAAATAAAAGTATCACAGTGATACATGATATTTTAACGGCTTTCATTCTATAAAGAATAAAATACTTTTATTGAGAATGATAGATTGGGTGCAGACGATTCAATTCATATTTCAAGAGTAATGGTTTATTGGGATGATTAAATGTTCTAAAACGTTTCTAAAATGTTCATTAATTTGATGATTTTCTTCTGGTACATGAATTGTAAAGTACATTCTATTTCAGTGGATATAAAAAGGCTTTGAAGAGATATGAAGATACCATGATTCTGTAAAAGGACAAGTAGTTGCATCTTGGAATGGTTCTTCAGTTTCTTCAGAGGAAAACCATCATCTGAGAGGTTGAATCTTTTGAGGTATGTTGAAAATGGAATCATGATATCTAATATATATAATTTCTTCTTTAGATAGAATTCTGTGATTTGTTGATACTTTAATACTCGAAATATTTTCGCCCCAATCTTTTTGCAAATCCTATGAAAGATAATTATTTAAATTATTTTTGAGTTAAAATGGATAAGAAAGACAAATTGAGTCGCCATCTACACTCAAGAGCCAAAACATTATGACCACCTGTCAATAACGAGTTGGCCCACCTTTGGAGCGCAACACAGCTTCAACCCGACATGACATGGATTAATACCACCACTTAATACCAGTTAAATACCACCACTTAATACCAGTTAAATACCACTTCCACCTGATCACGTGCCTTCCACATCATCTAGGCGAGTTCATCGCAAAATGTAGGGGTGGTCATAATGTTTTGGCTCTTGAGTGTAGAACGTTTGATAAGCAATGCTATCTGCCAAATACTCATTGCCAAAATAGATTACATATGCTTTTATCTGAAATAACTGGGTGGAATCATTGCAGAGTTTTGCTGCATTTCTCTAGCCATTGGAGTATAGGTTTTAGAATTAATGATGACAGATTGACTGATTGACTGTTTGTCCAAATTGAAGCTGCATTATTTAGAGTTTTCGTTTACTCTAAGGCTTTTTCAATACTAAGAAGTTCACCTCAGAAAATGCTCCCTCCCATTCGGAAATTAATTTGTCCTATTTGAAAAATATGAACTCAAATTTTGAGATCTATAACAAAATTTGCTGGTTGTACCTTAAAATCTTTATTTTTTCCCATCGTAGTCATTTTAGCGCGTGTCTACGAGGTGTACTAGTGTCTTGTATTGTCTATCGCTGTTGTCTTGTATTGTAAACATTTTATGACCTTCAATTGATATGTATGAAGATTGTTTCATATTCCATATGAACATGTTTCTGTACCTACATAATATTTAGAACTATTTGCTAAATTATCAATAATGGAATTATAGATGATTTGATAATGAACTCGAGTTTTGAGATCTATATCAAAATCTGTTGGATGTGCCTTAAAATCATTATTTTTTTCCTCGTAGTCATTTTGGTTAAAATTAGTGTTATGTGTTGTAAACATTTTTCAACCTTTAGTTGATTTGTATGAAATTCTTTTCATATTTAGGAATAAATATGATATTCCAGTAACCAATTTTAAGGTTGAAGTTGGAAATTGTATGATAAGTTTCGGTAATAAAAATTAAAAAATATCTTTAATTTGTTGTTATTATTTTTGTTTGTCTATCTATAAGTTTGGTTGCTCTTACGCCGTGTGAGAGCATATGCTCTTTAACTGTTTTGCAGAGTTTCTTCTGTGCCTTTAATCATAACTTTGTTGCCGACAATTTTATAGAGACGATTGAGTTTCCCCATTGTTTTAATTGATTGTTTTTTAATGAGCAATCCAATTAAATATTTCATATAATATGACATAAATATTTGAGGATCTTCACTCTTCGTATTAGTTTATCGTTCCAATGAATCTTTAGACCATTTTTTTTTTATTTATCGAATAGAATGTAGTTGATCTTTTCAAAAGAAACTATAATATGTTTCGTTGACCACATTTTAAATTTATTCTGAGCTGTAGCTGTGAGTTGTTTGAGTCCCTCTCTTGTCAGAACTAAAATGATGAATGCGAAGGCATCAGCATATAACAGCAAATGATAATCTGGTGGGCCAGGAAGAATGCAGCATTTCTACTATAAAGTTCATGTGAATTTGGAAATTTAATAAAATTCCTGATTCTTTGGCGAAGAATGCCAGCAGTCTGAAATCGGAGTGCCGTTCATATTTCCTTTGCAGATGCAAATGCCTTGGCAAAACCTAAACTTATAATTCCTTCTAAGATTAAAACTGAATATCAAATTACAGAATTAGATGTCAGCAGAAAACAGCTACTACTCTCGCAAGATCAATCATGAAGCACCACAACAATATGAAAATTTCTGCGGATGGCATTAAAAATACCAAAAATGGTGGAAACTGGCCTGATGTCGAACTTACTCCTCATCAGGTCTTTGATTGCTCAACTGTGGCAGCCGCAATACATTGTATGTACTATCCATCAGAAAGAGTATTTACAGTCCAGAGCCAAAACATTATGACCACCTGTCAATAACGAGTTGGCCCACCTTTGGCACGCAACACAGCTTCAACCCGCCTTGGCATGGATTAATACCACCACTTAATACCAGTTAAATACCACTTCCACCTGATCACGCACCTTCCACGTCATCCAGGCGAGTTCATTACAAAATGTAGGGGTGGTCATAATGTTTTGGCTCTTGAGTGTATATTCCAAGCTGGCAATCAGCATAAGCAATATTATTCTGGAGCACCACGATATTTGATTTTCTTATATTCGTCAGGGAATAAAATAACAACAACAATATATATTGGGTTCCAAAAAAGCTGGGCCACTAGAAGATCTCTGTGAACAACCCTAGAACTATGCGTGAAAATCTGATCGGAATTGCTACTTTTCTATTGTTAAGAACATCAAGCAGATATATTTTTCAATTATTAAAGACAATGCTTATTTAAATTGTCGAAGGTTCCTTTATTGTCTTTTGAGATAAGAACGTAGTATTCGACGTCAGACTGAGAATTCTTTTAAAAAACCCATTTACATGATTAATGCATTGTCAGCTGATTTTCATTTTCGAAATCCATATTCTGGTGGATGGAGTTTGTTGGTGTGAACAAGCCTGTAGTTTAGCATTTGAAATAATTTTCTGAAAATGTTCCAAATGTAGAAAATTGGCCAAAAAGAATTAATTCTGGAGAAATCTTTACCTTTCTAGTGAAATATAGTAGTACAATGAATTTTATCTTAAGACCTTTTGGAAAGGAATGGACAGAGATATTTATTGAAGAGATTTAAAAGGACTAATGGAAAATATTTGCAGACCACTTGTAAAATTGTATAATCAATACAATCGTAAACAGGTACTTTACCTTTCTTCAATGTTTGAATAAACCGTTTTAGTTCAGGATAAATAAAATGAAATTCTTGAAATATTTCATTATTATTCGTTATTTGTATTTGTGGAAAGGGATTTTACTGTGGGTAAAACTTTTTAAGATGGTTCAGTGCTATATCTTAAACGTTTCTTTCAAGTGGATCAGCAGTTTCTGTAAACAACGTTGATGGTGGAATTTGGAAGGAAGTTCTACACAGAAAACACGTTTGGGGTTCCATGTGGTTCTGTTGTATTTAGGAATTAATTGCTTATAAAGTGTTATTTTCTTGGAATAAGTAATCTGATTCTTGGCTCTGTCTTCACCCTCAATATTTGGTAATCGTCTTGTGAGAGCTTTTAATTCTTTTTTCTTTACTAGTTCATTATTTCCCCAAATAATTTTAAGATTTGACAGATGTATTTTAGTGCGATAGCAACATCAGCAGGAGTTCAAGATTTCACTTTGTAGAATTTCGGTCGATAATTCTAGTTCTTGTGTTACTGAAGTGCAAGATTTGTTTGAAAATTTCAAGAATTTAGGAAACTTTTACACATTTTTAGTGTCCACAATATGTTATATTAAAACGTAAATATGTGATGATTTTGCTTTCAGAAAAATTTTGATTCTTACAAATTTTTGATCACTCGTAGTCTCTTGTTCAAATATATTCCATTTCCAATTTTTTTTGCAAATTATGGATTTGTGACAATTGTGAAATCGGGCCATCTAGCTTTGTTGTTGCCATAAAACTTTGGCTCTATGCATCTCTTATTAAGAAGAAAAATATTATATCTTGATGGAAATCCGACAACTTATTTTCATCTATAATCTTTATCGTGGTAGCCTCAAGACCTATTAAAAATAATAAAACTTTGAGTGTTGTAATAAATGATAATTCTTGTAGAGTTTCTGCAATGTCGGTTGCTGATGAGGAATAAGAAGAAATCATAAAGATGGTTTGTTATTGTGATGAAATTTAATTGTAACAATGTTATTACCAGTCTATAAAATAGATTGATAATTATAATTTGGCAAGATAATTATTCCTGCTTTGCTGTTTTTGGAGATCTAACTAATCCATGAAGAAGGGATTCCATCAATTATATTATTTTGAGCATATGGTTCTTGTAGTAAAAAAAAAAATGTTATGAAAAATAGAATGAGCTAATAAAGTTGAAGTAGCGATTTTACTTACAATATTAAAATATTTTTGTGAGTGGATTTTAAATTCCTACATTGAAAGGAATTATATTTAAAAATTATTTGGTCTGAATGTCTAGTCATATTACTCATAACTGATTCGTGATGTAATTAAGTCTCTCATGGTAGGTTGGCTTGGACAACTGTTTGAATAAATACTGCTTATGATTTCAATTCTTTTTAAACTAACATTTGCTATATTGTTGTGTCTAATGCAATTTCAACAACGATGATGTTTATTATGACACTCAGAATTTGGTGTTCACCTGCGTAGACAAAACAACTGGGTTTGTTTTTACAGTTCTTTCTAATGCAGCTGGCAAACACAGGCAGCTTGGTCTGTTTTTTTTTAGAAGCATGATAATTGTAACCCAAACATTTAGAAGCATATGTTAATGATTACAAAATCCTCCATTGTGCAAAGTCTTCATTCTTTTGCTATGAATTTTTGTTTTAGAATGTACATTCGCATACTAAGATCTACTTCAATTACAAATAGTTTACCATAGTTAAATTTCTTTAAAGGAAATCGAACTTTCGATTCATTACATTTCTCCTCAGGCACTGTAATTATTGGATTTTGTTAAATGATTTTAAAAATTCCTTGATATCAATCGGAACATTCCTAATGAGAATTGAGTTCTTTTTTTGGGAATAGTTTCAGTGATTTTTTTGGAATGATTGTGGATAGTAGCTCATTATTGTAGTAAATTCTTTTCATTGGAGAAATATAATAAGCTACTACTCTATTGCTATTCAAGATTTTAAAACTTTTAATTCGCATGTTGGGCAACCAGAGTGTAACTGGGTGGGGATGGTTTGAGATACTTCTTGTACATATTTGAAAACACACAGCTTTGCTTATTCATGCATAAAAACCACACATAATTTATACCACAATATTTAACACATTTAAAGACAGATAATTATAGATTCGTGGAAGGAATCCTCTTCTAAACCGAAAACCCGATACTCGGCTAAACACATGGTGTACGAAATATACTTCATCTGCTGGTGGGAGTCTGTAGACCTACAAATACACAAAGTTGCGCAAATACATGTCCTCTCGGGATGAGAGATTATAAACGAAACATTTCTCAGCGGGAACGCAGGTTGCGTTGTACTTCCTCTGGCGTGAGTCTTGAAACCGACTGACCATTTCTCTTCAACACCACAGGGGGAGATTTTGCCAGTGTGTAGGAGGCAGCACGTTACAAATTTCAATTATTACTACTTTTAATTAATATCTCTACTAATTCGAAAGCAGCTAGTTCTTTATTATTGTATCTCATTATTCAATTACTTTTGCTTTAACTGCCTAATATATTTAAAGAATGTTAGAAAAATATCAAAAAGTGCAATATTATTAGTATATAATATTGCACTAGTAATATTATTAGTCATTTGTTTTTAATTTTATAAAAATTTCAATTAAATTTTTATAGAAACAAAAAAAAACTTTTTTTTATTTTTTTTTTATTCAAGACAAACATAATGTACAAATTTACAGTAAATTAGTAATTATAATTTTCTTTATTTAAATTTATCAAGGATAGAAAATTAAAAATAAATCGTAATAAATTTAAATAACAGAAAGTTTTCAAAATTCCCCATCTATTTCTTTATCACAAAATGTATAACAAAAAACACAAATTGTTTTAATTTGTGATTATATAGGTACTGATATGATAAAAAATACTGCTGACAAAAGATTGGATTTAAAATAAAATTAGAGTTATCAATTTTATGATCGTTTGGAAAAAAATTGTTTTGTAATTTAATACAAAATAATTTAATTAATTCTTCATTAATAAAAGTAAGAAATAATAGTCAGTAAAAATTAATAGAAACTTAATAATAGCATTAATAAATAATAGTAATTTAATTTTTTAAATAATTAGTTTTATAAAATTGTTTATTTAATTACTGCTTTTGTATAATATTTATGGCAAAATAAAACGATTCTTTTTAAATAAAATAGTTTGAAATAATTAATGATAAAAAAATTTCAGTTTAATTAAATAAAGATGAAGATTGAATAAGTTTAATAAAATATATAACATAATAAGATATATTGTTTTTTTTTCCTTACTTTTAAGAAATAGAAATAAAAGTTCTGTTATACTTCAAAAGAAAATTGAATGACATATTTTATAAATTCGATTTAGTTTTTATCTTTTCTTAATAATGTTGCTCCATAATTTAAAAAAAAAAAAAATATTTTAAACAAGAAAGGAAAATAAAAAATGCAATAAGTATTTCTTTATTATCTAATACAATGAAATAAATTTTCATTTCTTTAAAATGTTTATTCTGTGGATACTCTTTTATGTATTCTGAAGAATTTACTAGTAACACATCTTGATAGGAAATGAGCAATTTTTTTCTTGTAATATGTTTTTCTTGTAATATGATTTTTTTTTGTGTACATACAATAAAACCTTCACAATATAAATATGAAAGTTTTTAATGCAATTTTTATATTATGTTTATAATGCTTTTTATTCAAGAAAAATAATTTGTAAAATAAAAAACAAAGATTGAAGTCATTTTAACAAAGAAACATTTTGGCATAAAAGACTTATCTATTTTCAATTTTCTAAGAAGTATCTTTTTTTCTTTTTTTTTTTTTTTTTTTTTTGAAGAGATAAATATCGTTAAGAATCTTAAAAAGTTTTACTTAAGATATTTCACTAAGCATTGAATATTTTCCCACCTATCTATGTTTTAAAATGCTTTGTATGAAGTTAGTTTTTTATTTTCTGAGATTTTTACACTCTTTGCACTAGAGTATTTTTGTTAAAAAAAACTTATTTTTGTGTGATTTTTATTTTGAAAAATCGATAATTCTAAAATCGTGTTTTTGGTTATTGCTAACACCTCAAACAAAATTTACAAATCTTCCTGATGGCTTTTGGCCAAATAAGCCATTTTACAACATCTGCAAATTATATTTGAAAACAAACAATAAAAATCAATCAATTTTACTCCCACATATATAGTTAAATTAATATAGATAAAATCACACTATGTTCACATGCATAAAGAAACACTATCCCTTCTAACATAAAGCATAATAAAAATAATACTGTATAACTAATAATACTGAATAATAATTATACTAGTTAATATCCATTCTTCAACAAAGAAGCATATAATTCAAAAATTAAATATGTTGTGAATAATAAATTATTCCTTCTTAATTAGTACTAAAAACATTCATAAAAAATAAAGCAGTTATATTTATATGAAACAGAAAATTATTTAGAGGAATACGCTGAATAAATAAATTATCTATAATAACTACACTATTTGGAAGAAAGTGACGGGACACGACACTATAACGACATAAATCCATATTTATTAAAATTAATAGGAGGTAGGGCCTCCTTTGGCTGCGATCACAGCTGCAACCCTTCTGGGCATGTTTTCCACTAAATTAGCCATAGTGCCAAGAGGAATTTCCTTCCAAATGTTTAACAGGAAGTTCCATAGTTCAGGCTTGTTTTTGGGGAGTGGGGTGCATGCCCTCAACCGATGGTCCAATTTGTCCCAGAGATGCTCAATTGGGTTAAGATCAGGGCTCTGCGCTGGCCACTCCATGCGTTTTGCGTTGTTGTTCACATACCAATAAAGAGTCCTCCTTGCAACATGGCATGTTGCGTTGTCGTCTTGATACCAGCAATCATCCATACCGTACGTTGCCCACAAGGTAGGAAGGACATGATTGTTGAGAATATCACAGTATCTATCGGCATTCATCGCACTAGCAACCTTCACCAGTGGGCCAGCCCCATACCAGGAGAAACAGGCCCATACCATCAATCCTCTTCCACCAAACTTTATATTTTGGACGACACACTCGGGCAAAAGGCGTTCTCCTGGTAAACGCCATACCCAAACACGTCCATCGGAACGGAAAAGGGTAAATAGTGACTCGTCACTCCAAAGGACGTGTTTCCAGTCATCCAAGGCCCAAGTACGGTGGTCTTTGGCCCATCGAAGACGTGTTTTCTTGTTGGCTTTCGTAATCAAAGGCTTATGGGCCGCCGAACGTCCAGTGTAACCTAACTTATGTGCCTCGATACGAAGAGTCTTGGTCGAAACGGCCCCACCTGTGGCTTGTCTAAACTCATTAGCGATGTTATCCATGGATGTTTGACGGTTACTTCGAATCTCCCTGCCGAGCACCCACCGGTCCCTGCTGGTGAGAACTGTAGGTCGTCCATTTCGGGGTTTGTTCTGACAGTGTCCCTCAGTCTTGTAGCGACACACAACACGTGCTACAGTTGATTTTGAGCAGTTACGGAGACGGCATATTTCCCTAATTGACACCTTGGCAAGATGCAATCCAACCAACATACCTTTATCGAACTCAAACAACTCTTCCCGTGGCGGCATCTTGACAAAAATCAAGTCTAGTCGATTCCACAGAGTATTTATAGGATATGGCTGATACGGGATACCTATTATTGCGCATTTGTCAGCTGTATTATCGACTTTTCTACTTTTCGAGTGGTGTCCGGTCACTTTCTTCCAGATAGTGTATTTCAAGTTCATAAAATGTCACAAACTAAAAATAATAATAATACCGTTTTAAACAACAGTAAAAAAATATAACAACTGTATATAAATATCTTTCTAAAAACACATTTTAAATTTAAACTCAATTGTAAATTTACTTTTTCACTTTCAGTTACACATTTAAGGGAAAAGGATTCGGATGCGAATATGCTGCATTTTAAACCTTAAACATTAGGAACTTCTAGTCACCAACGATTATACAATAAAGTGGCCGTTTTTATATCATTAGTCCACATCGTTACTAAGTACCTACTATAAAACGGTTTAATATTAGCTACTATAATTTATGTAAGTTAATATTAAAATTATTTAAGAGTTGATATAAATGTTACAAGAATTAGGAGATTTCCTCTTCTTGGCATTTTACAAATACAAATATAATTCTCCCCAACTAACAACCGTTGTCAACTTCCATAAAGCGACCAAAATATACTGAATGACTTTAAGCACAAATTAGACAATATATAACAGCAACTCCAAGACAATCATTTCGCGTGTAATAAAATATCACAGCAACGCCATTACACAAAACTCTGGCATGAATGTTGCCACTTCTACTGAAAGCAAGCGGTGAAATTCCTCAGCAGTTAAGCAATCAAGTAACTGCAACCGGGAGAAAAACAATTTATTTTGTGCCGCGCGCAGTGGCTACAGCAGCTGAAATATTTCCTTTTCCAGCGGTTTTAATTAACAGGACGCGTGAAAACCCTGAAAAGATAAATGGCTCATAATGTTTGGAAAATAAGATAATTCAGATTTTAAAAGCATGTAACGCAGATGTTCTTTTGCCCGTTTCGACTCCAAATTGCATTGCATCTAGTTGGGTGGTGGGTGTTCGATTATACACGGAGTAATTCTGTTTTAAGTAATTATTGCAGTTGCGTTTTCTAACAAGAAGCTAATGAGGATTGTTTAATCATTTTCGGATACAAAAGATAGCTTCTGAGCTTCAGTTGAAAAGGATAATATATTATATGGATAGAAACGTAGCGTTTGCTATTTTGATTATGTCATCTTTCAAAATTGTTTTTGTAAGATAGTGTTGGGTTGATTGAAATGTATTTTTTTTAAACTTGAAGTAATGTTTTGTTTGTTCTTGTTAGATGTATAATAAAACCTAAATATTGTAAAGTATCAACTACAAATATTTTAGTGAGCAGGTTAGGCAACCAGATTGTAACTAGATGTGTTCGAGTTGATATATTTGAAGCACAGGTTTGGAGAATTGTAAGTGAGTATGCAAGGGTAGGCCACATAATACAAGTCTAATGCAAAATAAAATACGGTTTAGATAAACATCTTGCCTTTCGTGATGACAGATTATAAACTAAACTTTTCTCGGCGGAAGCGCAAGTTGCGCAATAGTTCCTCTCTTGTCAGGATCTTGAGGGCATATGACTGTTTATTGCGAAAGCCAAACAGGTCGTTCTTTCTAGCGTGTAGGAAAAAGCAGCCTTGCAATTTATTATCACGAAATCAATATATATATATATATATATATATATATATATATATATATATATATATATATATATATATCGTGTGATTTCTCTAAGGAGAAGACCTGACAGGATTCATCTAAATTCCCTTTCACTGTAAGGTAGAAACTTCATATTCCACGTATTAGCTCACGTGATTTCTGCATCCCATGAGAGTCATTTTAGTTTTAGTCTGAACTTTGGCTTCTTGCAGGAATGGTGTGTTCTTGATACCTTATTGCATACTTAAATTTGAGTTACCATGCACACAACCTTAATAGGTTACAACTATATGTCTGCGAATATGCTATATTGTAAACCTTAAACTTGAGAAATTTCTAATCACAGACAGCTAAACATTAAAATGATCCTGCTGAAGACGTTTCTATGTATTTGCATAAGTTCATATAGTTACTTAGTTTTCAAAGCGTTTTAATATTAACTACCAATATTTATGTCAGTTAATATTAGAACCATTTAAAAACTGTTATACATGTCACAGAAATTAGGAGATTTTAGCTTCATAGCATTTTATAAATACAAACATAATTCTCTCCTACTAACTCCAGTTGTCACCTTCCATAAATCGACCAAAACATATTGAATGACTCTAAGCGGAAATTAGACAATATATTATAGCAACTCTAAGAAAATCATTTCGCGTGTAATAAAATATCACAGCAACGCCATTACACAAAACTCTGGCATGAATGTTGCCACTTCTACTGAAAGCAAGCGGTGAAATTCCTCAGCAGTTAAGCAATCAAGTAACTGCGACCGGGGGAAAAACAATTTATTTTGTGCCGCGCGCAGTTCTACAAAGCAGATGAAATATTTCCTTTTCCAGCGGTTTTAATTAACAGGGCGAGTGAAAACCTTGAAAAGATAAATGTCTCATAATGTTTGGAAAATAAGATAATGCAGATTTTAAAAGCATGTAACACATATGTTCTTTTGCCCGTTTCGACTACAAATTGCATTGCATCAAGTTGGGGGGTGGGTGTTCGATTATACACGGGAGTGATTCTGTTTTAAGTAATTATTTGCAGTTGCGTTTCGTTATCCAACAAGAAGCTAAAGATGATTGTTTAATCATTTTTAGATAAGAAAGAGAGCGTCTGGGCTTTAGTTGAAAATGTTAATATATTATGTGGATAGAAACACAGGGTTTGCGATTTTGATTGTGCCATCTTTTGAATTTTCCTTTGTAAGAATCTTGTAAATTTTACTTTTTGTTTTTATGCTGACAGAATTGTTAATTTTAATCATGAACATTTTATTTATTTGTTTCTTAGATGCGGCATTACACCTAAATACTGTGAAGTATCGATTACGCTTATTAGTTTAAAACCATATTTTTTAGTGTGCAAGTTGCGCAACCAGATTGTAACTGAGTATGACTAGGTGGATATACTTGAGGCACAGGTTGGAGAAATTGCAGCTTTAGTTACACATGCGCAAACACCATATGCATACATTTAGAGAATACAATATTTAACACATTTAAAGACCTGTAATTATAAATTCGGGAAAGAATTCCATTTCAGTTACTCTCAAAGTACGCGAAATATACATCCTCTTCTGTTCAGAGTCTATAGGCCAACTAATACGCAGGGATGCGTTGAATATATTTCCTCTCAGGATGTGAGATTATAAACTAAACGTTCTCAGTGGTTGTCCAGGTTGCACAGTACTTCCTCTCGTGTGAGGGTCTAGAGTCCAACTGATCATTTCTTTTCTGAACACCAAATGGCTCTTGTCAGTATGTAGGAGGGAGCATGGTTAAAATTTAATAAAATCAACTAATATATAATGCGCCGTTTTCCCTATGAGGAGGCCCCTAAATAAGATAATCCTAAATATCGTTTCACAGCAAATCACTGAAGCTTTATATTTCGCGTAATAGCTCACATGATTTTTTCATCAAATGAGAGTCGTTTTAGTTTTAGTCTGAATTTTGGCTTCCTGCAGACAGGGTGTGGTATGGCTGTTGTCACTCTGAGCGTGTCAAAACGTAATGGGTTTTACACAAAAAGATGTATTGCGGTAAATTTTTAGTAATAATTATATTAGTGAAATATATCAGAATTGTTTGTTGTGTTCATGCGATCGTTCTAAATGTCAATATGTAAATAAATATTTGTTATTTGATTTCGTTCTTTTCATAGAAGAACTGCGTCATCTTATCTAGTCTTCATGTTGACGTAATTGCGATTCTATAATCTTCTCAGGATGCAAAAAAGAATTCTGTCGAGGAATGTTGATACTATATGTATGTGTGTATATATATATATATATATATATATATATATATATATATATATATATATATATATATATGTTGCTAGATATACTTTTAACGTAATTGAACAAGTTTATAATTATTTTTAATCATTTATTTCAGCAAAAAGTCTAGTTTCATCAATAACTGTCACAAAATAGCGATATAAATAAGTGATAAAAAAACCGGTTAGTTTCACTCTCTTCCGATACCTTAAATTTAGTATCACATATATAGATATCTAGCATAATATTTTCTAGCCATATATACGTTATTATATAGGATATCCGTTATTTTTATATAGCGCGCATGCTTTTCCTATGAAAATGCGCGCTAATTATTTTTAAAAAGCTAACGGACGTCCTCGGTAACTGTCAAAACGTACGGTATGCGATAAAAAAAAAACTCTGTTCCGATTCCTAAAAGTGTATTAAAAATAGCTGTAATTACGGTCTAGGATATGATAGAAGCGAAATTCAAACGTTGACTTAAAAGTAGATCTTTAAAATTACATTAAAATATTAAAAAATAGTTACAAATTGAAAAAAACAAAAAGAAAACGAAAATGACTTTCGACGTTGTAAATGTTTTAAAAATGTACTGATATATTAAGAGGTTACATCATATTTTTAAATATATAACAAGATATTGCACAAAAATGCCAATTTATCATCTGTTAAATTTATTGTAACTTTTTGTTACCATAGATATGATTAAAACCCAATGATTTTAAAGTTTATGATATATAAGTGCTTCTAGTATCACACGGGAATGATTTTTACTATTATATATATACATACACCCAAGAGCCAAAACATTATGACCACCTGTCAATAACGAATTGGCCCACCTTTGGCGCCCAACACAGCTTCAACCCGCCTTGGCATGGATTAATACCACCTCTTAATACCAGTTAAATACCACTTCCACCTGATCACGTGCCTTCCACGTCATCCAGGCGAGTTCATTGCAAAATGTAGGGGTGGTCATAATGTTTTGGCTCTTGAGTGTATATATATAAAGGTTTAAATGCCGAAAAGTGAAATAAATTAATAATACTATATATATATATATACATATATATTACTCCTTTTCTATCTAATCAATGGGCTTAAAGCTTAAGAAACTTCTCTCATTCACAAAACAGGAGATAGAGGTTGCTAGGCAGCCAATGTTCTCCGTCAATCTGGCACATCGTAGTATACCGAAAAGTTATATGCTATAATTGTTAACATAGTAAAAAATACTGTTTTAAAATGTACAAAATATCGGAAGTAATTGTATTTATTGCCAGCAGAAACACGACAGAGATATAGAAACATTACATTCTCATTTATTTAGAGTTTTAAAAAAAAAGATGCATTTGTTTTGAAAATCGTTGTAGAATATAGCATTTCCCTGTTCGCCAAAATTATAGATAATCGCCAAAATGACGCCAAGCTGCCATCGCCTATGTTAAACTACAAAACTATGAAAAAAATAAATAACTTAAAATTAGTTAAAAGTATTTCTGGTTACTAGACTAATAACTATATATATCCGTCACTATTATGTAATACTTTATTACGTAATAGGTGTGATTAAAGTATGGTTATTGTTCTTAATTTGTTATTGAATTACATTTACAAGTTATAAAACGACGCTTTTAAATGACAAAAACTTAGAGTAGAAATGAAATTAGAGCGAGCATAGGGTTGCCATTTTGAAATCAACTTCCTCATCGCATAGGCGAATGTTTACATCAGCAGCCCTTTGATTACTTTCCCATTGATTTTTGAAGGACTTGTTTTGTCTTCTTGTGTTGCAATGAAAAAGCAGTGGAACAGGACACAGTGTATGATTCTAGCCAGAAATATGTGAAAGAAATATTTTGATCATCGATATATCGCAGATTTATTTATCTCATTAAATGTATATAATTTTTTTTAAAAGAAATTTTATTGAGTATATACAGTCCATGTTTATTCAGATAATAGCTTGTGTCATGATGTAGAAGTTTGACATTTTATTATATTAAGGAATAGCTATAACTCTTATCTAGTGATCAGAAATAATTTTAACTAATATAAAATTATTTGGTACTTACGTATTAACGGTACCTTGGTGACAGACTTGGCGGTTTTTAAGTGTCGCCAATCTTTATTATTTGGAATAAAAATATTTTGAAAGCGTTTTGATTTTAAATGAAGTGTTTCACATATATTTTATTATTTGGAACAAAAATTTTAAGTGTAGATTGGCGCCAAATCTGTAGCTGCGGTTGACGAGTGTGTTCTTTATTGGCGCAACTGTCGCCAAGGTACCGTTAATACGTAAGTACCAATTATTATTATGCTTGCATTTCATAGTTTTGTAGATTAACATAGGAGACATTTTGGAGACTGGTTATATATGACTATATATGACTTAAGGCGAAAATGGACATAATTCTACATATTCTACAGCGATTTTCAAAACAAATGCATCTTTTTTTTTAATATATCTAAATCAATGTGAAAGTAATATTTCTGTATATTGGATCAAATATAGAAATTCGAACTTGGAAATTTGAGTTCTCTACGATGGATCGTGGATATATTTTAATTCTGCCAATAAATGAAATTAACTGGTATTTTGCACATTTTAACCGAGCTTAATGTCGACAATAATGTTAAGTAAGCTTAAATATTAGATAAGTTGAAAAAAAAAAACCACAGAAAAATTATATTGTAACATTATATACACACACATATGTTTCAATTTAATCTTTTTAATTTAATTTTAATTTTAATTAAAAATTATTCATTTAGCATTATATTAAATTCAATGTATACACTCAAGAGCCAAAACATTATGACCACCCCTGCATTTTGCAATGAACTCGCCTGGATGACGTGGAAGGCACGTGATCAGGTGGAAGTGGTATTTAACTGGTATTAAGTGGTGGTATTAATCCATGCCAAGGCGGTTATAATGTTTTGGCTCTTGAGTGTATATAAAAATTTAATATATAATATTATGTTAATTTATATATACATACATATATGTGAATGAAGTTTATGTGATAAAATTATAATGGTAATAAAGTACTACGTGCTCAAAATATTTTCTAAATTTTAATTTTTATAATTTATTTTTTTTTTGTTTTGTAGTGATTAACAATAATAGGGAAGTATGTACATATATAAACAGTATTAATTAAAATAATTCCACGTTCTAACGTAGATAACTCAAATTTCCAAGTTCGAATTTCTGCATTTGATCCAATGTAATCAGACACTAATTCATTTCATCTAACGAATACAAAGCTCTAAAATGAGATTACTTGATTCAGTAGCTTCTTAATATTGAGCGGTAATTAAGTTTGATTCTCATTATGAATCCGACGACGTAACCAAAAATGCACAAATAACGAGTAATGAATCTACAATCTATCAGAGGTTGCAAGGTCAATATAATTAGGAAATTTATCCCTTTGTTAACTCATTGTATTAAGTTATCGAGTGGGATTTTTATTGTGACGAATTTAGCTTGCAATTAATTTCTATCTTGTAAGATTATATATATTCCATGTTTGACGATTGATAAAATATACTTTTTAATTCTTATAATCTTCAGTGGTAAATTTAGCTGCTAAAAATATGATGATCTCGTATAATTCTCGGTATATTTGTGCTTGATAGTTATTTTTTTAAATTAATGTGCTAAATGTGTTTTATATGAAATTGTTAATAATAAAGTTGGTACTTACGTATTAACGGTACCTTGGCGGCAGTTGCGCCAATGAAGAGCACACGCGTCAACCGCAGCTACAGATTTGGCGGTTTTTAAGTGGCACCAATCAATTCTATTGGTTTGGCAATCTTAGTAGCTGTTAGATTGGAGACACTTAAAAACCGCCAAGTCTGTCGCCAAGGTACCGTTAATACGTAAGTACCATAAAGTTACTATGATATAGGTATTATGTAAAAATATTTAAAAAAATATTAAATAAACAAAAATAAATGTCATAATGGAAGCAAACCCTGTTGCATAAACTTTTAAAGTATTTCAGTGGATTTTTGTAGAAAACTGCAATAATCGTCTAGATAACCCGATATATAAATTTATTTTTAAAGTAATCAAATCTGATGTGTGTGTTGTTGTTGTTTATCCCACTTGGTCGACAAAATTTAGTCCAATAACCGATGTGGTCTTATGAAAGCAACGAAAGGTGGCAGCTTCTGTTGGTTTTTTTTTTTTTTATGGGGTAGAGTTTTCCGCCCTACAACCAACGTTCTACAGTCTTACCAGACCGGGAACTACGACTTAAAGTAGATTCTGAATATCTACAAACATTCAAAGCACCTTCGGGACACGAACCCGAAATCTGTGGCACGGAACGCCAGAACCTTAATGGAAAGAGGGAAGGGGGGCAGTCATAGTTAGTCACTCGGCCGTCATATATTATAAGTGAACATGATGTGGTAAAATTATAATGGTAATAATGTACTGCGTGCTTAAAATAATTAAAATTTTTATTACTAAATTTTAATTACTATCATTTAGTTTTGTATTTCTTACAATGATTTATTTCAAAGCATTTTTTTCTAAAATACATAAACAGTATTAATTAAAATAATTCGACGCTGCATCGCAGAGAACTCAAATTTCCAAGTTTCGAATTTCTACATTTCATCCGATATAATCAGACACTAATTCATTTCATCTAACGAAATGAAGCCTTAAAATGAGTTTATTTGATTCCATAGCTTCTTAATATTTAATTGTAATGTAGTAATGTACATTGGGTACAATGTAGTACAATGTAGTAATTACATTGGGTACTCATTATGAGTCCGACGATGTAACCAAAAACGCACAAATAATGAGTAATGAATCTACAATCTATGAGAGCTTGCAAGGTCAATTTATTTAGGAATTTTATCCCTTTGTTAATTTATTGCATTAACTTATCGAGTGGGATTTTTATTGTGACGAATTTAGTGCCCAATTAATTTCTATCTTGTAAGATTATATTATTTCATTGTTTGACGATTGATCAAATACAAGGTATATCTGCTTAAAATATTCAGTAATAATAAATCTCATATAATAATTGAAAAATATGTGTCTGATAAACAAGCAGTAAACAAACGCAAGCAAAAATATCAGTATCACATTAAAATATTTTGTGTTATATACATATTGGTATTTATAACAATGTAATAAATTTGAACTAATGTGCTTTATGATCAGCGGTTTAAAATACTTAGCGGTTGGAGTTTAAAATACTTAGTAAAAATACTTACCAAAAACATTAATTAATAATTATTACTTTTTAAATTAAATTATTAAACACTTTTTTTATTCTTTTGCAATAAGAGATATTGACAATTTTATTTTATAGGTGTTTTAAACGAAATAGTTAATGCTAACAGTTATTACAATATTGTTATGGTACAAAAAATTAAATATTTTAATTGATTTTTTCATTATATATACATATATATATATATATATATATATAATGTCGTTTCTTATCGCACTTGGTAAACAACATCTAGTCAAAGTACAAGAACCCATGTGGTCTCATAGAAAGAGGGAAAGGAATAGCTTCTGTTGTGATGGAGCATCTGTAGATAGAAGTCTGACTTAGCTCCATGACAATGACTTTTTACAGAGTAGAGTTTTCATCGTATCCCTACAAACGCTATACTCATATTTAACTGGGACCTACTGTTTAAAGTGGATTCCGAACCCTTACAAACATCCATGCCATTACCGAGCGCCAGAGCGCTCATGGAAGAAGGAAAATGGGACAGTCATGGCTAGTCAATCGGTCATCATGTATTATAAATGAACACGGTATGATAAAATTATAATGGTAATAATGTACTGTGCGCTTAAAATAATTCAAGTATTTATTATTAAATTTTAAATTATATTATTTAGTGGTTTTTTTTACAATGTTTTACTTCAGTGGAGAGAGTACACCTTTTACAGTGTAGGGTTTTCATCCTATCCCTACGAACTCTACAGTCACATTAAACGGAAACCTACTGTTTAATGTGGATTCTGAACCTCTACAAACAGCATGTCATCACTGGGACTCGAACCCATAACATGTGGCACCGAGCGCCAGAGTGTTCATAGAAGGAGGGAAAGGCGGCAGTCATGGCTAGTCACTCGGCCATCATATATTATAAATGAACACGGTATGATAAATCTATAATGGTAATAATGTACTGCGTGCTTAAAATAATTAAAGATATTATTATTAATTTTTTTATTACTACTATTTAATTTTTTTTTTCTTTCAATGATTTAACTCAGCAAATATTTTTCCATAATATATAAACAGTATTAATTAAAATAATTCCACGATCAATCATAGAGAACTCAAATTTCCAAATTCAAATTTTTTACATTCGATCCAATATTTATTTTTTTTCTGATGCAGCTGGCAAACACTTAGACAGCTTGGTCTTGGATGCCTTAAGGCAAGCGCTGCACAGACATTACTCAATTTGCATTACCCAGGGGGCGCGTATAACTTGAAGATAAGCCACGGACGCGGAGTAACAATGCCCCCGCAACGCTCTACGATCACATTAGATCGGACCTACGGTTTAAAGCGGATTCCGAACCACTACAAACATCCATGGCACCGCCGGGACTCGAACCCGTAACCTGTGGTACTGAGCGCCAGAGCGCTAGCCACTCGGCAATTCAGGCCCTCGATCCAATATAATCAGACACTAATTCATTTCATCTAACGAAGATGAAGCCATAAAATGAGATTACTTGATTCCATGGCTTCTTAATATTCAGCGGTAATTACATTGGGTACTCATTATGAATCCGACGATGTAACCAAAGGCGCACAAATAATGAGTAATGAATCTACAATCTATGAGCGGTAGCAAGGTCAATTTAATTAGGAATTTTTTCCCTTTGTTAATTCATTGTATTAACTTATCAAGTGAGATTTTTATTGTGACGAATTTAGTTAACAATTAATTTCTATCTTGTAAGATTATATCGTTTCTTGTTTTACGATTTATCAAATACAATGTTTCACTGCTTATAATCAGAGGTCTAAATTTTGATGCCAAAAATATGGCGATCTCTTATAATTCTCGGAAATTTGTAACTGATAAAGATGCAAAAAGTTAATTTTTTTTACTTGTTTTCCTAAAACGTGTTTTTTAAACCTGTTTGTGTTCCTAAAACGGAATAAATAAATAAATAAGCAATAAAAATAAAATTAATTAATTAATTAAAACAAATTTTCTGATATATGTATAATAACAGAAAACAAATAATATTCGACTGGAGCAGGTTACCTATACAATTTATAATTTAATGTAATAACATAACAATTTTAACACATAGAAAAACCATCAATAAGTCATAATCAGAAAATAAAATTTGTCCATCAGTTAAATGATATTCAACAGTTCCAAACGATTTTGTTTTCTTGAAAAATATCGTTTTCTCTTTGCAATAAATTCGATTTTGCTTTCACCAGACGTTCTTTTAGAACAATTTTAAATTATTTAATTATTTTTTTTTCTTTCTAATGCAGCTGGCAAACACTTTATTTAATTATTTAACTACATAATTATTAGCTGGACAAAGAAATTTAGATAAACCATATGTAGCTCGTGAAAAAAGTTTAAATATTATTTATTAAAAATGTTCATGATAGAAATTCAAATAATTCAATAAGTATAACTCATGAATGAATTAAGATGATTATACCAATATACAGCATTTCATTGATTAATCCAAGTTTCGCAGATTTTAATCAAGAAAAATTTGAAAATTAAATCATTTAAATGCATTAAATTATTCATTTCAAATATTAGTATTAAAGTACAGAATATAGTAAATAATTTTAATATTGTAAATATTAAAATTATTTACTACATTCTGTACTTTTTATGCTTTGAATTACAAATTTGTTTTCTATTGTTCTTCAAAAGCAGAAACGAAAATCATATGTTTAACACTATTTGAAAAAAAATCATCATTTGTTCGGTTGATTATTATTTATGAAAACAGATGCATTTCTAAAGCTTTATCAAATGTAATGCATTTTATTTGGATAAATTTGTTTCGGAAAATTATGAATTGAAGAAGATATAAAAGCATCTAAAAATATTCTTAATTGTTTTTAAACTCGATCTATCGACATCAATTGTTGTCAGAATTCATTATATTTTAAAAATAAAAATACTAATTCCATTTTTAAATTTTAGAAAAACTGCTTTAAAATGAAACTTTGCTTAGAAAACTGCTGAAAAACTTTTGTAATCAAATATTCAATTTTATTGCTATAATATTGCTTTTTTATAGTTACTTTTATAAGCCAACTGTTTATGATCTCTTTCAAATAAATGCTACACATATTCAGTCTTCGAAATTTGATTTAATTAATTATCTAGCAATTTTAATGATATGATTTTCAATTTATTCTCTCTTGTAATGCATTTTCGAATATAAAATGTTCATTACATAATTGCATGGTGATATAAAATGTAGAACTCTTATTATGCATCTAGTGCATGCACAATTAGGAAAATGTTTAATTAATGTTAAGTATAATAATGTGTGTGCACAGTTTCCATTATAATAGTGCATGTAAATTACCATCCTGCCATAAATGTTATTGCATATTTTTGAACTAAACAAGTCTTAAAGGAAGATGCGTTACTGTTAATGCCTAACTAGAAATTAATTACAAAGCCTAGCCAGCAGCTGAAAGACGCTCATAATCTTTTTTTTTCTTTTTTTTTTTATTAATTTAATTTTTCGTTTATTTGTTTCTAAATGCGTTTTAAATCTTTATAATATTAGCAACATTTAATACGCATCATTTTCAACAGATTACACACTACACCTAAATATATATATAATATATAAACTGAAAATCATATTTTTACTATTTTTATTTGTAGTACGCAGGTTCAGCAACATAATTGTAATTGGGTGTGGTTATGTGGCGATACTTGAGACGCAGGTTCGGTAGCTCTCAGCTTTATTTACTCACGATAAGATACATACAAATTCTAACACATTTAAATACATATAACTTATATATATAGTTATTGATTCGCGGAAAGACTCCAGTTTAAGTCGAAAACTAGAAACTCAGCTACGCGCAGGGGCGCTAAATATACTTTCTCTCCCGATGAGAGTCTGTATGACAACTAATGCGCCATGTTGCGATGAATAAATTTCCTCTCGGGATGAGAGACTATAAATTGAACGGTTCTCCTCAGCTCTCGGGTGAGAGTCTCGAGGCCTACTGATCCATTCTCCTGAGCACCATAGGGCAGCCAGTTTGTAGGTGGAAGCATGGTAGCACATTTTGGAATTAAAACAAAATATATAAGTTCAAATATATATATAGTAAATTTTAAATGCTTCATTTGTTATCAACTTTAAACTTTTTTTTAGAAACAACAACAACACAAACAAAAACTATTTGGACACAAATATGCTTTATTGCTATAAAGTTCTTCTTTATTGTTTTATAACATTTTTATAAACAACCATCACTATAAACAACTTTTTCAAATAAATGCTATGCATATTTAGAAATTTGCTATACTGAAAAAAACTTAATATAATTCTTCTAAGTTTAATTTAATTAATTATCTAGCAATTTTAATGATTTGAATATATTTCATTTTATTGTCTCTTTGAACAGATAATGCATTTGCGAATATAAAAGGTTCATTACATAATTGCATAGTTATATGTAACACAAAACTCTTATTATGCGTTTAGTGCATGCACAATTAGGATAATGTTTAATTAATGTTAAGTATAATAATGTGTGTGCGCAGTTTTCATTATAATAGTGCATGTAAATTAACTCCTGGTATAAATGTTATTGCATATTTTTGAACTAAACAAGTTTTAAAGGAAGATGCGTTTCACATTACTCAGTATGCTTAACTAGAAATTAATTACTAACCTAGCTATCTGCTTCAAGAAGCTAATTATTATTTTGCTGTTTGATTAAAGTATTATAAATATTTAGAATGCAAATAGTATTGATAAGCACCATTCTCATGGTAGCTAAGTATTACAGGTTTAATGATATTGCTACATCATTAAAATTTCGAAATTCAATTAATTATCATCGAAAGTATATTATTATGCTTAAACTGTATAATTTATATATATATATATATATATATACAAATACAATTAATTCATAATATATATAGATATTATTTACGTAGAATTTTAGTAATGAATTAGAATTAGTTATGTAATAAGAAATATATATCTGAAAAATGATAATAAATAAATATGTGAAAAAATCATAATTTTATTATTTTTATTTATTTAATAATATACAATTAATTCTAGTTTTCTATAAAAATCTACAATTTTTCTCTATATTTAAAGGTATAAAAATAATGAATAGTTTATATAAATAATTAAATTAAATGTAAATCTATTGAGCAGTCTTGTTCTGCAGAGTTGTAGTTCAATAACGAATTATAATTAATTTTGTAAAAATAAAAATATAACGGAAAAGAAATAATGAATAAATATGTAAAAAATAATAATTTATTATTCCTTTATTTATTTATTATTATACAATTAATTGCAATTACTTATAAAAATCTAAACATTTTCTCCATATATAAAGGTATAAAAACAATGTATAACTAATATGAAGAATTAAAATAGTTAATGTTAATATGGCCTGAATGGCCGAGTGGCTAGTGATCTGACGCTCGGTACCACAGGTTTCGGGTTCGAGTCCCGGCGGTGCCATGGATGTTTGTGGTGGTTCGGAATTCCCTTCAAACCGTAGGTCCCGGTCTCATATGACTGTTGAGCGTTGGGCGTAGAGTTGACAACCCCACCCCGTAAAAAGAAGAAAAAAAACATCTCTCGTCTCGAAATCTACCAGTAGGTAGACGGCCTTGGGTCACACCGGGCTGTTGCGTCAATGAGGGTGATGATGTTAATATATTTAGGAATGCTCTTCTGCAGAATTTTTTTCTATAATGGTTCACAATTAATTACGTAATTGTAAACATATCACTGATTATATCACTTATTATTATACAATTAAATGTAATTCTTTATAAAAAGAATCTACCAATTTTCACTGTATATAAAGATATAAAAACAATGAATAATTAATTAAAAATACATTTAATAATGTTGTTCTGCACAATTGTAATTCTTTAATGAAATACAATAAGTTATGTGATAATAAATATATAACTGAAAAATAATAATTTTGTTATATTTATTTATTTATTATTCAACAATAAATTTTAATTAATTATTAAAAAAATCTACAAATCTCCTCTATACATTCAGGTAAAAATATTCAACTGAAAAATAACCACAAGTAGACACGTGAAAAGTAATAATTTTATTGTTTTTATTTATTCATTATTCTACAATAAATTTTAATTCTTAAAAAAAATCTCCAAATTTTTTTCTATATATAAAAATATAAAACAATTCTTACTTAATATAAATAATTAAAATAAATGTAAATATATTTAGTTGTTTTGTTCTGAAGAATTGTAGTTCTATAATGAATTATAATTAATTACGTAATAATAAATATATAATTGAAAAATAATAATTTTATTATTTATTATTATAACTTAATTAGAAATCTTTATGAAAAAATCTATAAATTTTCTCTGTATATAAAGGAAAAAATAATTAATAAGTTATATAAATAATTAAATTAAATGTAAATATATTTAGTAATGTTGCTCTGCAGTATTGTGGTTCTATAATGAATTATAATTAATTATGTAATAATAAATATATAATTGAAAAATAATAATAAATAAATATGTGAAAAATAATAAATTTTATTATATTTATTTAGTATTATACAAATGACTGTAATTCTATATATATAATATATCTATAAAGGTATAAAGACAATGAAAGTTTTATGTAAATAAGTAAAGAAAATTTAATGTTGTTCTGCAGAATTTTAGTTTTACAATAGTAGATATAATACAGGCTTAATTTACTGATAAGATTTGGACTTTAATAATAAAACAAGCATCATATTTCATAATTTATTTCATTTTTTTAAATTCATTTTCGCATTTGATAAAAATTCTCTACTTAATACGACTTTTTGTTTGTAATCAGTAAAACTTGTTCCAAACATTTTTTTTTTCCAATTCTGCTAATCTTTAAAAGTTTAAAAATGTGCCATGGCTCAAATATTTTTTTTCAGTCGTTATCTACTGAAATTAATTTTTTATTTTTTTTCATTTATTTCCCGAGTAAAAAAAAATTACTCAAGAATTTAATTATTGAACTAAAAAATTATGTATATCCTCATGTTTTTAATATCATTATGAAATCAAGAGATTAAAATATAGTTACTGCAATAATTAATATGTATTCATATAATATTTTGGGCGGGTTTTTTTAATTTGAGGGTTAACTATTTTCTTTGAAATGTTATGAAATATATTGCTTATAGTCATATTTATTTTATTTTTTTATCAAAAAACTATGTAAAAATCATACACAAATTTTAATTAATATGCAAAATAATTATGTATAAGTAACATAAGATATAATTACACTCAAGAGCCAAAACATTATGACCACCCCTACATTTTGCAGTGAACTCGCCTGGATGACGTGGAAGGCACGTGATCAGGTGGAAGTGGTATTTAACTGCTATTAAGTGGTGGTAGTAATCCATGCCAAGGCGGGTTGAAGCTGTGTTGCGCGCCAAATTTGGGGAACTCGTTATTGACAGGTGGTCGTAATGTTTTGGCTCTTGAATGCATATGTAATTACCATAGAATATCTTAAATAAAATTGTTCTAGATTCTTGATTGTGACAGTATTCATTTCTTATTAATGTATGATTGATTTTAAACATCTGATTTCCACTTGTATGAATATTTCCTTTTTATCTCCATCAAATATTGAATTAAGAAGTTTTGTAATATAGAGGCAAAATAAAACAAGCTTTCTTTTTTTCACTGCTTGTTTTCAACTGAAATAAGTAGGGATGTAACAGTGATTCCTACTACACATTGATAATAGCGCCCCCTGTGGGGTTCAGGAGAAAGGGTTAGTCGGCCTCCAAGCTCTCACCTGAGAGAAAGTACAGCGTAACATACCCTTCCGCTGAGAAATGTTTAGTTTATAGTCATTCATCCCGAGAGCAAATATATTTAGCGCATTAGTTGGCCTACAGACTCTTCTTGGAAGAAGATTTATATTTCGCGCACCCTGCTCGTAGCCAAATATCATGTTTTCGGCTTAAAAGTGAAGTCCTTCCACAAATATATAATTATCTGCCTTTAAATATATTAAAAATAGCATTCCTTCAATTGTATGTATGTGGCATTTGTGCGTGTGTCAATAAAACTGTGAGTTCTCCAACATGCGCCTCAAGTATCTCAACCCAACCACACACGATTACAATGTGGTTGCCTAACTTGCATTTTAGAAGGTTAGGATTCTTATCAACAGATGTGTACTGTTGATAAGAATCCTAACGAAGACAAACGTATAATATATATATATATATATGCATACTACCAGAACTTTGATTTAATGAAAATATATTATTTGTAAGAGTTTAAAGTATATTATTTTCAGATAAAACAAACAAAAAATAAATTCCAAATCCATTACGATAAAAAAAAAATTATGATAATTTGTAATATTTTCCCTATTTTACAGTAATCACTTACACTTTTATTTTTATAATATGCTTTCGAATATGTTTACTGTTTCATTTAAATGATTAAAATCTATAAATATACGAATGTTTCTGTGAATAACAATGAATTTTACAATATAACATATTAGTGCAATTGTCCTTGTTCTTCAAAGACGCAACAGTCCCATGGTGGGGCTGTTGCGTCTGCCTACTGGCAAGTTCTGAAAGGAGAGATTTTTTTCTTTTTAAGGAGTAGGTTTGCCACTCATATTAGACTACAATCTTTGGTTTTATGTTAATTCCAAAACACTATAAACATTCATGGCACCGCCGGGAACAGTCGAACCCGAAACCTGTGACACTGAGTATTAGTCACATGGCTATCAGGTTCCCAGTATTGTAATTAGTATTAAAATGTTGTTTAGAAATTCATATTAATGACCTTAGAGGCATTTATAATACAATACTAAATCACTTTTTCTATAAATGGGAAATAGCAATAGTAGATCAAAAACTAAATCCTATTGAATGCTTATCAACCTGGCAGTAATTGTATTTTTAATTACTAAAGAAATCTATACATTAGTTGAATTACCATCCATATGATTGATATGCTATTATTCTTCAGTAGAAACAACCAATAATCAATAAACAAACAGCACTGATTAGCATAACAAAGCATGCAACGTCCCTTACTATTAAATTTTAATAGAAACTACATAGAAAAATACATGACAAAATCCATACATTAGTATAGATACGTTCATATTAATATTACGTTAATATTTTTAAGTAGTAATAGCCAATATAAATAAATATACAGCACTGAGTAGCAACCAATTATTAATAAACAAACGAATTATGAATTATTATTACCAATCATCACTAAAAATTTAACAAATAATCTATAAACAGTAACGTAACAAAGAATGCAACATCCCTTACGATTAAATTTAAATAAAAACTACATAGAAAACTAGATGAAAAAATCTATACCTTAGTATAGTGTCTTAGTATAGATAGCATTCCTATTATTATTGTGTTAATATTCGTCAGCAATAACAACCAATAATCAATAAACAAATAGCACTGATTAGCGTAACAAAACATTCAAACATACCTTGACATTAAATTTGAATATAAATTACTAAATTAAAAAATAATAGAAATTTAAATATAAAATAACTTATTTGAATCTGAAAACAACATAAAAAAAATCTTTACTTTACTTTTGTACAGATAACATTCATATTATTATTATTAAGTTAATATTTTTCAGTAATAATAACCGATATCAATAAATATAAAGTACTAATTATCAACCAATTATCAATAAACAAACGAATTATCAATTATTATTACCAATTATCGCTAACAATTTAACCATCAATCAATAAACAAACAGTAATGTTACAAAGCATGGAACATCCCTTACCATTTAATTTAAACTACATAGAAAACTAGATGAAAAAATCTATACCTTAGTATATATACCTTTCATATTATTATTATATTAATAATAATTTACAACAGTAATAACCAATAGTCAATAAACAAACAGCACTGATTTGAGTAACAAAGCATGCAATATACCTTACCATTAAATTTAAATAAAAACTACACAGAAAACTACATCAAAAATCGATACCGTAGTATAAATACCAATCATATTATTATTATGTTAATATTTTTCTGTACTAATAAAAAAAACCATCAATAAACAAACATCATTGACTGTAACAAAACATGCAAAATCCCTTGCAATTAAGCTCAGAAAACTACATGAAAAAATCTATACTATAGTATAGCTCCCATTTATATTATTAATATATTAATATTTTTTAGTAGTAATAACCAATAATCAATAAACAACCAGCACTGATTAGCATAACAAAGCCTGCAACATGCCTTACCATTCAATTTAAATAGAAACTACATAGTCACTACATGAAGAATTGGGAACCAAAGACACAGAAGCCAGCCTGTGACATCAACTCCTGATAAGGATTCAGGAAACAGATCCCG